>PVNU02002353.1:2400000-3000000 GCA_003013855.2 Liriodendron chinense
TCTGGAATCTTCAAGTGGTCTTACTTCTTATGTTGTTTGCAGTTCTGTTATATTTCTGAAGGTCCCTTATATCTTCTGTAATTACTTGGCATAAAAGAAAGAAGGCTTGTGAACCTCATAGGAGATGAAGGCTCATTCCTATCCAGCATTTCAATTTGATTGATATTGAAAATTTTTATTAACAGAAGAACAGACTAAATGACAAAAAGAAAATATCAACGAAGGCAATGGAGATTCCTAATGCACAAAAGAGATCTCAAGACACCTTCCTTTGTGAGAACTTCCTCTGTAGCTGAACCCAACCAACCTGGATGAAGGTCTCCTTTCTATCTCATTAACGAGGAATGACCGTTTCCATGGGACTAAACAATCACCGGAAACCTGAGCAATGGCATTCTTAGAATCACCCACAACCCTGGGTCTTCAAATGACTTGACCAAAAAGCTTGAATCCAATATCAATGCTATTAATTCTGCAATAGTGGAATCGTCAGCCCTTGGAGGCCTAGAGAAATAGAGAATGCTTTATGAATTGAGCCCTTATTATCCCTGACCAGTGTGACAATTTTTTTTTTTTTTTTGAACACTGGATAACATTTTATTAACAGAGGCCTCAGCCGAAATATACAAATATACAAGAACAATCAGGGAAAAAAAAACAATTATAACTCAAGCCAACTATCTGGAAAATGAGCAATAGCCTTTGATGTGATCGTCCATTCTTTCACATGCATCTTTGCCCTGCTGAGAACCTCCAAGATATTATTTCCTTCTAGCTATAAACACCAAATCCACACAAGCAAACTTAGGCACCAAACTTTTGACCCCAACTGACTTGAAACACCTCCATGCCACGTCAAGAAGAATTGCCAATGGAGTTCAGCCATACCCAAATTACTCCAAACAGATCGAAGAAGTTTTCCCACAGTTTCCATGCGAATGCACAGTGAATAAATAAATGATCCACCATTTCCTCATCCTGGAGACACAGTACACATACATTTGGTAGAATCATTTTCCTTTTGCAGAGATTATCAACTGTAAGTACCGTTTTGCATCCCACAAGCTGAGATTTTGAAAATCTCATGATAATAGAAAAATACACTTAATGATATTATCCTGAGATTTTCAAAATATTGGCAGATTTTAAATATTGTGTTTTTATTGCGATATTAACTCAAAAAAATTGTAAAAACCCTAAGGAATTTGTTATTAATATATCTAATTTTCAAATTAATTTAGAATACCAGCAAGGCTAAGATGATATGATGATGATTTGTTGATTTAGAATAATATCTTAAAATATTTTTTCATTGGGGTTCTCCTGATAATATCCTGAGAAAACGCTCAAAATTTACAAATCTCCAGAGAAATTCCGGGCTGAGATATTGCCAACGAGATTTATCTCTATGTCCCTCACCATATTGCTGCTTCCAGAATTTCCTTAGGAACTCCTGTCAACATTCAATTTCCACATACCTGGAGGAAGTGGAGCCCTAACATCGATCTTCTTGCTAGGAATGCTCGGGTCTTTGATAACTATGTCTTTTTAACTTTAACATTTTCAAACTCCTTCACAGTCCTGTCCCATTTTCAGATGAATTGGTGCTTTCCATTATCGACAGGGAGCTTTTAATGGCCTGGCACGGGGTTAAGATGGGTAATCATTGAAAAAGGCTTTGGAAGATGTCCATAGCGGCTGTTTGGTGGTGTGTGTGGGAAGAAAGAAACGGGAGGTGTTTCCGCGGGGAGAGTAATGCAGCGGAGTCCGTATCCCAAAGGGCCAGGAAGTTTTTAATTGAATGGGCAACCAATGATGACAAGTTAAGGGATGTAATCTTATGTTTCTAGGAGTGTAGCTGGATCCCTTCCTCAGCGATTTGGGTGTCCTTTTGTCTGTGTTTTTCTTCTCTTTTTCCATTACTAAGATTCGTTATCTTTCAAAAAAAAAAAAAAAACTCCTTCACAGTAAGATCCCAACTCATGAGATAAAACTTGATTGTCTCCTTCACTCTAGACAAAGGTGCAGGGAGACCATCAAAGGTTCTTCTCGTGTTCCTTCAACACTCCTCACATGGAAAGGGGCCTTAGGTCAACAATTACAGCAACTGGACTATATTAGCTGTTGTATTACTGTTACTGGCCTGCAAATGGATGGTTAAGAAAAAGTTAAAGAAAAAAAGTGAGCAATGGTCAACATCCAACAGGAAATGGTTTGCACCGATCAGATGGTTGGGACTGTCGAATCACTGTAATTTTCAGGCTACAGTTAATGGATGTCAAATGGATGGTTAAAAGTAAAACTTTTAGTGGTTTGAATCCAATGGCAAACAGATGGTCACCATCATGTTCTTAGTACTAGTTTTGGTTATGCTACATCCACAGTTGGTTTAGAGATGTGGATGGTCTGGATTGCCTTTAAACTGTGTCATGTGTATGGCTGAAGAGCCACCACCATTTTAAAGAAATGGTGGTGAACTTTCTTAGTCTAACCTATAAAAGGTATCTCTCCCAATCAGTGTTTGAAGTTTTGGTATCGCTACAAGTTTCGCTTGCCGGGGATATGGAAACAATATTGATATTGCCAATAATGTCGCTGAGAACCGGAAATGTGGGGAAACATGGGGAACACGGTGGAGTTTTTCAGTGAAACTTCAGGAGATGCTAAAATATACGTATTTGCATATTTAGAAGAAAAAAAGTTCAAAAAGAATGCTTACATAATAAGTTTCTATTTAATGGGAGCCTAAAAGTATGTATTGTTGTAAGAAACCAGTCCAACCATCCCATCTATCCACACAACCAGCCTATGTATCCATCTAATTATCCAACCTTCCATCCAAACATCCAATGATATTTCAGAATATCGACAACACACAATATTTTGCTGAGAAATTGTTGACCACTGGAAAGGAAAGACTGTGGTCTCGATATTGCCCATGTTGCGATAATGATAATATCGTGATATGATCAATGTAATCGTCAACAATTTGAACACTACATACAACTATGAGCCCATAAAAAAAATTAAAATGGGTTTTTTTTTTAATAAATAGATTTTTGGCGATATCGATACATTAGCATTATTATTGAAATATCAACAATACACTGGCAATACAAGCGACACCTGTAATTTACAGTCTAAAATATTGGCAATACTTAGCGATACGTCACCAATACCTTGAATTTCTGAGACTACTAGAGTTATCAGTATCACTACCAGTGTTATCCATATCGCTGTGCTGGAGATACGGATGATATCGGGGATACTCCGAACAATACTCCCAATAGATGACAACTCATCCGAATTACTTAAGTGCCATTTGCTTTGGTTTAAAATCATTTACAATGCATAGTTTTGCCCATCTTCTCTCATTATATATAGTAAAGATGTGTATGTATATGCATGGAAAAGGTTCATTGCCCTCCAATTAGTAGCTAGGATTGCTGATCCATGACTTTTGAGACGTACAGCCAATCTGTGGTAGTGCCCAAATGGATGAACAGTCTGGATCTCGTACGTGCAGGCTGCCTGTTGTGCATATCAGTTATTAACATAATTGTTATCTACTGTCCTTTCCTTGACCCTTTTAATTTCCATGCAGGGAGGAACCTACAGAACCTTTTACCTATTTGCAGCTTGATCCACCAAAGAGGCAAGAAACCAGACTCGAATGAGAACATGACAAGATTTACGAACAGTTTTCGGCCGCGGCATGAACTTCAAGGAACACCATTCTTGGGTGAGCATGCACCTGTTTGTCTCTGATAATTTCAATGCTGGATGTTGAAATCTATTCTGAATAGAATTTGTTGAGGGTATTAGTAAGAGATCTTCTATGTTCGTCTCACCTTCCCCAAGTAACTGCAAATGTTGCACAGGTTTCTTTATGGCCATACAGAATTTTTCTTTCTTTATTCTTTTCTGCCATTTTTGTTGGGTAGGTTGGGAATACTGGTGAGCCCATGACCTGATTTTGAGGCCCCATATTTTCTTAAGAGTTGTTGGAATGCGAGAATCCAGTCTTACCGGAAGTTGGGTTCAGCAAATTCTGGAGTTTTCACACATTTGGAGTTCTAGGAATTGACTTGACCCAAAAATTGGGGATGTTAGGCCCTCAACAAGAAGACATGATGCAAGTTCCACTCATCCCTACTTCTGCCCCTCTCTCACAACCTGTTTAGCAGGTGTCAAATGTTTTAAATGGATGGCCTACATCCATTAATGAAAAACCCAAAGATCGGAAGTCTGAGATCTTTGGATCTGGAAGACATTTTGAGCATGGTCCACCCAGGGTGGGGACCATCAAACGGACAATCATGATCACTGAACTGTGGTATTTACTCGTATCAACTGAGGTCCCAAAGGATACCACGTATCTACTCCCGAAAAGGATCATACACGCCCTCTTGAAGTTAAAAGTCTGCTGTCGATACAACCTGATGTACCTTGCATCTGAACAACTCCTTCATATCCACATCCTGGAAATGGAAACCAATGGGAATTATAGGGTCATTGTCAGCGGCGATACATCATGATGTGTTGCTATAGGATATGTTGGGGGTATAACCATTGCATCTGGAGTCATCTTCAGTGATAAATGTTTACATGATTGAGCCTCAGTGTATGGGGGATACCCAATAACGGACTCTCTGATTGAAATATTTATCACTTTGATCTTTTAAATGTTCCATATTGTAACACTCTGGTCATTGAACTCTTTTCCTTGGATTATGGACAATCTCCTCAACTGTTGTTTTGTGGGCATTTATCAAAAACTAGTATTTTCCAACCTCAAAAGATTTTTGAGGCAGCTACATTCATCTGTGAATCTTGTTATCTTGGGTCACTGATCATGACCGGACATCGAATAATTATAGTTCCGAGGAATTCCTACAACAACACATTGGGATGTATTCTAGCAAAGATCATATTTCTTTTGCTAGAAAGGCTGAAGGCTCATTGGAACGGTGGTGATACTCAATACAAGGATTCTTGAATATGGGTGAAGGATTGTTTTATGACCCGTTTGGATGCCAGCAAAAGAACATTTTTTAGGTAAAAAATTCTGAGCACTAGTTGCACAAGACATCAGGCCTAATGATAGTCCTGCCTGAAAAAATAAAAATGTGCTTAAAAAGAAAACTACGATTTCGGCATTTTACCATTTTCCTGGTGGACAACTCGATGCCTTTGTTCCGATGTGTGGGATCCAAATAATTTGTCAGGTCGGTCCCACTGTTTGATTGTTTGCTGAATCTCGACTGTTAGTCCTCTTTCGGTTCAGAGAACTTTTGGTGGGGTCCAACAAACCTTTGAACCAATGTCATTTCTAAATTTATCACAAAGATGAAATAATTATTTTTAGCGGCATATAAATACATCGTTAGGTCCATTTGATAATAGCAAAAATTGAGTGTTAGGTCCATTTGATAATAGCAAAAATTGAGTCTTGGTTAGGCTTGTTCGGGTCAAGACCTTGTTCATGCTATGCTGTAGTGATGGGGTTCCTTGTTCCTATCCTTGTCACAAATATCACAGTATTGCAATGTTTTGGCAAAATAATCATCAGGTAGTATTTTCATCATCTTGGCTATTTTGAGGTCATTGTTATATAATTGCAAAATTATTGCCATTTTAATGTAGAAATACATTTGCAATCTGCCATATGTGTCACAATCTATCTTTAATTACTATAAATTTGTCCATTTAAGCATGGAAGTGTTGCCAACACCCCCAGAGGTTGTGTGTTTATGTGTTGGGTGCTGTAGGGCCCAACGTGATGTATGTGATTTATATCCATACCGTCCATCCGATTTTTCAGCTCATTTAGGACATGAACCCAAAAATGAAGCAGATTGGAAGCTCAAGTGTGTCTCGCCTGCTAGCCCAGCTGGAAGACGCCTAAGCATTTCAACACCAGGTCTCAAGTGGGTGCATCGTGTGACCAACCGTGTGGGTTTGTTACCCATCTAACAGGGTGCTGCATTGTGTGACTAACCGTGCGGGTGTGTTACCCATCTAACAGGGTGGGTGCGATGCATGACTAACAAGAGAGATAACGAGAGAGAGAGAGAGAGAGAGAGAGAGAGAGAGAGAGAGAGATTGGAAGCTCAAGTGGACCACATCACAGTGGTGATCGAACACCTATCATTAAAAACTTCTTGGGGGCCACAAAAGTGCTGGATCAGGCTGATATTTGTGTTTTCCCATCATCCAGGTTTGAGTGACCTATTATCAATAGGTTGGATGACAAATAAACATTATGGTGGGCCTTACAAAGGTTTCAACCATGAGTATCATTATCCCCACTGTCTCCTATGGTGTGGTCGATCTGATCTTCCAATCTGCTTTTTTCTTCTTGCGTTAATAATGCCTTTGATCTGGAAAAACAGATGGACGGCATGGATATAAAACATATGCATCATGTTGGGGCCCATACTGCCCAACACATCAACACCCCACACGGCGACTTGTTCTATGCTATCCCTCCTCAGGGTACTAGTGGCCAACAGTTGTGGCGATTGCTGCTGTTGTCCTCATGGGCCATCGGGTAGGCCACATCCCAAAAGTGAGGGAATCGGCTATGGCTGAGATCCAATTAGCATTAAAAAAAAAAAAGAAAGAAAAAAAAAAAGGCACATTTAGAGCAACGGTCCATATGCAACCAATGAAATCAACCGGTGGATGATCAATTGTTCAATCACTGGATCTCTTCTTATAAATGTCATGCACAAAGTGTATCTTCGTCCCTCTCGATCACATAAATAATAGCCAATTGTCTTACATTAGGAGGGATGAGATACTCTGGTTTCATAAGATGCTTCATACACAGGCACTCAGAAATTGCACACGTTGGCATGTTCTAACTCAAACAAAACTGGATAGATTGTGCATCCACTTTCGCCAAGTCACAATCCCAAGATCAGATTGGTTGAACAATCCTAACCTCTAATTTGTGGAAATAGGACCGTTGGATATTTTTCATTTTGAACCGTTCAATGAATGTCCACCAATCAAGCAAACTTAATTTCTGGTCCATGACACATCCACACAGGGTAGCAACATTTGGACAGTTTTATGTGACTACTTGAATGCCCGTGTGAATTTCTAAGTGGCTGCGTATCATCTATTACACTATGCCAGAGTATCTAAGTTTTTGCCTTCGGAGGAGAGATGGACAATGGGAGAAATACAGGTCCGATGCATCATCTGATGTAAAGTGTCCCAATGTGCACAGTCCATGAAAGTGACGCCTTCGAATTCGTGGTCTATACCCTGAGCTGGGTGGGCCCCACCATAGATGGTGGATGCTGGAAACTCTTCCCTATTGGAGGATCCTGACCCTTTGATCAGCGAAGTTGTTGTGGTCATCAAACTAGGAAGATTTTGGGACATCAACGTTAAATCAACGATCTTGAATCCATCCAAGTTGGAAGTCATAATATCAACGGTTGGATCCCTGACCATTAGACACCATTGTTCAAAAAGAATATCCGAGGACAGTATACATGTCCTTGGCCGGTGATCATGATTCTCGTGGACGGCGGATGCAAAGAAGAGATGTAGACCACGAGCTTCCCGTGCGCTTCTGTCAAAAGGCCGTGTAATTCGTTTCTTCGTACTCGATCACACAACTTTCCCATCTCTGACAGTGATGCGGACCAATCAAATCCCAACACGTTGTGCTTATTCCCTGAATACAACAGAGTAAATTCGCGACGCGACCTAGCTGCGGCCCTGGAACCAGCAGTGTGGGTGGGGCCCACCTCAATGTATGCATGGTATATCTACACCGTCCATACGTTTTGAAAGCTTATTTTAGGATATGGTTCTAGAAATGAGGCAGATATACATCTCAGGTGAACCACACCACAAAAACAAAGGTCATTGAACGCCCGCCGTTAAAAACTTCACAGGTTCCGAGCTCATTTTAAGAGATTAATCCAAAAATGAAATTGATCTAAAGCTCAAGTGGACCACATCATAGAAAACAATGGAGATAATAACAGCCATCATTGAAACCTTTCTGGGACTCACCGTAATGTTTATTTACTACCCAAGTGGTTGATAAGGTTGCACAAACATGAATGAAGGGAAAACACAAATACACTCCCAAGAAGTCTATGATAGTGGCTGTTCAATCACTACTATTTCCTGTGGTGTGGTTTACTTGTGCTACGATTCTGCTTCTTTTTTGGGTTAGTGCTTTAAAATGAACTTAAAAAATGGATAAACAGTGTGTATATAAAACACATACATCATGGTGGGCCCCAACACATCACCACACCACCCGATGGTGGTCTATTTATGTTAGCCCTACAATTTATGAGCGTGCATATGGTATAAAGAAGCTCAAATTAAACTAATTAAATTGTGTAACCCATTGTATCTAAGTTGTATAACCAAAATCAGTGTGGTTAAGAAATCCTAATGTCTGATTTGCGATACTCATCTGTTGAAACAAGGCCATTGGATATTTCTTCATTTTTCAACTGCCTTATAAATGTCCACAGGTCATTGATTATTATTTTTTTCTCGCCATTTTCAATGGTCTAACAAACGCCGACAATTTATTGAATTTTTCTTTTTTTTTTTTGCTATTTATTAACGGTTAGAAATTGTTTTACATGGTCTGACCCACCTGATAAGTAGATAATGATGAGTTTTGCATTTGATGATCCACATGGTGGGACAAACCTATTGAAGGGTTGGATGTCACATGCACATAATAGGTTGGAGGTTATCGGCTGGTTGGACTGTATTTTGTGCTACAACCAGTTGGACTTGAGACCTACTCTAATTGGAAATACTCACATGCCATGTATACAATTTGCACGCAATATCTAAGTGCCTGCATATCATCATCACACATTGCCAGAGTAAAAAAATTTCGTCATCAGAAAAAGACACCCTCTTTGAAAAATAAAAGCAGAGGTGTTGTCACAACTCATACTCACACTCTCTCTCTCTCTCTCTCAAAAGAAAGAAATCCAAGTGAATTCTCCAAACTCCTACTCATCACCACCATCTCCCATTTTCATGGGAATCTCAATGGGTCTTTTCTTCACTCTCTTTCAAATCCAAATCCTACTTTCAGCTGTTTGGGTGTCATGTAATCAGGGATCATCATGCAAGGAGAGCAGTCAGAATCTTTCTCCATTTCCAAAGCACTTCCTTTTTGGAACTGCCTCTTCTTCTTATCAGGTCTGTCAAAACTCTTCTTACTCTTTCTTTCTTTCTATTTTATTTATTATTTTGTAATGCTTCTTTCTTGATATCTAAATGAGGCCAGTTTCCTGAACAAGTCCATGTAGAGTAAGCTAATCATAGAAGGGATGTGGATTGCCTGCGAAATCTAGGTGGGGCCCACCGTGATTTTTGTGAGAAATCACCCTGTCTATTTGTTTTTCCAGCTCATTAAAGGACATGCGCCCAAATATGAGGTGGATCCAAAACTCAAGTGGGGAAGGAAATGCCTACATTTGAAACCTTCTTAGGTTCCACCATAATGTAATGTGCCTACCAAACTGTTCATAAGGTCATTCCAAATGGAATGAACTGAAAACATATAAGAATTGAATTATCTTGATACTAAACTTCTATGGCTCCAAGAAATGTTTCAACGCCATCCAATCCATTCACATGACTCTTCTCACCAATTGAAGGCATTTCCCCCCAATCATCTTATTCTATATCTTAGGTGGGCTATACCATGTGAATTTAGAGGTGTAGGGCAAATTTTACATTCTTCCCTAGCAGAGGCCAATCTGAGATTGGATTAGTGTGATGATTGGCATAAAGGCCTAACTTGGAATAGCCTAATGAATCCGGGCCCTCTGCTCAGTTTTAAACGGGAAATCCCTATTTTGCAATGATCTGGATTCTTGGTTAAAACCGAGTAGATGATCCGGATTCTAGCCCAATTCATGGATGAGGTGAACTCACCCACATCAAGTCGTCTATGCACGTCAGCAAATAGTCACGCAATTGTTTTTCATTGCAAGCTGTCACATCACGATTCCAATGATTTAATAGTTTAACTTGACATGTCTCATCAGTCCAAGAGCCTTTAGCATATTGAGTCACGGGAAGGCCAAGTTGGGAAAAGGACAACCTAGACCAAGCAAAAGCTTCCCGGATGTGAAACGGGCTACTGAATTGCCATATGTGTGCAGGATCTGACCTATTGGTTTATTAAATTTAGGGCTTGTTTGGCATCTTTATTCTAATTTGATAAAAGCTTTTTGAATAAGAGCTACTTCAACCCGTCCCTTTTGTTTTAGCTCCATTTTAAATAAGCTCATTTGGTAAAATATTTGGAAAAAAAAAAAAACTTCTAACTTAAAATAAGCGTGTTTGGTAAAACTTTGAAATAAGAGCTTTTTTTAAGGGGAATGGACACCATTTTTAAATATTACAACTTTAATATCACAGCTATCTTAATGTTTGTTTTGGCGGACTGTCCATCATGTGGGGGCTCAACATCATTCCTAATTGTTCTTTATATGGGACCCTCATTGTCCATCACCCATCACGTGGACTCCACATTTGATGTGTCCATAGTGTGGGCCCTACCTTTGAAGTGGATTGTCCATCATGTGGGGCCCACTTTTGATATCCACCATTCATCATGTGGGGTGCACCTTTTATGTGGATCATCCATCATACGGCCCACTTTGGATATGGGCCATCCATCATGAGAGACCTTGGATGTGGACTGTCTATTAGGTGGGGCTCACTCGATGTGAACTATCCATTATGAGGGGCCACACTTTTGTGCGGGCCATCCATCATGTGAAGCCCACTCCATCCATTATATGGGCCCACCTTGATTTGGACCATTCATTGTGTGAGGCTCCACCTTCATTATGTGTCGTTCATCATGTGGGCCCACCTTCAATGACCATCATCAATCACGTGGGTTCCACCTTTGACATGGACTGTCCATCAAATGGGACCCACTTGCGCATGTTCTGTCATATTGGGCTACATTTTGATGCGAGTCATCTATCATGTGGGGCCCACCTTTGATGTGAACCTTTCATTACGTGGGCCCACCTTGATGTGGGCCCCACTTAAATATGAGTCATTTATCATGAGGGACCCATCTTTGATGTCCGCCATCCATTATGTGGGTCCCACCTTTGTTGTGGACCACTATCATGTGGGGCCCACTTGATGTGGATAGTCCATAATGTGGGACTCACACTTTGATGCGAGCCATCTATCATGTGGTCTCACATTCAATGTTCACCATCCATCACGTGGGTCCCACCTTTGATGTGGAACATCTATCATGTGGGGCCCACTTGATGTGAATAGTCCATCATGTGGGACCTAGCTTTGATGTCCACCATCCATCATATAGGTCCCACCTTTGCTATGGACTGCCCATCATGTGGGGCTCAACCTTCAATATGGGGCCATTCATTATGTGGGCCCACCTTTATTGTCAATCTTCCGTCATGTGGTCCCATATTCAATGTCCACCATCCATCGTGTGGGTCCCACCTTTGATGTGGACCATCATCAGGTAGGGCCTGCTTGATGTGAGTCGTTCATCATGCGGGGCCACACTTTGAAGTAGGCCATCCATCATATGAGGCTCCCCTTTGATGTGACCGTGCATTATGTAGGCCCACCTTTGAAATGGGTCATTCATCATGTGGGGCCCACCTTCACTATGGGTCGTTCATCATGTGGGGCTTTCTTAAAGAAATTGTAAAGAGAAGAGAAGAGGGTAAAATAGGACTTACTAGAAAAGTTTAAGGGTAAATTTGTCCAAAAATTTGTCCAAAATGTCTACCACTTAAAGCCAAATAATCTCAATTTCAAAAAGTAACCCCTCCCCAACTTATTAAATCGAAGCTTATTTACTACTTTCTTAAAAAAAAAAAAGCACTCCATTAGACTTTTACCAACTGGTCTAAGAGTTGATTCTTTTTTTAGAAATAAGCCAATAAGCCCTTATTTGTAGAGATGTCATATACCCCCTTAGAAAATGCTTTGATCTTCTGCCTAAAAATCTAACAGCTCCACTCAAGTGTGCCACGGGATACCAGGTATATTGACGGTTAAAGAAATCTTTTTCTAGACATCCATTTGTTCCCTAAGTTGTGGCCCACTTGATGTAGGAAAGCGTGAAATAACGATGAAAAAGAAGATCATTGTTTTCCTTGAGAATATAAAACCTCGTGTACACAAAAAAAAAAAAAAAAAAAAATCAAAATTGTATTAAGAAATGATTTTAAAATTTCTTAATTACATCACTTATAAAAGCAAAACCCTAACTCATTCTAAAGTAATTTGAAATAGCAAATCTTTTTAAAGCTTAATTTGTGAAAAGCTTAATTTGTGAAACATAGAAATATCCAGATATTCCAAAAAAGATAAATTTTTTCCTAAAATCATAATGTTAAATTAGGGCAGTGTTTTCTGGTGCCAGCCAATTGACCTCAAAAGCATCATTAAAAGTTACTGTTGATTTATGATGATTTATGATCAACCCTTCGAAATTAAAATTTCTCATTATTTTGAATGAATTTCTTTGAACCGTGCTTCGGATCTAGTTACGTCATGCGCTACATAGGACTCTAGGCCCAAATCCGGCATACTACTTCCACTTCCATTCAAGTTTCTTTTGATCCAACCGATCTAAAAATGTATGTGGCCTGCTCTACATCAAAAGCTTAGATGTCGTGCACTTATCCCCTACTGATGCACACATGCCTGGGTTGATATATACCGATTTTTAAACCTCAATTAAAATGACCCGTGACTAGTCAAACCAAGTCTCTAATGTGAGTTAAGGCTCGAGTCAACTCGGCTGAGTTTCAAGTCCGACTTAATAAGTTAATATCTAGTGCAATGGACGTTATTGTCGTTGTCTGCCGTTCTCACAGCCGTGTGAAAAAAACCATGGTTTCTGTTTGCCAGGTTGAGGGAGCTGCTTTGGATGATGGAAAAGGGCTCAATAACTGGGATATTTTCTCCCATAGTCCTGGTGAGTATTGAGGATTTTTTCAATTGGGGCCCTTTGCTTCATGATCCAGACCGTTGATCTAGTGGGATTCATTGTGGATGGATCATGCACGTAGTTTGAACGGTTCTAACCCTTAAAAGAAAGGCCGAAAATTGAATGGGTGGCTAGGATTCTTCCAATCTGGAGACTTTTAAGTGATGATCCATCATGGTCGGGGCCCATGGATCAATGGATATGGGCCGAGGATTATGTAATATGTATGTGTTCTTGCAGGTAAAATCATGGATGGAAGCAACGGTGATATTGCAGATGATCAGTACCATCGATATCTGGTAATCCATGTCAAAATTCTCTCAAATCAAAATGATCTCTATTCAACGGTGGACGATGTGCCGCTGGTGAATCTCATCACTGGATGATCAAGATGAAAGGAGGTGGGCCCCACTTCAATGACTTTCAGGAGCTGGTCTGGATCAAGTGGTGCCCATTTTCAACCAATATCACATCTGATGGGACGGATGAGATTCAACGGCAGCCAGGTTGGCTACCGGTGCACCGGATCATTTACTGATGAATAGACTTGGACATTTTTGCCCTTGCACTTAACCTTCAAAGCATTAATAGAAAAAGGATAAACTCGTCATAAAAATATAGCTGGTTGGCAATGAACGGCTGAAATTTTTTTGAACCTATTTCCTTTACCACTTCTCTTCTTTGAGTATAACCCACACCTAGAGAAGAACATGCTACCCCCTTGTGGGGTCCACCATATTGTATATGTAAAATCCACACCGTCCATCTGGTGAAATCCAATATTTGAACGGTATAAAAGATAAGCTCATTTAAATTTAAAAACTCACATGGGACACACCGCTGGGAACAACGTGAAATTAATCCAGCTGAGTTTATATTCTCTTCATCCAGGTGAGTTAGACCTTATTAACGGGTTTGATGAAAGATACACAACATGGTGGTCCACATATAAACCTATGGACATCATCTCATTCCCATTGTTGTATGTTGTGTGGCCCATCTGATGATCTGGATTTTTTGACATATTGACCTAAAATCGTGTGTAGAAATTGATGGACGGAGTGGATTTTACATTTAAAATATGTTGGGCCCCACAGACGGTGGCAGAGGACAGCCGTTCCTCCACTCTCCTTTCTCTCATCTCCCATGACTCCTTTTCTCTCCATCCCCTCCTCCACATGCCACATGCCGTATCCCTAAGTAATAAAAAGAGATTGGCTAGAAATGCTCGCTCCTTCTGGCCCACCATGGGATCATCCAGACAGTTCATATGGAAGGGCTCACCGTGTATGGTCCACGTGGCAAAACCTAAATCAATAGAAGGCGAGAAGATGTCTTTTTTCCATGCGGCTCATCAGCGAAGGGGATCTTCTAAACCAACGGTGTGGATCATCACGTGGTGAGGCAGATGGGGCGATCAATTAGATTGGTAGGGCTTTTAATGGGCCAGGGATGGGCCTAGAAATTTTTTGAGTAGAACCGCCCCAAGGGCCCTGCCCAACAGTTCAAAAACCTGGGCCTAACACAACCCAGGCCCGGCCTATTAAGAAGCCCAATTGGAACAGATGCCTGGATGATTCTTTACTTCCAGTGGAAAGCCATTTTTACCGTCAGCCAATCTTAGATATCTCCATTTCTGTTATCAACCATTGCTTTTAAGGCTACTGATTTGATGGCTAGGATCATCCGACTAATGTGTATTTTGAACCATATGCCATTCACAGTAGGGAAACGAGATGGACAGTCCTAAATAACTAGACACCCTGCCACGTGTACTGAATGATGGCCCTACCATATCACTGAGTCCAGTTTGTACAAGTGGGGCACATAGTGGAGTAATCCAGACCATTGATCCGACGTGACCCACTGTGGATGAAAGATGGCCCAGGAATCTCCTCAGTAGGCAATCCTAGCCCTTGGATAGGCAGTTAAGGAATTACAACATTGTTTCACTGGAAAAAAAAAATTAAAAAAAATCAAAGGCTACGATTTTCCAATCTGAGAGACCTTTGACTCATGGTCCATCCACGGCAAGGGGACATCATTAAGCAATTGTCTAAAAAATTCTTTAAAAAAAAAATGGATTTTTTGTGGCAAAACAGGAAGACATTGAATTGATGAGTTCTCTTGGGGTCAACGGCTATCGCTTCTCCATCTCTTGGGCCAGAATCTTACCAAGTAAGTGCATGTTCTTCACTGCACATGAATTGCATGATTACAAATTTTTTTTTTTTTTTTTTTAACTGAGTGAAAATGAAATTGACAATGGGGGGAGATAGAAGGGAGATTTGGAAGCATAAATTCAGCTGGAATTAACTACTACAACACTCTCATTGATGCACTCCTACTCAAAGGTACTTACACTCCTCTAACCCTCTCTCTCTCTCTCTCTCTCTCTCTCTCTCTCTCTCGTTTTCCTCTTTTTTTTCTCTAAAGTAAATAGATATTGGGACACGTGTAATCAAGACGGTTGATTGGTGGGCCACTATGTGGATGAACCATTATCTGAAAAACAAGATTGTTGGACTGTTATGGCAATCCGCAGTCCAATCCAACAATTAAAATCCACTAAAATACAGGATACCAAATACAACTTCTGATGCAGAATGAATTCATTTCCTTTTACTTTATTTCTTGTTATTGGCAGGTATAGAGCCCTTTGTTACATTGAGTCACTATGACATTCCTCAAGAACTTGAGAACGCATATGGTTCTTGGTTGAATTCTCAGATACAGTAAGCCCCTTGTATATTTTTCTATATCATAGAGAAATGATCCCACACAGCTGCTACACATCCATGCAACCATTTCTTTCCCAACTACAACTTTTTCTATCTACTATAAAATATCCAATCCATGCAAATACTGGGACACATCATGATGCTTGCCTGTTACAAAAATCAGACCGATCCACTAATCAGGTGGACCACAAAGTAAATATCTATTGAAACCCGACGGAGTGACTCAGCGTACTGGTGTGGTCCACTCAATAAGTAGATTTACCTGATTTTCATAGCAGAAGACCATTGTGTTGTGGCCCAACCTTTGCACGGGTCAGATATCTACAAATGTGACAAGTTGCATGGATCGGAAACGGCTACATCGATACAGCCAACTGTTTCTGATCATTTCTCTTCATCCTATACACCAAACTTGATATGGGCCACCCAATCAGTGGGCCATAGCTTCTTCCTATCTAATACATTGAGCAAAAAATCTACCTCTTTCAGGGATGATTTCGGGTACTTTGCAGACTTGTGTTTTGGAGCATTCGGCAACCGAGTGAAGTACTGGGCCACCTTCAATGAGCCCAACATTGTGGTGATGCACGGCTACCGATCAGGGATATATCCGCCGTCCCGTTGCTCAGATTCATTTGGGAATTGCACGGTTGGGGACTCGACAAAGGAACCATTCATCGCTGCCCATAACATCATCCTCTCTCACGCAGTCGCCGTCGATATTTATAGAAAAAAATACCAGGTTTCTTATGTTATTGATAATGATATCACTTAGAAAAGCCCATGAAATATTCCTTTTCAGAGGTTAGCATTCAGATGGTCAGACCATGGTGGAATGGATGGTGGTGATGAGCAGCAGGCCAAATTCAATCCAACAAACAGAATCTTAAATGGGCCTGTTTAATTTTAGTAGATCATCAAGATTTCAATCCTTAAGAATCAGGCTGGGCCCAATCACATGGGCTACCCTGAAATGAAAAGATTGATTTTAAGGAAGAACTAGCAAAGAATACACATTCAACTTACATGTGTGGTCCACCTTATTAGTGGACAAGCCTGCTTCATTTTCATTTATGGTTTATCTTCAAAGTGGGGGCCATCATATGCACCGGTTGGATCCAAAACACTTGCCCGGCTGGCACGTATGCTGTGTAGAGGTGCATGTGGGGCTGGCAAAAACCAGCATATATGATGTAGCTTGTCATGCATACCTGTTTAGTGCATAGTTCTAAAAGTCAGCTGAGTCAACTCAGCGAGAAACTGAGCCAATGACTCCATAAAACTCGCTGATAGGATGATCCAAATCCATCTTTGATTTAGACAGCCATCCATTTTGAAAGCAATGGATGGGATGGTTACAATTGCCTAACAGAAGTGATTCTTTAGATTCATAAGCAAAACCAATAAATGACAGGCCCTAACAAATGGATGGATCAAATTATTAATTGGACCTACTTTTTGTGTAAATTATCTTGACCATCCATATTAAAGACCATTGATCAAATGGTTCTAATTTTTCAGATCAGTGTGATCTTTCCATCATAGCCCATGAAATGTGTGCTGAATCCAATGAACAGTCTTGATCGATGGTTGGACTGTCTAATGTCCCAATGCAACCAGGTCCATCCTTTAATTACTAAGTTGAGTCGAGTTTTTGAGTTTTTAAACTATGATTTAGAGAAGGGAACTTTCCAAAGCTTTCTAATTTCATTTTCTTCAAGAATGACATTAGGAGAGGGCCCCCCCAAAACCAACCTTAATTGGCTCCATATAGAGGGTCCCACTCACAAGCAACCACACATGATGTCTCATGGGTGGGCTGCACCATATGGTGCCAAGGGCAGCTGCATTTCATGCCCGATGACAACCAATTACCAACTAAATAATCATCAATATAGCCTCGTCCAAGCTATTTAGGGTTGGCTTTATGAATTCCTCAGTAAACAAGCCTTCAAAACAGGAAATCTTCAGTTGAAGAGGTTTTTCTTGATGAAAAATGCTGTTTCAGAGTGGGCCACCTATGTGAAAGCAGCAAAGTCTGCTAATTTTTCTTTGTGGTTTTTGACCTAGTTTTGGGTTGTATTCTTTCTTTGCCTTTAGTGGGCTTTTCTAATAAATTTCAAGTTCTCTCAAAATAAAAGTAAAGAAGCCTTACAAAGTCTGCTAATTTTTCTTTTTGGTTTTTGTCCTAGTTTCAGGTTGTATTCTTTCCCCGCCTTTAGTGGGGTTTTCTAATAAATTTCAAGTTATCTCTCAAAATAAAAGTAAACAAGCCTTTCATATCCCTTCTTACCATCTCAATCCAATCCAAAGTTCTTTTTACACCTTCCTCCCGAATCCTCATTTCAGAGCCTTCCCACCCTAGTCAATGATCCCCCTCTATGTTTGGGCTATCTCCAATCTTTCTTTTTCATCAACAAACCATCTTCATAGGCTCTCCATCATTTTCTCCTATCAGGACTACTCTTAGGCTGTGCTGAATGACCTCATTCTTAATTACATGCTTCACAGCCTTCAGACACATCCATCTCATCGTATCCTTGTCTCTGTGATCTTTGTTCTCTGCTACGCTGCCTCTTAATTGCCCAGGGAACATCTCAAATCAAACAGACTAGTTGTAGATGAAAGTTTAGTGAAATGCAGGACCCACCATGGTGTATAGCATCCATCCCATCCAGAAGGGTCGAGCCACCATGATATTGGATGCCCCAAAAATCAGGCTGATTCAATCATTTGGTGAGCCACGCCATAGAAAATAATGGACAACTGCCCAAAAACTTCCAAATTCACAAGGTTGGCCCACCTGATGGTTGGATTAACTTGATTTTGGGAGCATCCCATTTTCATGGTGACACAACCCTGCTGGATGGGATGAATAGTTTCCATACACAAAACAGTGAGCACCACACAACCTAGTTGCACGAAATTCTCATCTACAAAAAGGAAAAAAGAAAAATTCATCTACAATCAGCTGCATGTGTAATGTTCTCAATTGCTAAACATGCTACTGAATATTAGCATAGTTGGACTAATAGCTGTCTTGAATTTTTTATTATTATTTAAATTCATTAAATACTCGCAAAATAATTCAGCATCAGTAAAAGAGTTTTGCAAGAAATATACGTCCCGACACATTGCAATTGGATACCTCGGAACTCTAGCTGTTGGATCGGAGTCCTTTTGGATGACTGAAATGTTCATATGGTGGAGATAGCTCACCTAGAAAAACTCTCAGATTGAAATATTTCTAAGAAGATCATTCATTTACAAAAGAAAATAGTCAGACAATCAAGGCTTGGAATATTCCAATCTAGGAGATTTTACTTTCGGGCTATCCCCAATCCACGGTAAGGACACCATATAAATGGTTTGGACCATTGAATATCACTCCACATCCAAAGGCTGAAGTCCTGACATATCCTATAGCAATGCATTGAGATGTATTTAGACCTCTCAATAGAATCATTTCTCGATTTATTTCCATAGTGTATTGAATCTTTCTAATTGGAAAATTTCATTATATCACAGAAAGAACAAGGAGGCAGCATTGGGATTATCATGAATGCAATATGGTTTGAACCCATCAGCAACAAGTCAGCAGACATAGCAGCCACCCGAAGGGCTCAATCTTTCCTAATGAACTGGTCAGTTAATGTGAAACACGTACACACACTCAGGCACGCATGGATGCATGCATGTATGCAGAGTAACAAAGTAATCAATGCAAAATGCATGTGTTACCATTGAAACTTCACAAAAATTTTCTTAACCGTTCATCCTTTTAAACTGATCCAGTGCCAAGGTTTGAAAGATAATCTGACCTGCATCTTATTTGGAACTCAGTGATGAGTGGCTTGGATCTTGCACGCCTGTGTCCTGTTCACACACGCGCTGCTAGTAAGGTTTGACCCTTAAAAATGCTAATTAGGATGATACAGTATAATAGACATACTGTGTAATGAATGTTTATGTGGCATAAGTAGATAGATAATATAAAACATTTGATCAAGCAGCCTGCAAGGTCCAACTAACTCGGCAGGTGGGAAGCACCTTTAGGCGGTCCAAATTCGTTGAGCTGGATCATGGATGGAAGTCACGCCAAACAGACCCCATCAGATGATCCTGGCCATCCAATTGAACCCTTTGGACCATTAGCTGTAATTGTTGATTTGCTAGCCAGTATGGGATCATCTGATATTGGGGCATGCTCCATTGCTTGATAGTTGCACAAGATAAACAGTCAAGACTACTGAAAAGTGCGCCCCACCATCACCATTGCTATGTTGGACTGAAAACACAGTTACTCCCCAATTGAGCATCATATAGTCCCTCAAATAGAAATTATAGCTTCCCCCTCCCGCAGCTATTCTACAGTGGCCGGAGTTCTTAATACATGTATGCACTCTCGCACACATGAGCATGTTAGAGGTGTAGGGATGACTTCTCCCAGTTTGCATACATATATACATATACACATACCTTCACATACAGAGAAGGTGACGCCTGATTCTCCCCGCAGGTTCTTGGATCCGATTATATTTGGAAGATATCCGGAAGAGATGCAAGAGATTTTGGGCTCCAGTTTACCTACATTTTCAGAGAACGACATGAAAAAATTGAAGAAGGGGTTAGATTTCATCGGAATCAACCACTACACAAGTCTCTATTCTAAAGACTGCATTTTCTCTCTGTGTGAATCTGGAATGGGAAATTCCTGGTCAGAGGGTTATGCGTCCCAGATTGGACAGAAGGATGGTGTAAACATCGGTGAACCTGTAAGTAACATCTCCATCACCATCATCATCATAATCACCACCATCATTATTATCACTAACAAGATAGGGCATAATACCCATCACTCCAGACCATCCAAAATGCAGGGCCTACTGTGGATGGATCGCAGCTGGAACATCGCACTCCTCATATGTACTTAACCATCTGATCTTGTTCATTGAATTTGGACCATATTCTTTTCTTACCAGCGATTTGTGGTAGGATAGTTTGATCTAGGTGATTCTTTAGCCATACCCCATCCACAGTGAAACCCATAATTTGGATGATCCCGATTCTTTACAAGCATGCAACATGGTCAGTACATAAGTCAACACCATTCAACATAGTGCAGTGAATGCGTGCCAGAGTCTTGCACCTTATGTTGACATTTAAATAACTTGGTTTCTGTTAATGCAGACTGCAATGGAATGGTACTACGTCTACCCACAGGGAATGGAGAACATACTCATGTATCTGAAGGAGAGATACAATAATACACCTGTGTTTGTCGCTGAAAATGGTGAGATCAACTTTCAAAGTCCCAAAATTATCGTACTGGTTGGGAATGCCCGTCAAATGTTGACCATGGCAAACATCCGCCACCCCAAACGAGAATAAGATGATAGCAGGTCCGACCTGTTACCATCACCTTCAGAATGTTGGGCTTCTCTTGAGATGGTGGCGTTCAGTCCATCTCTCCGTTCACATTTTGTGAGACACACTGCTATCTCCACAAAATGCTCCCAGTTGGGTCACATCCATCTCATTCTTATTCTAGGCTACATCCAAACAGGACATCTATTCATGGTTTTTTATTTATTATTACTTTTTTGCAAGCTCATCAACACCATAATCTGATAATCATCATCTAAGCCTCACCCCAACTAATTGGGGTCAGCTACATGACCCCTTTTCTGCCATTTCACTCTATGAAGGGCCATAACTTCAATGAGACCATAGGTCATCCAGTCTTTTCTTACTACCTCCACCAACATCCTTGTTCAAGCTGATATATATAAATTGAAATGCATTGGATCTTGTAGGGTATCCTGAAGACAACAATCCCGATGCCCCAATTGAATCTTTCCTCCATGATGTGAAGAGAATTGAGTACATGAGCAGCTATTTGGATGCCCTTGCGGCAGCAATCAGGTATCAATTGGCGAGTACACATGCATGCATGAATGTGGTAATGAATATGGAGTTTATGTATATCTGTGTGCTTTTGTGGATGCATTTCTATGTTTGCCATGCATGAATCATAAGTTGACCTGCATGGCTGGGTGTATTTTCCATTTATGTTGGGGAGCATCATGACTCTATGAGCATGTGGGAGTTCATATATCCACATTAAGTTTTTCATAGAGTGCATGCATGGGGCGTGGACACAGTCACAAAGTTACCTAGTGTGTCATTCTGTTCGTGTTTTGTAGTCTTGTGATACACGCTATGCCAGTGGAAGTAAAGAAGTAAAAAATGCAAGTAATTGCACAATGGCTGGGTTGCATTTTGATAGGCATTATTACAAAACAATTTACATAAAATTTCACAAACAAATTAAGAAAATATAACCAAAGTGAAGTAGGTTTTATACATATCAAAGTTGCTACAATACAGTCATCATCACCATCGAAGCCTTATCCAAATTAATTGGGGTTCGCTAATCCTGCTACAAGATAGTGATTATCAGTAATGTGGCTTATGGCTCATCACTTTAAAAATAACATGTATGATGCTAAGATAAAAAATCTATCACGCCCTCGAGTTATGGGTAAGATCACTTGATAGTTGATACTGATATTTACTAATTTTATGTTAGTTCGATGTTCATTGTTTTTTATTTATTTTTAATATAATCATCGTCATTTCTCAGAAAGAAAACATGGATAACACTTAATATTTTTAAGTATTAAATTATTTTCTATTATTTTTGAAAGAAAATAGAATTGGGAAAGAGCAAATTGATGGTTCTGCCATGTGCAACTATAACCAGAGACACCGCAGTATGAGGGGAAGCCGGATTGGAGCTGAAGGGCCAGAAATGAGGACAAGGGAAGAAGGATTGTTCACTTACTGGGGCTAGTGCCTTGGGAATTATTGGTGAAGCAAGATTTGCAAGTTGACGCTTAATAGCTGGGACAAACCAATAATGATTTTTTAAATACTTTTTTAATGTAAAATATTTCAATATGTATGAGCCATATCCCATACTCAAACCCCATATCACATCCAACAAAGCTCGGAGGAAATTGAACCAGTGTTTTAAAGAGGTGAACTCTAGTGGTACCAGTATCACCATAAGCATACGGTGGTACTGGGAAGAATAGGGCCCACATATATGTATCACATCCAACCCGTCCATCAGATGCATTCCCTTAGCTTACACCCTGACCCAAAAATCAGCTCGATCCAAAACTCTGGAGAGCCACAGCAACAGGAACATGGTGGGAGGGGACGCCAACCCTTGACTCTCATCGGGGTCCACCTGGGTTGCATACAGTGTTTGAAATAGCAGTAGTGTCAGTCGCGTAGTGCTCAACCCTCTATAGCATGTGGCATAAATAGTATAGCGTGTAGTGTAAGCTACACGATACTTCTATTTTTTACTTTAAAAATAGGAAAAATGTGATAAATAGTGAGAAAAAAAGGAAAATATAAAAATGCCTAAAAGATAATTTGTTTTTTCAAGTATAAGTATGTTCAAATAAGTTATTGATTATCATTTATCAAAAGCCAATCCACATATATAAACCAAATCAAATAATTATTACATCAACTTTTTAAGCAAATCACTTTTATTAATAATGTCTAATTAAAACCACAAGTCACGAGTATGAAAAGAAATAAAAATCCACAGTTTAAAAGAATTAATTACAATAATACACCCACACCTATGGACAGTGGTAGACTGAGTGAAGATAACCTCGTCTCAACACTGAGGTCAAGGTATCAAATCCCAATGTAGGGGTGGCTAACATTGAAGGCTGACTAACAGTGTGGGTGTGTGTACTAACAGTGGGATGTGTGTACTAACCCAAAAAAAATAAAAAAAATAAAATACAAGTGTCACATTCCTCAACATTAGATACAAAGAAAATGTAAATAAAATAATAAAAAATACGTAGTAGCATATGGTATGTATGCTACACGCTACGTAGCTATAGCGTTCACATGCTTGGATTTAGACCAGTTGGTTTGTTTCGAGCCTTCTAATTTCTGTATAATTGTTTACTGAGCAGGAAAGGAGCAGATGTGAGGGGCTATTTCACATGGTCCTTGCTCGACAACTTTGAGTGGATATTTGGATATACGAAGAGGTTTGGGCTTTACCACGTTGATTTCACAACACTGAAGAGAACTCCAAAGCTATCAGCAACTTGGTACAGAGAGTTCATTGCAAAACACAGAGCAGCAATCAAAAGCCTATTACCAGAGAACAATCAGCCATACTTGGAATATCATTGAGAAGGTGCTGAAACCCATGTCAGAGATTGATGTATACGTGAACTTGAAGCTGGTCATAGTGCTGACATACATACAGATCGCATATTTGCATATCTATACATATTACTATCAATGCAATTATTCTGTAAGTTCTCAAGAAGAACATGAATGTCCTCTCACTGTAGGACATATTTAAAAGAAAGAAGCAATATCTTGTGGAAGTTGAAATGCTAAGGAGAATTCAGTCTGAGAGATTTGATTAAAGGCGTGCATGTGCAGGATCTGGACCACTCATCAGGAGGGACTGGGGCCACAACAAACATTCCCTGGCCTAAAAATCAAGGCAGGCCACTTATGCACACTGAATATAGACTGTTGGACATGTTTCAAACCGTCCATTTTTCTCATACATGCGGCCCACCCAATGAGTATACTGGACTAAGCTTTGAGCTAGATCATGTGAGAGAACTGGTCATATTTGACTCCCCAATCTGGGGTTGATTTAGTAATGGTTTGAGAAGTCGGACTTTTCAGAAGCTAACCCCCATATCGTTTGCATAACATGAATGACTTGTCCTTCCAAAAAAAAAAAAAAAAAAAAAACATGAACAACTTAGTACTGCTGTTTGAATCATTCAGTTGCTTGCAGATGAGAAGAGGAAAATATACAAAATTCAAGACTTAAAAAGAATGAGACCTCAGATATTGGGTAAGAGGAGACGGATCACCGAATAGGTCTAGTTGCATCTGGGCATAAGCCCGATGCACTACACAATACGAGTTGGCCCATAGTTTGATAACCTAAACCTGCAATCTGAAGCGGCCCACCATTAATGAGGGATGCCCCAGAGGTCTTCCAGATTATAAGATTCAGCAATCCAATCTTTAGCCATTTTTCAGGATTGTTGTTGTACCTTTTCTTTCCCTTAGTCATAAATTTGTATGGAACTGAAGGGTTATAATCTTTCAATCTGGGAAAACTATGGGTTATCCCTAATCCTTGGTTGGCCCATCAGATCAACTGTCTAGATCTTTGACCATGGACCCAACTTGTATGGAATCACACATCAGTATGCTGTTCATATCTTGATGCATCAGAACCCAACAGTTCCTTTCCCCGAATGTCAATCCCAAACTTCTTTATACAAGCAGAACTTCTAAATAGGCACATTTTCGTGACCACAAAAAAAAAAAAAAAAAAAAAAAAAAAAAAAAGAAAGGACTAGCAGTTCATCAAATCCATTAAAAGGCACATCAGTCTCACCAGGTTATGTACACTTGTCATCTCCACCATGGAGATCTAGCTTCATAAATGCATTCTCCATCATTCCATGAGATCTGACATGCTTGGAGACCGATGGCTATATTTGGTTCCTTACCGTGGCAAGCAATCCACTCTTCAATAGCTCTCCTTCTATCATCTTCGTCTGTAAATTGAGATTTCGATTTGCCAAATGGGTTGATTTTGGGATTGCCCATTTCGGCAATTACAGCAGGCATGTACATTGAATCACCCACTATAGGTGCACCACAAGCAGCCAGTTGTGCACGAACCTGCATCAGATGAGTGGGTTTTTTCAGTTGTCCTTTCTAATTTCTTTCATCACTACTTAATGTCACATTAGAATAATGTGAAGATTGTATTATTCTAATACCAAATACGAAAACTCCAAAGGACAGGGTGTAAATATCAGTTCCCAAGAAACCATGAGAGAGAGATGAAGAAAGACAAACTTAAATACCTGGTGAGTTCGACCTGTCAATAGGTTGATTTTACATTCATAAGCAGCATCCCTTGAGGGCCACCCACAATCTTCAATACAATAGCTTTTTTCAACGTCAGCACTAGGCCAAGGAACCTCCTTGCATTCCAATATCTCAAGTTGGCACAGATGCCATCCTCCAATAGAATCTGGAAGCATAACCCATACCACCAAATACTTTATAGATCAGGTAAACAGTCTCATAATAGAGAGACTTCTATTATGCGTAAAACACAACATTTGCATAAATGGGAGGGTACGCCATGGGAGCTCTGGTCCTTCACCTTTCTATTAGGTGGAAGGTAAGCGATCCACCTGAAAAGAAAATGCACCTCATGCCCCACTATAGGGCTATCAATGGTCCAGGCTGGCCCATTGGACTTTTGGGCTTGGCCTGCTTTGGGCGTGCTTAGGCTGCAACAGTAGACCCAAGGGCCGGAACTGGGCTTAAAAGTTAAGCCCGTTTGCTATTCGGGCCGGACTCGGGCTGTGTCTAAGAGCCTGCCAGCCAGGTCCAAACACAATCCAGTCTAGCCTGGCCTGTTTAAGGTTTCAAGGGCATTTTTGTCAATATCATGCATGATTTGGCACACCTAATGAGGGAAGCTAAGCTGGGCTTGGGCTCTGGCCAGACTCGGACTTGGACCCAGGCCATGCAAAATCATCACGGCCACGCTCAGGCATGTTTGTTTTGGCCCATCATGGACCTGGGCAAGATACCGGCCGGGTTTTACTTTGCTGGCCGAGCTTGTACAGACCTCGGCCCTGCCAAACGTGGCCTGTTGAGAGTCTTACCCCCTATGTCAGAAGCCAACAGGATGTCATAAAAGGTGAGAAATACAGTTCCTGAAGGCTGCTAAATAGGTTCTCTAGCAAAAATATCATAAGGATCAACTAAATTGTGCATCGTACAGACATAGAAATGCTAGATATCGATCCAAGTAAATCCTAAGGTCTTTGATGCTGTTGCACACCAAATTAAAATCAACGTCAAGTATAAATATGCTGAGTGCTTTTCAGAAGAGGAAGAAGCAATGATTGTCCCCAGAGAAATTGGAGATTCTGTCCAACTGAGTGAATAATTTGCAATGCTTTCAGCCACCCAAAACAGGTCTTCAAGTAAAAACTCCAAGTCCTTAATGATGCTAACATTACCTTCTGAAATAATTCTTGGAGCAACATTCACTGGACGCATGTAGTGGGAAATTATTCCAACTGGAACAGGCGCGGCAGCAAGAGCAAGATAAAGCTTTTTCACTTGTTTTTCCTGGTTCATAGAACTTCACAGTCAGGACGTATGGTTGATAGGTACTAAATGATATTTGTAGATCATTATCCGAAGAGGAAATATAAAATGTTCAATTGAGCATTTTGTTGGCCAAATAAACTGTACACATGGGCCCACTTTTCGGTGATCAAAATTGTTCATATGGTTGGTCACATGGTGATAATAAATACCCAAAATTCCCCCCACCCATCCGACTAGGCTCCCATTAAGGGTGGACCATAGATCATTGATTCTAATAATTCATTTCATCAGATGGCTAGGATCATCTAATAGGAGAGATCAGTGCATAGCCCATCACATGATGGGGCCAACCTATAGTTGCACAAAGCGCAAAGCAAAGTGGCAACAGATTTGGGTGCAGGAGTGGGAGCACGCATCTAATGTGCGATTTGAAGCGGGAGTGGTACTTGGTAGAGGGATCATGAAATAAAGGGCAGACCAGATCAATGACTTAGGTAACTGAAGCTGAGCCTCCATGTACAAATGACAGGTCTTCTGGTCGAGCATCATCATAATAATACCTTCATTTTGTGTATTGATGGTGCAACAGCAATAACAATTATGATCATACCCGAATTTTTCCATGAAATACAGAGCAATACTCCTTTGTCTTAGCAAATACAACACTGCAAGAAAATTATGTCGAGCCATCAGTTAATGCTTCTCCAAATCAGCAACTTATAGCATTGGGATATACATACCAGCCTTCAGTGCAATTATCAATCTGATGGGTAGTTTTCAAAGGAGTTTCTAATCCCAACGCGCGAGAGGCAAATGTTGCACAGCTTTCTTCAATGTTGTCTGTTGTTCCTCCCACCTACAAAATCACCAATTAGAGGAGTCCACTTGAGTTTAGCAAACGAGCAATGGAGAAATCGATGTATTTGTGAAATAATTAACATTATAACATCAAACTTTACATAGAAACAATATCCGTAGATTAATTACACATGAAAATTGTACAACAGCCAACTGTTCAGGCTTTTATCTTGGCTCTACTGACAAATTGAAGCCCTACCTCATGAACTGTTCCAAAATTTGAGCTTTGCTAAGTGCATGCATGTGTGCAATAAAGGTCATGCACACACCACACATGTGCCAGCATGGCACAATTGGTCCGAGATCCAATCCATCCATCAGAAAGGAACCACTATATTGATGCCCTATCCCAAGAATCAGGTTGATCCACTGGTCATATGGGCCATAGGGCAAAACAATTTTACAGCTTTGAAAAACTAGGTGTAAGTTTACTAACCCATCCACCAGTTCCCAATATTGGGGCCCACATGCTAAGTGGACCATATTCTTTTTTTTTGGGGAAAACGTGTAGAAGTTTGGACCAACCTGATGGATGGATTCTCGCACCTACGTGCCATGTACATGAGCTTTATGGAACACATGTGCATGCCAAAGCTCCTAAACTTTATAACATCATAATCCACTCAATTGCACAAGTCAGGCATGAACGATGAAATCATTAATTCTCACAAACCATTTTGGAATAGGTAGCAATTTCAGCATTTCAGATGAAGAATGCTCCATAATAATTTGATTAAGATTTCTAGCCCCACATGCACCTTTACACGTGATGAATTGTGTTATACACTTATGTTATAACCCACATGGGCCCATCAATGCTCACCCTGATCCATGTATAACAGAAAGTGTCTAATCTGATTTAATTGGATTTGGATCCAGATTTCAGGCCCAAATCATAATTGGGTAATGATTTGGATCAAATTAGAAATCCAATAGGGTCGGGTACCTGAATATATGATTTTTTAGTTTTGCCTTTTATTTAATTGTGTACCTGTTATTTAAGAACCTCACAAATGGCATTTTTCTTGAATGGAGACAAAGCTTGATCCAACAACCCTCGTGGCAATTCCTAATTCCTGCTCAAACCCCATAGGATCCGCTGGGACAACAGGAACCCAGCCGGCATTGGATCCGGTATCTCATACACAATATCGGTACCAAACCCAACAGGACCAAATATGATTCCTTTGGTCCTGTACAGATACATACACCAGTATCCAACCCAAACTCAACCCACTGATAGCCCCAACCCCACACAAAAGCAATTACAAGGATTCCATGCACTTACAATAATGCCAACCTCTAGTAATTATTACAACAAGCCCACTATACTCAGTCATTCACTCAAGAATGCTGATCATCTCTGCAAGTTTTAGCTAAAATCTAATCATATTGATCCCATATAGGGAAAGAGAAATAAAGAATAAAAAAAACCGGACAATGAATTTTTTTTTTACAGAAAAATGGATGATCAACATTGCTCAGAGGTTTGATCAAATATTGGTTTTAAGGCATGAAATCTAGGGGCACCCATATCACAGATAGACTTAAAGTGCAGATTAGTATTGGGGGCCACTATCAACACCCACTCTGACTGCTAAACACAACCATCCTTTCAACTTTTTGGTTATGCTATTCATCGATTATACAAGCTTGTACTAGTGTACAGCCAAAAGTGGAAACAATGGGTGTACATAGCAGTCAAAGTGTGCACACCAAGGTTTTAAGATTCAGTCGGGTCCTATGTGACTAGTCCAAGTCAAATCGAACTCAGTTGGACCAGAACTGGTTTGACACCATAGGTTAGAATTGAAATAGGAGGTGACGGGGCCCTACTCAGTCAAGTCATCCCTGACTCAGTTGAAATATGATTTACCCCAGGACTGAATAGTGGATCCAAGTTGCTGTCTTAAATCCATGGTGCATATAGCATTTCCCTTATGAGGCCAATACAACTGTTTCCAGAATAGCATTAACATACAAATCAACGCGTAGGGCCAACCATGACATTTTAATGACATCCAATGTGTCCATCATGTGTGCTCCCTCCTATTCGTGTTGGATCCAAAAACTCAGTCTGATCCAAAACTCAGGTGGACCACACCGTGTAAAAATCATGCCTAAGACCTCTAAAATTTTACATGCTGCGGCACACTTGAATTCTGGAATTGTGTGATTTTTTAAGTGTCCATTCATCCTAGTTGTATGCATCTTCTGAATGAATTAGATGACATATAAAGATATGGTGGGCCCACATACAATCTGGAACATTTTTAATGGTGGGCATCCCCACACCAACCATTCCATATCGTGTGGCCAGTGGCCCACTAGTTTCAAAGCAGAAAGATTTTGGCTGCCAAGGAGAACATTTGAGGTGTTCATGAAGGATGGATTGGATATCATTAAAATATCATGGTGCCACAAACGGCAATTTGTATGCGAAGCTTATCCTAGAAACGTTTGTATCGGATCCAGCCTCTTCCCTTGTTATAGTCCACTACTTGCGCATACAATCATACACCAACTCATTTATTAGAATTTAAGAGCTTCACATTCAACTTGTTGATGGTATTTGTGTTGATCTGAGAAGCTGAACAAGCATAGGAGATATACATACTGATGTACCAGCTGGTTTGTCAAGAACAACATAAGATTCAGTGACAGCTATAATTCTTGATTTCCAATCAATTTCGTAGCACCTGGTTGAAAGTCCAAGATCAATTAGTTCCAATATGCAGCACGCCACACAATATACAGATGGCACAATTACAAAACATTGGTAATTTAGACAAATACAGACCACACCATGTAAAATCATGCCTAAAACCTTCATCTGAAAGAAACAGCCCTTTTTATTAGACTTTGAACCAGAAAAGGCATAGGAGGGACCCACCCCTTCATAATCTAAGCCATTCAGTTGATGGGTCCATTCATGAGGGTGGCCATGCTCCAGCATCTGCACTATTGGTCTAAGATGATCCTAGCCATCTAATTTGGGGGTGGCAAATGGACAATAACAGCCAGTTGTCCACATTCAATAGGGAAAAAGATGGGGCCCATGTCAGACACTAGGATCAGCCGGTGGGGAATGATTTTGGAGTATTCTTCCATTCATGTTAAGGCACACCATATAAATGGTTTGGACCATGGAAAGGTGGGCCGCACACGTACAGTTTGTTTGGCCTAGCAAATTGCTCGGTCAAACATTAATATAAACTACTATATCAGATGGAAATACAGAGAAAATGTGGAGTTGATCAATTACCTTGGGAAGCGTTTCGGATGTACATGTACACGCAAGTATGTGCCAGCTTCAACAAATTCATTGACATGAGTTATCCTGAATGTCTTTTGTGCTTCCCTCACCGTCTTCCCTTTAATTGATGCTCGTTTTTTTAGAACTGACGGTTCTGTCGCCTCTTTAAAGACGCTGATTTGCTCAGGTGTTGCAGTTGGAGGCGGCTTCGGGCAAACCAATGCATAATACACAGCTCCAAAATGGATAAGATCTGAGACAAACCTTCATGAATAAAATTCTCTATTCATCACTCCATCCTGATTCAGCATTCCAGATTACATGCAAATGTGAAAGGAGGTGGGATCCAGTTCGAGGCCAACACAATTTGGTAAATGGTATCAGCTGTATTACTCACAAGATGAGCAGATGTGCCAGATTGTGAAAAATTGCAGCCATTGCTATTTCTAACCATTCGATTTGTCGACCTCTTACATGGACTATGCTCTCAACTTCTACCAATGGACCCAAATATGAACTTCCTGTCTATGTTAATTTTGGGCCATGGCTCATCCAAGGAACGGTCTATTAATTAGATGGTGTCGATCCATCAAGAAAGTGCACCGATCAAGGGTTTGTAGGATTCGTACCACATAGTACTTGTCATACAATGAATCCTAAAACATTTGAGAATTTTTCACAGGCCTTCAGCCAAAGGACATATAGAGGCAAGAAATCTATACTCACGGTGGAGGAAGATCCAAAGCTCTGCAAATATATTCAAGAACCGGCCCTCCTTCCGATACGACTAAGTGTTCAACCCTCGGTGGTCCATTTTGTAATGGACATGGAAGTAAGCGATTGTATTCAGGATACCTGCAGCCAAATTGGTCATCAGAAACAATAAAAGAGTGCAAACTGTAAGAATGTAAAGTGTCAAGAATCGAGCAAATGATAACAAGAGAAATCACTACCCATGGTGTGCTCTGAAATTCCATGAACCATCCACAGAAATAAAAGAAAAGAAATCCTACGAATCAGAACTTGAGTGGAAAGATTATATTCATGTCATTAGCCAAAATGAACTTGGAAATTTGGAGGTACTATATGATGTTTGATTGAAATCAACTGCTTTTTCCCTATTCGACCCAGGAATGGTGCAGGTCGGCCCACCTTTCAGTGATCTAAGACATTCATCTGATGGGCCATGCTCTCTTCCCTATCAGATGATCCAAGCCATCCAATCGGCGGCTAGAAGATGGACAATTAGACACCACATCGTCTACATATACCACTAGACGGGTCCTTAGTCATGCCTAGGTGGTAGACTCACATGAGTTTCAACACGAGGTCATGGGTTTGAGTATCCATTGTGGTGTGAGTGCGTGTAAAAAAAAAAAAAAAAACCACCAGATGGGCTCCAACCCCACAAATTCTGGTGTGATGGATCAGCACAACCAACATCCATGATTTCCCACCCAAACTCTCTCTTAATGAGAGCTCATACTTCAAATAAAAACTTAAACAAGTCCTTTACAGTCGACTTCAAAGCAATTATTAAAGTTAATAGGAACCATTCAGGCATGCACTCCATGGGGAAGATTTTGGGTGCAATTCCCATCCACCATGGAACCCACCAAGTGACAAGTTCAGATCACCAAAGGTAGGCGTCTTACAACCAGTTCGTCACATTGAGCAAATTATTCACTTCAAGATTGTAGAGATCCTCTCCTATCAATGAAACATGGGCTAGCTTTAGCCAGCTCAACTCTCGTCCAAAATTTCCAATTTTCTAGAAAACTTGGATGCTAAAGCAAGCCGACTGCAGAAAAAGAAGTTCATGAACAGAAAGCCATCAAGCCTTATAAGGATGCAAGCCGAATGCATCATTCGGAAAAAATAGACCCGGTTTGGATGTAACCCAAATGCGCATTTAGCACCACTGTAACTTGAAAGTCCATCCACTTGTGCCCAGACAAAGAAAGACACCTCTTGGGAAGCCAAATTGTCGCCTCAGGGATCACACCCACAACCCGATTTCCTCAAATACAAACCAAAATCTCAATTACTTGAAATGGAGCTCTCACCTAAAAACATCACCCACTGGGCCATTTGATATCCAGCAGAACACAACATCCAAATGGGGTGTAAAGTATCCAACTTTCCAAAACTGTCGCTAATGAATCAAAACCATCACATATTTACACCAAACCCAATTTGAAAAAAAGACATACACAAAAGCCAGCTGAAATCAGTAAGAATCTATCACAAGAACAAAAGATGAACAAAACCCAGAGAAATTCTATAAATAAGGGGAATGATCACATGCATTCGAATGTATGATAATTACCATCCATTCAAGCTGTGTGGGGCCCACCTGTGATGTGTATGAGGAATCCAATCCGTGAATCCGGTATGCCTCGTCACGGGCACCATATATCCCAAGAATGACACCCATCAAGAACTCTGGTTGGATACATGGCGCGGAGCAATGTACAATCACATCTGAAACCTATAGATTCACTTGTAATGGTCCCACCTAAATTTTGAAATGGCTTGAGTTTGGTTGTGTTACTTCATCATGGTAGGGCGAACAGGATAAATGGGTTGGATGACATGTACATAAAATGGTGGACCCCACACTTTCATCTGAAAGTTTTTATGGTGCGTGTCAGTGTCCCCCTCCAATGTTCCCCATTGTTCCCATCTAGTGGACTGGTTGGATGGCACTCCCACATCACGGTGGGCCCCACACAGCTCGAAAGAATGTGATAATTCCTCATAAGTATTTTTATCCAAAAACAAAAAAGCACCCACATTCCCAAAAACAGCAGAAAATGAATCAAAATCTCCTAATATTAACAAAAAACCCAAATTCGAGAGCATGAAAATCCACCACAAAACAAGCTAAAATCAGGAATAATCTAATTCAAGAGTAGAAAACAAGCAAAACCCAGAAAAGAAAACATGGATTTCAGACAATGGAAGTACTTATACGTTGGAGGATTGCTGATTGCACATCCAATCTCTAGCTTGGAATAGCGACAGGCAGGAGCTGCCCTTCGCTTCTTGCCGTGCTTCTTTAGAACGCGGCCAGTGGCTAACGTGCGCGCGAGGGAGATGGGCGCCACCACGAGACTCCAGCGGTTGGATGCCCATCGAGAAGAAACCGAAGCGTTGGCGAAGAAGATCGAAGATAGAGTCGAAGCGGCGCCAATCATGATTTGGGCAAATCGCGTTTGGATTGCGGGATTCCAAACGACAGTTTGCTTCTGTGAATAAAGGCGGGCGTGAGGAAATGGACATTTCGTGGGAGGAATAGGGGATTTGCGGCACACGTGCTGACGTGTCAGCGACCGAGAGATCGGGACCGTTCATCAGGTTGGCTGCACTATGGTTGTGTCCTGTAACAAAAATCAGACTAATCTACACATCAGGTGGGACACACACACTTATGCACGTGCGCCCTCCGTGATGAGTGGAACAGCAGTGGGCCCATCTTTGGAACGGGCTGGACCTATTACATTGGCCCATGAGCCAACCTTCGGCCTGCCTGGCCCGGTTCAAACCCTACTTATGCTGCTTCTTACCTGATGAATGGTTAGGATATCTCACACGTGTACCTTTCAGAAGCACCCGTCCATCTCTCAGAAATTCCAATGGACGGTTTACATTTACTGGGCAAAAGTGCATCAATTAGGCGATTTGGATTGTCTGATCTTTGTGATTTTTGTATCGTGGTTCATTACTCGGAATTGCTGATGAATGGTCCGGAATGGCTAGAAATGGATTGGGTCCACCTGCAGGACCAACCTACTTGACCCACTTAAAAGATGGGCCCAGGTTGACCCAAGCCGGGCTTAGGCTTACAGATACACTGCGAGCTTGTGCTTGGAAATTCAGCTCTGAAGGTTGTGAGTAGGGCTTGGGCTGACTCTGATGGACCTAAAACCCAACCCAATCTGAGCTTGGGCTTAGAAATGTGCACATGGGTCAGGCCTGGTGGCTCAAGATACGTTGGTCAGCTCATGATTTTATGACCCTGACAAGTTGGGTCCTTTACAACTTGTTCAACTCGACTTGGACTCACTTGGACCCGATCTGGTTTGATACAATGAGTTGCCTCTGACTTGGCCGAGTCAGGCTAGTTCATCTTGACTCAGGCGAGTTGACACTTGTCCTTGATGAGTGAGTCTTAGGCTTAGGCTGACTTAAGCTTGGGCTTAGGAATTTGCACATGGGTCAGGCAGTGTTGACTCAAGATATGTGGGTTAGATCATGGTTTTATGACCCTGACAAGTTGGGTCCTTTACAACTTGTTCAAAGAGACTTGGACAGTCACCCCCTGACTTGGCCAAGTCAGGCTAGTTCACCCTGACTCAGGTGAATTGACACTTGTCTCGAGACCCGCTGAGCCAGTCTCTGGCTTAGGCAGACTCAAGCTTGAGCGTAGGAATTTGCACATGGGTCAGGCCTGGTGACTCGAGATATGTGAGTTGGCCCATGGTTTTATGACCCTGACAAGTTAGGTCTTTTACAACTTGTTCAACTTGACTCGGACTTATTTGGACCCAATCTGGTTTGATACAACGAGTCACCCGCTGACTTGGCCAAGTTAGGCCAGTTCACCTTGACTCAAGCAAGTTGACACTTGTCTCAAGACTCGATGAGCCAGTGTCGGGCTTAGGCTGACTCAAGCTTGGGCTTAGGAATTTGCACGTGGGTCAGGCCTGGTGACTCAAGATATGTGGGTCGGCTCATGGTTTTATAAACCTGACTAGTTGAGTCCTTTGCAACTTGTTCAGCTGGACTCGAACTCATTTAGACCCAATCTGGTTTAATACAACAAGTCATCCTTGACTTGGCCAAGTTAGGCCAGATCACCCTAACTCAAGCGAGTTGACACTTGTCTCAAGACTTGATGAGCCAGTCTCGGGCTTAGGCTGACTCAAGCTTGGGCTTAGGAATTTGAACATGGTTCAGGCCTGATGACTTAGTATGTGGGTTGGCTCATGGTTTTATGACCCTGACAAGTTGGGTCCTTTACAACTTGTTCAGCTGGACTTGGACTCAGTTTGACCCAATCTGGTTTAATACAACTAATCACCCCCTGACTTGGCCAAGTCAGACCAGTTCACCCCGACTCAGGTAAGTTGACACTTGTCTCAAGACCCATGAGCCAATCTGAGTTGCCAAGTCTTTTAACCATAGTTGGGCCTACACGTTTCTCAGTGGTTGAGATGTCACCTCATCTCTGGTCACTAGTGTGCAGTCAGGCTTACCCGGCTTGAGGCCAACCCATTGCCAACCTGGCTCTTGGCTGATATGCAACCATGCAACCCCAAGCACTGTTGGGCCAACCATGATGTTTATATTATATCCACTCGGTCCATCAATTTCACTAATTCATTGTAGGACATGAACCCAGACAAAAGGGAAATCCAAAACTCATGTGGTCCACACCATAGGAAACGATGTGGATGGAAACATTGAAACCATTCTATAGGCCCTACCATGATGTTTATATGCCACCCTGACCCATTCATAAGAAGCGTGGGGACCATGCAAAATATGAGGCTCTCAGCAAACATCTAAATCATAAATTTAAATAAGTGTTAAAGTCTCTTGATATACATTGATACACCATCTTTTAATGGCTTGAACTTTTAGAGCAAGTGATTATTTGATATGGTATTAGAGTAGAAATGTAGAATGTAAAGTTTTTGAATCATGGGAGTAGCAAATATGCCTTTATAATATATTCCACTGTAGGAGTGTGGAAATGTCGATTTCAAACAGTAAACAAAAAGATATTTGAATATTCTATCTTTGAAAATTCCAAATGAATTAAGTTGCACCATTTTAATTCATAACATGAAGACAACAAATGGCCTAATTGTAACTGTGTATTAATTGGACATAATACTAAAAATAATAAATAAATATTCCAATCTGGAGACTAATGCCTTGGTATCAATTGGGTGGGGCTTGCCATAGTTTGGTCATTTACTGTTAAATGAAGAAAATTAAGGCCTATTCAGATAGAACCAAAAGAAAGGTAAATAAGAGAAATACCGTATTTAAGGCATAGGTACGATGTGAGTAGTGTCTCATATCCAAACAAGGCTCCTAAAAATGATATCTATAAATATCTATATTTAAATAATGCTCATGAAAATCATTACTAAATAATTATTATAATTTTTTATATTTTATTTTCTCATTTTTACTATTCATATAGAACCTATTACAATCCATTTGACGTCCAAATGAAGTCTAACTGTTACTCACATGGAAATTATCTAAATTGTAACAAGCACATCTTTCAATGGCACTTAAAAATGAGTTCATATCATTATAATTAAAAATGATTACATATTAGAAATCATAGTTTAGATTGCCAATTATCAAGCATAGTGACGAATCTAGCTCTCAGCAATTTCTCAGCCAGGAAATTTCTCAAGAGGTTTTCAAATTTCCACATCTTCTGATGATATTATCAGAAGTCTCGTTGAAAATTTAAACTTGTAATTTGATGGATAAACATTCCCTAAAAATGTCCCTAGATTTTGAAAATCTTTGTGATATTCGCAAGATTATTATACAAATTTTCTTTTTTACACATGCACTCACACCCCCACACACACCAAAGTGACTTTTTTTTATGCCACAATGGCTACTCGAACCGATGACCTTGTGTTTAACCTATTATACGATTATTTTGATCTCTTATGTGTGTGTGTGTGTGTAATTATTGTTCATTAAAACTAAAAGAACTCTTTTTTGAGTGGCACCCAAATAGGCACTTCACTTTTAAAAGCATTTTTTTATTATATTTGATTGATGTTCCATTTCGATTGGGCCATACACATATGCACATGACATTCACGATACGGCATGGGCGACACGTTTTTCAAAATTTTATTATAGGAAAGCCTGACTCATGCATGGTGCCAAAATAGCATAAGTTTGAAGATATGCTATAAGATACTATAATCCCCACGCAATGCTAAAAACATATTAGCGTAGGACCAAGGTCTTGTCATTTTCAACCAGGCCCAGTAGGTGATGAGTAACTGGCCCACAAGTAGAACAGGAAGGGTGCACCATCTGATCATGATCGCACTGCAGCGACATTCATCCATGGTTATTAATATTTCAGTCGCAATTGGACTCCGTTGGGCCCGTTCTGTTTTGACACCACGAGTCATCTATATGATTCGCCCTTGACTAAAACGAGTTGGGCTGATTCACCCCCAACTCAGGCGAGTCCCGACTTGACTCAAGAGCGAACAAGTAGGTCCAAGTCATGAAGTCTTTTAACCATGTTTGGGATGAACCAATTGAGATATGGTGGTTCGCAAACTCTCTCCGTTCCAAGTGTCGGGTGCATCGTAATTAGAAGAGAGTGTCAAGAAGGCCCATTTTTTAACCTATCCAGTAGGGGTGGCAATGGGCCAGATTTGGACCTGCCACAGTAGCCCGGTTTGATCCGACACTATAAGACCCAAGGCTTGGACCAGGATGGCCCACAAAGCTAGCCGAAGTCCAACCCTAAAAAAATTGGTTGGTCTAAGCCCTAATCCAAAAATTAATCAAATCCCTATTTATAATGTTAATGGTCCAAATCATCCATTCATCAGATGGGTAGCAAATGCACAAAGAAATGGTCATTTAGAGGAATTAAAACCATCTACATGCAATATGAATGTGCCGCCATACAATATGCGAAAGGCATATTTGTAGGATAAAGTGCATGTACCTATGAAGCATGGGTTGGGTGGAAATGACTTGAGCTCAAATCCAGCTTAAAGATTGATTGGGCCATACATGTGAAGCCCAAGCCTAGCCCTCCAAAGTCAAGTTTGAAGAGGAGTTATCTCAGTTATGACTATGTAGCACATGTGACATGCATGCATACAAAATAAAGCACCATATTGTAGATGCCGGATTGCAAGTAGATCGCGCTTAAGGATGCCTTTTCAGATCTTTCGTGCTATGTTTGATGCAGGGTAATATATTTGATTGAAGCCGCCATTAGTTAATTACTCAGATTTTTACAGTTGACTAAATCCTATAAAAACCTTAGGAGAAGGAATCGTTAGATTTATTGTTTTAAAATGTCTCGTGATCTGCGATCGAAAAGTCTAGATAAGTGATCGCGTTTACAAAAAGGAAAGGTGTTAGGCACTTTTTTCTGCCCGTACAAGTGTATGGTCTTTAATTCATAAGACTAAACAAACCATGAGGGTTATGTTAGTTCTTGCGCACGAATGATGCAAATGTGTAATACAGTGTTGTGATGCGGTGTTTACAACAAGCAATAGTCCGGGCCAGATAAATCTACCCTAACCCATCCACTTAAAGAAGCAGTCGTAGTATAAAGTGAGACAAATTACTGATGAGCAAGATCCGATATACTGATGAGTCTTGGAGCATATACTTAGACCAACTAGACTAGCAAGGGGGTTGGAGTGGAGAAAATGATGCATAATGCTTATGCAAGTATAAATGAGATATGATTAGAGTGGGACAAATTGGTGGATGAGGTTATCGCAAGGATTGACTTGAGTGGCTAGATTGGTGTTTAATAGCGCAGGTGGTTGTGAGTTAAGCTTGGCTACGTTAACATACACTGAAACTTCTCTCCTCCAACTCCCACTTCTCCTTCATGGAGGGATGGGGGATGAGAGTGGGGATTTGGTGTGTGAAGGATTACCAAATGTGATGTGTAAATCAAAAGATTCTAAGATGGATTGAAAATAAAACAAGAATGGGTATTTATAAAGTTTTGAGATGGCATTTTGGTTATTCTTGAAAAGTCTTGGTGTAAAATAGGTTTCAAGGGTCAGGATTGATTACTAGCATGTGGTGCAATCCGAGCAGTTATATAGAAAGCAAAAACCATAATTTTAGCCAAAGGTAAAAACAACAAGATCTTTTCTCCTTCCAGTACATTTACTGAGGAGTCTGTTTGACGTCACCACTCCACCTAACTTTATTGTGGAAGTTAGAAAAGATCAACATGGCAGGCAAAATTGTATTCACCACCCACCACATGGATGGCTCCCATCAATCTTAAGAGGCCATATGGGGTGGTGTATTATCTTTGGTTCATCCGAGATTGCATCATTGTGACCCCAAGTACCAATAGGTCTGGGTATAGGCTTGAAATCGGTATTAATTTTGGGCTGATTGGGTTGATTGAGTTGATTGGGTTCCATGGTTTGACTAAGTTGACAACTAAGTTGGCTGGGTGCTCTACTCAGCTTATCAACTCTTGGGTGGGGGTCTACCCTTATCCACATTCTTTATAAAATAATGGCTAAAACTAATGCATCCAAACATGACCGAGACTTAAAATAGAGAGAGAGAGAGAGAGAAGGCGTGTAATCTTTAGTAACCTTTATAAGTGAGAATTTTGTTACATTAGTTAAGGAAAAAACAAAAAAAAAACCAAGATCGACTCAATTTTGATCATTTCCTCCAAACTTGTGATCTAAAAGAGATGGACACAGCTAAAGGCTCTCACAACCGTTCAAAATTATAAAAAAAAACCAACTTCAATCCTGACTTCCCCAACTGCGGCCGGCGAGTGGGCCTTTATACTATTTACAGATCGTGCGGCTGCAGGTGGTGCAAAAAAAAAAAAGGGATCCTAGAAGTCGATGATGGGCTCTCCAACGGTCAGATTTCTTTCGACGGTCCACGGCAGGTTAAAGAACTTGGCTGTGATGAACTTGAATATCTTATTCACATTTATGTTGTGGGTCGCACTCGAGAAAAATAGGGTCGCTTTCATCGCTCTTGCATATGCTCTTGCCTGTCCAAAATTTGAAATATCAGACAATCTTGACCTTAAAAAATCATAGTTTGACCAATGACGCTTGACCCATCTCGACCGTAAATGTGATGGGCCCCACATTGAAGTTAACGGATGTGACCGCATTTGTCTTATGAGTGGAATTTTCCTACTTAGAAAACTAGGGAGCGGATTAGGTGAGACCCCATATCCACCGAAGTGGGTGGGACCCCCTGGAATGTGTGGCCCACTGTGATGCATGTGACTTAAATCCACACTGTCCAAACTATTTTGAAAGATCAATTTAGGGAATCATACCAAAAATGAAACTGACTCAAATCTTAGGTGGACCACACCACAGGAAACAGTCGTGATTGAATCCCTACCATTAAAAACTTCATGAGTTCTACCGGAATGTTTATTTGCCATCCAAGATGTTGATAAGGTCACAAACATCTTAGATGAAGAGACCACACAAATATCATCTTGATCCAAAGCTTTTGTGGCCAACAAGGAAGTTTTTAATGGTCAATCACCACTGTTTCCCGTACTATGGTCCATCTGGAATTTGGAACTGCTTCGGTTTTTGGATCGTGCACTAAAATGAGCTGTCAATACGGATGGACGGTGTGGATGTAATCACATACATCACAGTGGGCCCCACCCACCTCGGTGGATAAAATTCACATACATCACGGTGGGCCCCAAATCGCCCACCCAATCTGCTTTCGTCGGTTCATGGCTCATTAATGAAAACAGCAGTATGATGGGCCCGGTGGAAGATGGATCATGCCCCCACAATCTCCTTGATCAGACAATCCTAACCCTTTGATTGGCGAACTGCAGATAGACGGTTAAGAACGCTGTAGATTACACGAAGGTGATCTTCTGATTCCGGAGATTACTGGGGCATGTTACAGCCAGTGTGGGGGACAAGATCAACGGTTTGGATCATCGAACTAAGATCCCCACTCGACGAACTCAACAGGCTACAATACTATCCATATTTCCATGGGCCAATGATCATAGAATTCTTGATTGTGTTGTCACGTGGGCCAGACACTCGCCACTCACCGACACAATGACAAGAAGCACTTGGACGGTCCGGATACGTCAACGGCCCATCCTCTTTTTCTTTTCCTTTTTCTTTTTTAAAATCGACGGCCACGACTCCAAGTTGTATCCGTGGAATTCCGTGTCTTTATTTGCCTCTTAGGGGCAAAATGTGTAAATTAGTGAGTGGCTGTTTCGCCATGATTTGAAGGTTTTGGGCGGCTGTCCATCGTTTTCCACCGTGTGGCCCAACTGCTGACTGGATGAGTCTGACTTTTGGGGCATCACATCACCTATCTTGGCTCTCACTTAATACACGGATTGGATGGCACATACACCGGGTGGGCCCCACACAGGCAATTGTGGATAAGCAAGTGAAAAAAATAATGTTCACCTCCGTGGAAAAGCTTTTTATCCACCCACCTACCTGCTTATTGCCTTACACACCATCATGTGCGTGGGGCCCACCGTGTTGTGTGCAGTGCCATCCGGTCCGTACATTAATTGGGTCCCAAAAAATCTGGACCACCCAAAACTTCAACATTCAGGTGGTGGCCCACCTGATGTTGCAATGGCTTGATTGGGGGTGAGACGGAACCTGCACGGCTGGTCTATCGTGCTGGACAGGTAGCTGCCAAACAAACACCATGGTGGGCCCCACGCGCGACCTACTAAGTACTTGGGTTTGAAAAAAATGAGATATGAAAGACTAAGGAATTGGAGGCTACTCTGGCAGAGTGCGAACGGACCAGGTGTAAATCCACCGTACACGTGGCATTCACTGATATCAATTCAGATTATAATTTAATTTCCAAAATAAAAATACCTGACTCACGATTGCCCACTGCATGTCCAGAGGAAGTTGGGCGAAATCATCGAATTTGGTTCCGATCAGAACAGGGATAGCCGTCTAAATAATTAGAAAAAGAAAAGAAAAAAAAGAGTGAGAACAAATAAAATTAAAAAAAAATAAAAATGATTAAAATAAAATCATGAAAACATGTACTTATCTATGCATTCAAAGATGAATGTTCACAACCATCTTAATAAATAAATTAATTAAAAAAATCTCAATGGACCACAAGGTACGTAAGACATCTCAGCCATTGATGATGCATGCCCCACCTTAAAGATGGGGCACAAAAATCAGGCAATCACACTGTAAAAAAAAGGGTTTTAAGACTAGGACCAGTCCCATGTGACTCGTCTGAGTCAACTCCGGCTCGATCAGACCCTAATAAGATACACTGAGTCACCACTGACTCACTGGTGAGTCTAGACGATTCACCCCCAACTCAGGTAAGTCAGTCATACTGGACCAGTCAGTCTGAGTCACCGAATTTTCTAACCATGGTAGAAAAGAATGTATAGGAATAGGAACCAATGGTTTTACTTCACCAACAAATATGGTCCACCTGACAAATGAACTTAATGTGGGGTCTAGCTTTTCAGTGGCTCAGATGTCTTATATGCATGACACGATTGGATGCATGCGCTCGATAGAAATAACCTTGCTGTCCATTGAGTTTTTGCGAACATTCGTCATTATTCAAGAGCTAGAAATCCAGGTCGACTCAATGACCATGTTGGGTCAATCTGAAGACTCAGACAAGTCATTACTTGACTCGATTCTAATAATTTCTAATCATTAGAAAGTTAAAATATTTATACAAATATACATAATCTCTGCTGTTTAGACACATTCTCTCTTCTCACCAAGGCGTCAACCAAGCTATTAAAGATGAGTTTACTGAGTCCAAGATGAGCTGGTCAAGTTCAAGACTGAGTCTTATATACAATCCAAATCTATGGACAACACAGCCCCTAATGTACCCAAATCGAGTCAACTCGATCCAAGTCTTCAGTACCACTTGGCTCAGCAAGTAACCAGGTCCAGTTGACTCAGGCGAGCTCCAAGTTTTTCTAGAACCGTGCCTCATAAAATCAAGAAATTCAAAAGAAAAAGAAGGGCCCCACAGGGAGACCCATCAACCCCCATTTTACTACTTTCGGTTGCATTACCAAAAAAAAGGTAGAAAAAGGCTATGCATAAAAATAATGGGGTACATGTATCATTCCCCAAACTAATGTTTGCAATGGTTTTATTAGATGGGGTATCTTTGTCTAAAAGCATGAAATGAGTTATGATCCAGTGTACTGAGTGTATTAATACATTACCATGCACATAGTTGCATTTGAACTAGTTTACATCCACACCATCGATCTCGACCGTCCGTAAGGTCCACTCTACTTTTCATAGGAAGCCTTAAAAAATCATACTAAATGGATCATCCAAACCATCCAATCACTAAGAAAGGTCCAGGCACAGATGGTTAGGATCATCTGGATTGCTGTGATTAGATTAGATTAGATCTAATGGATGGACAAGATAGGTGATGTGAATGATTAAAAACCCAAATGCAGCAAGGTTTCCATACACATGGCTCACTTGATTATTTCTCTTACAACACAATGATACTTAGGAAACCCATGCTAGCTAGTTGCATCCACCCATGAAACTATGAATAGAAATCATGAAAAAAATAAAATAAAAGAAAGTGAAATATTATGATTGAAAAAGAGGAATTAAAATACCTGATTCCATCTCCTTGCTTGTTGATACCAGCCAATGACACTGCACCAACACAAGCTTAAAACACTTAAAATCCAATAATAATAAAAATTCATAAATAATATATTAGTTAAGTGTGTGTTTGGTTGAATAAAATATTGTGATATTTTATGAAAGTTGGTGCAACCAAACGCACCCCAAAATACAAAAATTAAAGACAATTTCATTGGATTTTATTTCCAATCAATATAAGAAAGAAGAATGACATTCATTTGAATAAAAAAAAAATCAAAGTAGTTGAAATTTAAACCTGTTTAACGTGCATCGACTGGTAAGATCGAACATGATCAAAATCGCCGCCGCATCTTTACAAGCGATTGGAACATGATCAAGACACCGATGGTCGCCTACAAATTCCATGCAAAAATTAAGAAAAAAAAATAGAGAAAAGAAAACCCATCAAAGAAAAAACATAAAATTAAAAATAACAAGAAATTGAAAATTTTCCAAAAATTACAAACCTCCAACATCCCAAATATTAAAACCAATCCGTGCTCCTTTAATTATCAATGTTTTTCCCATCAGATTCAATCCTGACAATTGAAGTGATCTTTGTTCCTCTTCATCCCCTACATACTTAATCTTCACACACACACACAAAATAAAAAAATTCAAAAATAAAAAGACAATAACATTCATTTCAACCGTCGATTTTCACGACCATTGGATCACTACAACTTTTTCAATCTTAGCCAATCTATGATGGGGCCGACCGAATGGACGGTCCAGATTCATGGATTGTCTAATAATGAATCAGTAAAACTCAAAAAAAAAATAATAATTTCAAAATATATGATCAAATTCATTTCTTTTCTTACCATGAAGCTTGTTTTGCCAATTTGGCAATCACCCAGAAGGCTAATCTTCAAGACCACCAAATCCGAATCGCCATCAAAGTCCCCACACGTCGACGGCGGGCCAGAGGGCCCCACGTCGCAATCGGCCGGCGTCGAGGGAGGCAACAAGGCAGACGAGGCGCAGCGCGAAAGCCGGCGATACCGAGGCGGCTTCCCGGTCGAACATGCGAGAATTCGGCCCCACAAGAATCGAAGGAAGCGGCGTAGGAAGGCAACTTGGCCGAGAACTCGCCATTTCACGTTGACAGGGACGAGTTTCCGGCACAACTGAGTCATGGCGATTCAGGTGGCCTGAAGAGGCCAGGCCAGGCCTTGTGTAGGGGTATTCTGGTCTTTTTTTTCTTCCTTTTCCTTTCTTCCTTTTCTCTCTCTATTTCTGTCTTTGTTCTTGCAACGAACTAAGCTGGGAAGGTGACAGCGTTATCGGGGGAGACGGTTGACCGGTTTTGGAGATTCTCACATGAGTCCGAATCGCCGGCTTCTTGGGGTTTACGTAGGCTGTTTATCTGAGGGCAGTTTGGTCTTTTTCCTATTGAGGGTAGTTTCGTCATTTCTGACTGCTCACGGAACACAAGGTTCTCGTGAGATGTGCTGGGCTGGAAATTGGGGTTGGATTTTCAATAGCCAATTTCTCGCCGATATTTTATAACCAGCCGTGTACGGTACGGCGAGGGAAGTTGGAGAGTGAGGAGAGGAGTTTGGTTTGCTTTATCTTCTACAATATACAAGCTCAGTGTGGTCCATGATTTTACTTATATATGTGAAATCCAGGCCGTTCATCAGATTTTAAGTATTATTTTTACCGTACATTCACATTATAAGCCTGTTTAAAGATTCATGTGGGCCATACGAATCTGAAAATTGTATAAATGCTCCCACAACCGCTAAATTGATACGGCGTGACCCGTGTGAGTTTTTTTATCAGGCTGATTTTTGTACTTATAAACCATTCTGGTGATTTACACGTGATTAACGGGTTTGATGAGGGATATGCACGATGGTGGGCCATCTGAGTTGTGGATCTAGATTTTTTTATTTTATTATTATTTTTTTTTGGCATTTGAGCTAAAATCGAGGATAGAGCCTGATGTACGGAGAGGATTGGGTATTTTAAGCATGGTGGGCCCCACAGGTTGGAGGTTTGGTTATTTTAAGCACTGTATAAAGCAGGTGTAGCAGGGAATTCCTGTCCTTTCGCCTCCCAGTGGGCCCACATGCTGAGGGGTACAGTGATGGGACCCGTCAGTTTTGCAGAATCCGTGCTATATGGGCAAATCTAAGAAAATTACGCAAAAAAGATATGGTATCTGTAGATGAGTTTGGAACAGTGAAAAGTAACGGTTCACATTCAATTCTGTAAAGCAACGGTTAGGATCACCAGTGAAGTGTGATTATGGGAAAATGGAGTGAGAATATATTTGTGGCTCAAATCATCGGGACCCTTAGTCTCATCATGTGGGCCCCAGTGGGCAGGAGATGCACGGTGGACCCTTAGTCGCGACGGCTAGCGGGAGAGACTCATGACTCATGGGAACCATGAGGCAATCCAGGGCACGGCACACGTGTGCCGACGGCTGAGGATGAACCGGAATCCTCAGCAACGACTATGGTAGGAAGAGCGTGCAGCATTCGATCTATGTGGGCCCACTGTGATGTGTGTGTGTGAGATCCACTCTGTCCATTTGCTTCCGTACGTCCTGGTAGAACTGAGCTTAAAAATCAGGGCGATCCAAAACTCAGGCCAGGCCACACCAGTGGGAAACGTTGAGATGGCTACGATCACCATTGAAGCTTCCCAGTTGCCATCGTGTTGTTTTCATGCTATCCGAACCGTTCATCATACGATCCTCGCTAGGATGAAGAGATTCCCAAAAAATCAGCTTGATTCATGACTAGGTGAGCTATAAAGTGACCTTAAAGGTCAGGGCATGAAGCTGTGGCTCAGCTGAGTTTTGGATCGAGCTGACTCAGATAACGGTGGGCCCCACAGACTAGGAATCGGCTGGCTACGCGCCAAAGAAAAATGAACGGATAGACACACATAACCAACTTTTCATATCAAAATCAATTTTCCATATGTGAGCCAGATAATGATGGGTGGACCGTCGATAATTTGTAACCCGGTGAGCGGCCCAGATCCCACGAACATGTGCGACCGACACTGCCTGTTTGCGAATTGCCTCTTCGATGTCCCCTCGCGCGAATCGCTGGACAGATTAATAATCCACCACTTTTAAAATGATGGCTGCTCAACAGCCGTACACGTGGCATGATTGTATGGCATATAAAAATTGGGTGCAAAAATAGAATCTGATGTGCTGTCACGTCCATTGTACTGTGGCTGCATATCATCATTTGGACGGCTCATCCGGTCTGCCGTCTGCTGTATCAAATCTAATTATCTAATCGGATGACTGCAATAAGATGGTTAACGGTTGAGATTGAACAGATCCAAGTTCAGTATTGTTTGTAAAATAAAATAAAATACAATAAGAAAATGTATCTAATTTTGATCTGTGGCCCACCTAAGAACGGAGTGGATTTCTCAGACAAATCATGGTGGGCCCCCTGGAATTTTTTTCCAGCGTTCCCTGCAACGCACTGGATCATATTCTCCCTTGAAAACGCGAAATCGGATTGTTGTTGGGCCCACCGTGAACGTATGTGGTTTATCCATGCCGTTCATCCATTTTTCCAGATCATGTGAGCGGTTGATCCCAAAATTGAATCATATCCAAATCTCAAGTGGACCACACCACAGGAAACAGTGGGAATAATGATTTCCACCGTTAAAACATCTCTAGATCCCACATCGAACCTGTTAATAAGATCACACAGACATGGATGAAGAGAAAACACAGATATCATCTTTATCCAAAACTTTTATGGTCCCAAAGAATTTATCAACGGTAGACGTTAAATTCACACTATTTTCTTTGGTATGGAACTTGAGCTATGGATATGCTTCATTTTTCTCTCAAATCCAAAAATTATCCGGTAAAATGAATGGGCAGAGTGGATAAAATACATCCATGGTGGACCCCACCGAGTTTACTCAGCGTACTGAGTAACGTTACTCAGTAGACTCAGTACGCAATTCGCTTCCCGATCGGACTCGCAACCATTCCTCACTTTTCCATTCAAAGACTTCACTTCTACATCACGTGCCACCCATTTTGCGGTCCACCAGATGAATGGACCAGATTGAAAGTGTTCGACAGCCAAACTCTATCATAATTAGATGCGATTCCCTTGCACTGAAAAAAAAGGAACCCTTCAAACTTCCTTTACAAAAGATAATTGAAGGTTGGATTTTCAAAATACGGAGGCAATGCAATTTGATTTGAAAAGATTGAAGCAACGCAAAAGTATAATAATGGACGGACAAAAATCAATTTTGGTGGGCCATCATAAAGCATGACAAGGAATGACTCCTTGTTCGTAACTTTGATGGAAATTGATTTCAAGTGGGACTTATTTCATACTCTGAAAACTAGGAAACGGTCTCCAATAAACAAGTGGGACTTATTTGATACTCTAGAAGAGTATGCTACTTGATGCACATGTACACGTGGCATACATTAACTCGATTAAACTGGGTGAAATTGGGGAGCGGATTGCCTGTGACCCCGGGCACAGAGATATCTCTATAGCTGGGGCTGTGTAGGGTCCACAGGGATGTCCGTGATAAATCCACTACGTCCATCTTGTTGTAAAGACAAAAGTAGATCAGTAATCTAAAAATCAGGAATATTCAAAACTCAGATGGGGCCACACCAACGAAACAGTGGAAACACCAACGTCCACCATTGAAACCTTCCTGGAGCTGACCATGATGTTTATATGCCATCCAAACCGTTCATAGAATTATTAACACTCAGATATACTGTAAGAAAAAATATCCTCCCGATTCCAAACTTTGTCACCACTAAGTGTCCAAGACCCACTGTTTCGTGTGGTATGGCCCACCTGAGTTTTGGATCTGCAATATTTTTAGTATCCTGTCCTAACTTGGTTTTCCAAAACAGATAGACGGAGTGGATTCATCATGGACATCACTTTGAACCCTACACAGCCCCGGCTACAAAGATATCTCTGTGCCCGGGGTCACAGGCAATCCGCTCCCGTGAAATTGGATCACCAATCCCATAGTCGACTAATCAAATAAGTGTGATTTTTGGTTCATGATACATGTAAAGTGGGTCCATATTTTGGACGGTCTAACTTGAATTATTTATGTGCCATGTATGCAATTTGGAAGTGCCTCGTTATAACCCATCATACTCTCTAGAGTACCAAATTTTTTCTTATAAAATTTACATGGAGGAAGACATGTCCACGTGAGTGTTTTGCACACGTTACAAATGAAAAAGCTACGTAGTGTCCTATTCCTTTTGAATACTGTCCGTTCATGGTTGGACACAGCAGACCAGTGGTCCAGATTATCTGACCAGGGGCCCCACTTGTCAGAATTCAAAACTTGCCTAAAGTACTAAAGTCATCCTATGATTCTTCCACGTTGGGTTACACCCGTGAGATGGTTGAGAAACTCTCATGCAGTGATTTTAAGCCATGGGCCACACAGTGTGTGGCTCAATTTCCAACTTTTGAATCAATGCATGGGCAGGTGCATAGGGGTGGCAACGGGTTGTGTAACGCCCCGGATTTTCACTAACTTGGAAATTGGAAGTCCTTGGGCATTACCTTCAGTGTGTCGGTTATAGGCGTACCCGCACGTGTGTTCACATGTATTGGGAACTAAAATGAATGTTTTTGCCAAAGAAATGATGGAATTCGTTAGGAGTTGGAAGATCACATGGTTCGGAAGAGTTTTCCGACAATTGGGTTGTCTCGGGTATGTCGCTGTCTGTAGAGACTAAGTAAAGAACCCTGAATTATTAATCCACTCGTAGATCGACGAGACCATCATGAATATTTTACCGGACCTTGGTGTTTTAGCCTATTTGAGGTATTTCAGATTTTTTGAACGGTTTAGATTTGGCAAAAACCCTCTCATTTAAAAGGCGCTATGTTTTGGAAATGCCAAAAAGTTGCGATTTGTACTTGGAAGGAAAAATCAAAATCTTTATTATTGGGATTTCAATTTTCTAGTATTTTTTATTGAATCCAAATGGGGGGTACTTATTTATTTACATAAATAACTTAAAGTAAATGGAAACATAAATTAAAATATGACATTTACTTAAACGTTATTTTGTAAATAAGGCTGACAAGTAGCCTGGACTGTGTAGGAACTCACTGTGCAGTGTGGGAACTCACTGTGCAGTGTGGGAATCCTGAAATTTCAGAGAAAACGGCCAAAGGACGACCGGCCGACCGGATCTGCAACCGGCCGACCGGTCAGGTAGCCGGCCGACCGGTTAGGCAACCGGCCAACCGGTTGTGCTGCTGCCCTTTTTGGGAAGAAAAACGGATGGACAGTGGGATCCGGCCGACCGGTCGCGACTGAACGGTTATAAAATGGGGGTTGCAAACCCCATTTGAACCATCTTTCTCTCATTTCTCTCCTCCACTCTCTTCTCCCCTTTGCTCCTAAGCCCTCCTAGCTCTCTTTCTCCCTTCTCAAGCCTCCTTTCTTCCTCAAATCCTCTGCCATGCCCGTGGAAATCTCAGATTTTTGAACTCTCTCCGGCCTCCACCTCCGTTCTCGCGTTTCTCCGGCCAAAATCCGGTGGCTTTGGGTCGTATTCTCCTCCTCATGCTAGGTAAGATGTTCCTCTACCTCTTCTTCTATCTCTTCTTTTCATTATCTTCCTTTTTAGACCATTAGGGTTAGAAACCCTCGTTTGATTCGTCCAAACCCTAACTTAGGGTTTGCTCATGTTGGGGCTTGGGGTCCCGGCTGTTGTATTGGTGCGGCCCGTGCGTTGTGGAAGCCGTGATCGGGCAAGGCCCCATGTGGATGCCGTCATGCTCCAACTCCGGCCCGATTCACCGAATTGATTTGGGATTTTCCCAAATCCGAGATACCAAAACCTTAAACCCTAATTAAACACTTAATTAGATTAAACCTTAATTGATTAACACTAGATTGTGATTCATTGTAGGTAATTGAGGTATTCCCCAATTTCCGACGTTCGGACCATATTTGGATCGCTCCGGCCTCATCAGAATCGAGTAATTTCGATTCCAAGGTGAAGATCTACCCTCAAGCTTACTCTCAACAAATCCTAATTAATGATTGCTTGAGTTTATATGTTAATTATTGATGTGTGCATAACATGTTCGATGAAATGCCTCTATGGTTGTTTGATTCATAACATGCTCGATGAAATGCCTGAATAATGTAAATATACAATATTGTAATATATTTATGATTGTGGATGTATGTGGGGCCCTGTGTCATCCGGGCTATGTCATCCGGGTCCTTTGGATCGGTCGGGCTAGTCGGTCGGGCCAGGTGCTTGGATATGTTTATGATTAGGTATTTAATAACCTGAATTGCTATTATAATAAGGTATCCGTTGCTTTCGATTAAGCTCTGAAAACCGTTGATATAGTGTACTGCCTGCCACTGGGTTGGCAGTCAGGGACTTATTTGATCGACCAAGCGGGACACGGTCGACCGATAGTGGCCATTGTTGGTTTGTCGTCGTCCACTTGGGTCCATCGAATAAGCCCAACTCAGAGTTAATCATTCTTGTATTTCATTCTTGAATCACATCCTATGGAATCTAGAATACCATCGTTCCCACTGTGAATAGTCCACTTAAAACCATATTGCGACTCGATCCACCAAGTCTCATGAGCCGTGCATGGTGGTATGGGACACCGTGTTTGAGCTGTCGGCCTACGCTGGGGTGGTGCCTCCCCGTAGTGACCAGTGAGCATTGACAGGGGTGACCGATTTTTGTTCGAATGGCCCTTGTGACAAATGTGATCTTGGCCGATGTTGGCGTGCCTGTGCACCATTCGAACGACCCGGGCGTGCTTTGGGATAATTCCGAGTGAAACGCCCGCACCTCTGAATAAATTAATCGTATTTGATATTTGGGAGATGACACCTTCCGCTTTGATTTGGTCGTGGCTGACGAGTCACGGTCGAACCAGGCTTTCATGGTAGGATAACTCAACCTTGGATCGAGGGGCTACTGGCGATGATTGGCGACGCATCGCAGGGAGCCAGATATTCCTGGTTAGACTTTATGATACGATGTGGTATTCTGGCTTCACCAATTTGCTGAATGAATTGGACTAATCAATACCTTAATTAATCATGCATACATGACATTGCATTTGAGGGGGACTCGTGTAGCCTGGTTGCTTGATGTGGCGCCAGCGCTATCTTGAGCACCTCATGTCATTTCTCTGTGTCATCCGGGCTGTGTACTCAGTCACGACTTACGACCTGCTAGACAGGTGGACTGTGGATTCTGATACCAGTTGGTCGGGCCAGGGCTTGCCCGGGACATGCATTGTGTGCGGAATCATGACATCCATGCATTTAATCAACTAGCCTAGGAGGATGTATGATTTGTATGTGGACATTACTTAAATTTGATTGATTTGACAACATGCTTAAGAATGATACACTTATATAAACCTGTTTATAATTTAAATATCCCGAGTCTAACCTTGGGGTTATTTCTTCACTATGTTGGCGTTTTGACGCCTTCTATTTGACATATGCAGATGTCTCAAGAATAGGACCAGTTGGTGGCGCGCACGGGCGCCTTAGTAGTCTTCTAGCTTCGTCCCTCTTGGTAGTTGTATTTTTCCTTCCTATTACATTGATTGTGATTCGTATAATTCTCATATGGGCTTACATTGCGATTGAATTGTTCATCTAGGGTGTTAGCCCTATATTTTTAGATTTAGTTACCTCCGCTTTGCTTATGATCCGCTAATTGAAATGGGTTACTCTGATTATTTGTGAATGGAATGAATATAAATCTGATTGAGGACACACGTGGGTGCATTTTCCACGTGTGGCATTCCTAAAATAGCATTTTATTTAGTTAACACTCGAGAACTCGGGATCAGAGTCTCCGTACTCGGGTGCCAAAATTTCGGGTTGTTACAGTTGGTATCAGAGCGGAGTATTGAGATAACCAGGATCTTGGGAATGAGAATTATACAAACCACAATGATAGGATGTTGGGACATTTAGGATTATAATTTTATATCTGAGAGAGATACTCTTGGGTCTAGAAAATTCCTATGGTATAGGGAACCCATCGACAAGGAAACTTGGATTCTAGGCTCCTTTGAAAACTCTTAGGGTAATTGTTTGGGTTTAGATAACCCTTTAGGTTCGTTGGAAATGTAGGTATCCATCGCATTGAACGCTAGTTTTACCAGCACGTTCCTTAGAACCATTTCCCTTAGGACTTATTACGATTGAGAACACAGAGTGGTGGAACTACAAATGAGCGAAGTATTCGCGGTTTGATCTAAGTTCTAAATCCTGGTAGTTATTAACGGACTCACTGCTTGGCAGAGCAGCAGACCGAATTTCACTAGGATTAAGAAATGATACGACGAACTTTCTGCCCTGCCAGGCAGGAAATCGATGTATCTGGCTCAGACCTACTATAACCGTCCTTCCGTGCTAGCTTGACTACTAGTAATTAGAGACTTGTTACTCACCCTTAGGGGTTGTTGAAGATAGTTGGTAAAGGCTTAGGACAAAGGAAAGTTCCTGTAGGGGTCATAGAGAAAGATCATTATCATCATCTAGTGAAGGATTTGAAGCTGGAGATATTATTCACAATACACCAATCGAGAGTCTTGATTTACTTGAAGGTGTAGAAGGAAATAGTAATGGACTAGAGGGTGCATCATTTAATGTACCAGATAAGAATAGGATCACCACCCTTGCCAAGTACAGGAAGTGAAGTTGACAATGTAGGCCATCATCTATAGATTGAAGAACTTGGGTCACAAGGACAAACCATCAGGGTAGTTGATCCCGTTCGTTGAATTGCTTCAAGTGTGGGAAGTTTGGGCACTCCAAGAAGGACTACAACAGCTAAACAAATATGGTTACCCAATTCAAATAGAAATGTTCACAAGAACTTTCACATGCTTCAACTAGGGCGAATTAGGTTGATCCTTTCAATGGGCGGTTGTATCGTTGAAATCAATGGAAAGCTAGTGGTTCAACTCAATGCAAGTATGTTGCTCATGTAGTGAGTTAATGGACCAAATGTGGATGGCATGAAATGATCATGGTGCGACCTAGGTTGTTACAGCTCGTTGGCCCATTTTACCCAAATTTTCTGTGTACAGGTAGAGTATAGATCATCTAGTGAGGTGAAGCTAGCATTGATTAAAGTGCGTAAGTCGGAACCATAGCAGAGTCCTTCCTTCTAGTAGAATTCGATCTCTCCCTATAAATTCACACCCATCCTTGAAATCGAATGCAACACACATCATTTTCAACTCCTTTCTATAACCATAGATACCAATGCCTTAGTACGCATCATCGATGAGAGGAATGGAATACTTTACAACCCGTTCCGATATATGGATCCCAACATAGCTCTCAAACCTTGAAAGTAAAACATTTTTAAGGGGGGTAGGACATTATGAGTTTAGTTTAGTCAGCTTAGTATTTACGTCTACTCGATCAAAGTACAGGATCGGAAAGAATTGACTTAACTATATGAATAACTTAGATAAGTATGAGCAGGGTATGATACCATTCATGTTCCACTTGACAAATTGAAAACAACACCCTTTGAATTAAATTTTTTTTTCCAAGCGATTCTGAACTAAATATACTGCATTCTCCTTGCAATGCATCTTGCGTAAAGGCAGTCATTCATATACAGAATAACTTTAGGATATGAGTCACTATCGGTAGCTTTGCAATTTTCAGGTAGCTTTCCACTTGCAAGTCTACATTCATTGTGATTCAATCTTAAAGGAGATGAAACGAGAGTAGAATGACATAAAATATCTTCTTTAGATCTTCAGTAATAGCTTTGGAAAGGCCAAAGCCATTCGAGCCGATTGAAGAAAGCCCAACAAGGTGGCGTGTTAGAAGTCGGGTCGTTAAATACGAACCTATTAAAAGCCTTGGACAATTTCGGGGGCGAAATTGTTTTTAAGGGGGGTAGATTGTAACGCCCTGGATTTTCACTAACTTGGAAATTGGAAGTCCTTGGGCATTACCTTCGGTGTGTCGGTTATAGGCGTACCCGCACGTGTGTTCACATGTATTGGGAACTAAAATGAATGTTTTTGCCAAAGAAATGATGGAATTCGTTAGGAGTTGGAAGATCACATGGTTCGGAAGAGTTTTCCGACAATTGGGTTATCTCGGGTATGTCGCTGTCTGTAGAGACTAAGTAAAGAACCCTGAATTATTAATCCACTCGTAGATCGACGAGACCATCATGAATATTTTACCGGACCTTGGTGTTTTAGCCTATTTGAGGTATTTCAGATTTTTTGAACGGTTTAGATTTGGCAAAAACCCTCTCATTTAAAAGGCACTATGTTTTGAAAATGCCAAAAAGTTGCGATTTGTACTTGGAAGGAAAAATCAAAATCTTTATTATTGGGATTTCAATTTTCTAGTATTTTTTATTGAATCCAAATGGGGGGTACTTCCTTATTTACATAAATAACTTAAAGTAAATGGAAACATAAATTAAAATATGACATTTACTTAAACGTTATTTTGTAAATAAGGCTGACAAGTAGCCTGGACTGTGTAGGAACTCACTGTGCAGTGTGGGAACTCACTGTGCAGTGTGGGAATCCTGAAATTTCAGAGAAAACGGCCAAAGGACGACCGGCCGACCGGATCTGCAACCGGCCGACCGATCAGGTAGCCGGCCGACCGGTTAGGCAACCGGCCAACCGGTTGTGCTGCTGCCCTTTTTGGGAAGAAAAACGGATGGACAGTGGGATCCAGCCGACCGGTCGCGACTGAACGGTTATAAAATGGGGGTTGCAAACCCCATTTGAACCATCTTTCTCTCATTTCTCTCCTCCACTCTCTTCTCCCCTTTGCTCCTAAGCCCTCCTAGCTCTCTTTCTCCCTTCTCAAGCCTCCTTTCTTCCTCAAATCCTCTGCCATGCCCGTGGAAATCTCAGATTTTTGAACTCTCTCCGGCCTCCACCTCCGTTCTCGCGTTTCTCCGGCCAAAATCCGGTGGCTTTGGGTCGTATTCTCCTCCTCATGCTAGGTAAGATGTTCCTCTACCTCTTCTTCTATCTCTTCTTTTCATTATCTTCCTTTTTAGACCATTAGGGTTAGAAACCCTCGTTTGATTCGTCCAAACCCTAACTTAGGGTTTGCTCATGTTGGGGCTTGGGGTCCCGGCTGTTGTATTGGTGCGGCCCGTGCGTTGTGGAAGCCGTGATCGGGCAAGGCCCCATGTGGATGCCGTCATGCTCCAACTCCGGCCCGATTCACCGAATTGATTTGGGATTTTCCCAAATCCGAGATACCAAAACCTTAAACCCTAATTAAACACTTAATTAGATTAAACCTTAATTGATTAACACTAGATTGTGATTCATTGTAGGTAATTGAGGTATTCCCCAATTTCCGACGTTCGGACCATATTTGGATCGCTCCGGCCTCATCAGAATCGAGTAATTTCGATTCCAAGGTGAAGATCTACCCTCAAGCTTACTCTCAACAAATCCTAATTAATGATTGCTTGAGTTTATATGTTAATTATTGATGTGTGCATAACATGTTCGATGAAATGCCTCTATGGTTGTTTGATTCATAACATGCTCGATGAAATGCCTGAATAATGTAAATATACAATATTGTAATATATTTATGATTGTGGATGTATGTGGGGCCCTGTGTCATCCGGGCTATGTCATCCGGGTCCTTTGGATCGGTCGGGCTAGTCGGTCGGGCCAGGTGCTTGGATATGTTTATGATTAGGTATTTAATAACCTGAATTGCTATTATAATAAGGTATCCGTTGCTTTCGATTAAGCTCTGAAAACCGTTGATATAGTGTACTGCCTGCCACTGGGTTGGCAGTCAGGGACTTATTTGATCGACCAAGCGGGACACGGTCGACCGATAGTGGCCATTGTTGGTTTGTCGTCGTCCACTTGGGTCCATCGAATAAGCCCAACTCAGAGTTAATCATTCTTGTATTTCATTCTTGAATCACATCCTATGGAATCTAGAATACCATCGTTCCCACTGTGAATAGTCCACTTAAAACCATATTGCGACTCGATCCACCAAGTCTCATGAGCCGTGCATGGTGGTATGGGACACCGTGTTTGAGCTGTCGGCCTACGCTGGGGTGGTGCCTCCCCGTAGTGACCAGTGAGCATTGACAGGGGTGACCGATTTTTGTTCGAATGGCCCTTGTGACAAATGTGATCTTGGCCGATGTTGGCGTGCCTGTGCACCATTCGAACGACCCGGGCGTGCTTTGGGATAATTCCGAGTGAAACGCCCGCACCTCTGAATAAATTAATCGTATTTGATATTTGGGAGATGACACCTTCCGCTTTGATTTGGTCGTGGCTGACGAGTCACGGTCGAACCAGGCTTTCATGGTAGGATAACTCAACCTTGGATCGAGGGGCTACTGGCGATGATTGGCGACGCATCGCAGGGAGCCAGATATTCCTGGTTAGACTTTATGATACGATGTGGTATTCTGGCTTCACCAATTTGCTGAATGAATTGGACTAATCAATACCTTAATTAATCATGCATACATGACATTGCATTTGAGGGGGACTCGTGTAGCCTGGTTGCTTGATGTGGCGCCAGCGCCATCTTGAGCACCTCATGTCATTTCTCTGTGTCATCCGGGCTGTGTACTCAGTCACGACTTACGACCTGCTAAACAGGTGGACTGTGGATTCTGATACCAGTTGGTCGGGCCAGGGCTTGCCCGGGACATGCATTGTGTGCGGAATCATGACATCCATGCATTTAATCAACTAGCCTAGGATGATGTATGATTTGTATGTGGACATTACTTAAATTTGATTGATTTGACAACATGCTTAAGAATGATACACTTATATAAACCTGTTTATAATTTAAATATCCCGAGTCTAACCTTGGGGTTATTTCTTCACTATGTTGGCGTTTTGACGCCTTCTATTTGACATATGCAGATGTCTCAAGAATAGGACCAGTTGGTGGCGCGCACGGGCGCCTTAGTAGTCTTCTAGCTTCGTCCCTCTTGGTAGTTGTATTTTTCCTTCCTATTACATTGATTGTGATTCGTATAATTCTCATATGGGCTTACACTGCGATTGAATTGTTCATCTAGGGTGTTAGCCCTATATTTTTAGATTTAGTTACCTCCGCTTTGCTTATGATCCGCTAATTGAAATGCGTTACTCTGATTATTTGTGAATGGAATGAATATAAATCTGATTGAGGACACACGTGGGTGCATTTTCCACGTGTGGCATTCCTAAAATAGCATTTTATTTAGTTAACACTCGGGAACTCGGGATCAGAGTCTCCGTACTCGGGTGCCAAAATTTCGGGTTGTTACAGGTTGGGTCAACCCACAAAAGCTGTCTGAGCCAAGCCCAATAAGTAAATGGGTTAGACTTGGGTTGAACCTTTACGTACCCAACCGAATCATATAAATTCTTAGTGGGTTGTGCCCCAAAAATAAACAAATAAATAAAGAAAGAAGAAAAGTATAGATGAGTTGGGTTGTAATGGGTTGGTAAGGTTGATCAAGCCCAACTCGTTTACTATCCGTTGCCTCTCAATTTCAAATTCAATTACGTGTGATGTGTGTAGGTATGTTAGTCTTTGTTGTGCGGCTCGATTCAAACCGATCAACTATGACCTCAAGTTTCAAGACAGATAGATATGTCGTATTCGACTGTGCAGCTTGATTCAAACCGAACAACTATAACCTCAAGTTTCAAGACAAGTAGATATGTCGGATTCGCCTAATGAGATCGGTTACCTATTTAGCCACTCGCACAATGTTGTTTGAGATAATCAGGCAATTATCCAAGGGTTGGGTTCATCTTCTAAATATAGGTTACACCTTTTTCTTTTACAAGAAAAGACTTTTCCAATAGTGATAAATAAAGAAGGAAATATTTATCGTCAGTTGTGAAAAGCAACTGCAAAACACCTTTCTGAATGAAGAACTTGTTTTGTATTGAATTAAGTCCAACGTATGAGTAGTGTAGGCTCGGGTTACAATTAAAATTTAACAAGTACTTATAATTGTAAGATTTAACTATTGATTACACTAACAAATGTAGAGGACTAGATTATACTAAAGAACATAAGAGACCAATTATACTAATGCTGAGGAACATAAAGAGTAATTCGAAAGAAAGATTTGATTTGATTTAGTTGGTATGATATGTTCTTGCTTTGTTGGTTTCCTCCATTTTTTATAAGCTTCATTCTTCCCATGATTTAACGGTTTTGACAATCATTTCGGCTCGATCTAGCCTTTCAAATCCTTCATTCTATGCTTGCCGCCGGTCCTAATTCGATCATGTCTCACTTAATCACCCTTATTTTATAGATGTCGTGGTACGGCTCGATCAACGCCAACTATATTAAAATATGTTTATGGTATCTAAACATATTTTGTATACACTGCTCAACTCCCTTGTAGCCACATATGTCCTTTTCTAATTGGCTCTCCTCGTGACGCTCACAAATAGGGTACACTATTATTAAATAGGTAAGGTTGGATTAGTCAGGTGTAGCTTGATGAATTTTTAAGTGGATCGGTTCAAGTATAGCTAGTGGGTCGTAGGTTAGGTCTAGGAAAGAATTCTTGGACCCGGTCAGACCCCGACCCTTGCGATCCCCTACAGGTGCTGTTGAAGGTTTCCTGTGATATTTTGGATGAGGCTGATTTATTTGTTGAGCACCGTTTTTAGAGTGGTGGTGATTCTCCAACCATGGACATGGCATAGTTATAAGGCAATCAAGACCGTCTAAATCACTGAACCAGCTGTGGATGGATCATAACCCAAAAATTACACAGAATGTAACAGTACTCGTTTGAAAATTTCCTTCTTATTTGGACCACTCACTATTTTATTTTGAACCATCTTTTGTAGCCATCAAATGAATGGTTAAGATTTCTTAATCAGAGTGGTTTTTTATTGTGCTCCATTTAAAATATGACCCACAATTTAGATGGTCAGGATAGATGTACACCATCTCCATGCGTGAGGATGATGAGTCCCTGCCATTATCTAAAATGGTGGTGAACTATCATAGTAGTCACTCTAGGTCAACTAAATTGATATCCTAAAGAAACTCTGACACGTTTGGAGGTGGGAAGCACGTATGTCGGAACACGTAGATGATACGGTAGAGCTGGACAAACCGTAATATGGTACATCTACTCTCTAATGTACACGTGGCAGGGTGATGTCAAAATCGGGTCCGTCCGTACCCGATTCCTTAGCATGGATGGTCTATATCTCAAAATTCAAATCCTATTAGATAATCCTATCCATCTGATCAATGGACATTAAAGTTACGGTGGAAAACGAAAACAGTCAACGGTCAAATATCATTTTGTAGAAACTGTAGAAAAGGTGACGGTTAGGATTGTATTTTTATTTTTAAAACATAAGCCATCCGTCGTGGGGCTAGTATATGGATGGACTGTGTCAATATATCAGCCTGCCACGTGTCCTGTGGAGAGAGGCTCCATCATATCACAGTTCTTCCTGGTCCTACATTTTTCAACCGTAGATTTTTCTCATGCACGTGTGACGTAGCTGATAAATGGGCCAGCTTGATATTCGGGACAGGGCATGTTCACTGCTGGGATCACCTGATGAGTGTATAGGATTGCATACACGTATGCTATGCAGGCACGTGTGCTGCGAAGCAGCGAATGGCCTCTTCAGTCTCTCCTCCATATTTCATCATTTCTCCGGCAGAGATTCTCACTGCAGCAATCGTAATATATAAGCATTGAATATTTGAATTGCAGTATCCATACAATTACAAATCACCACAAGCCAGCACACGTGTTAATATGGCTAAAGCGTGTGAGATGTGACTAAATCTGGGCTGGCTTTTCATGAGATGGGCCCACATTGTTTAGATCATCTGGCCCAAAAATCTATCTTTGGGCGAGGTGAGCTAGATAGTGTGGTCCACATCATGAAATGCTCTGATTTGCACACGTGGCATATTGGCATGTGTAAATGAAGAAAACTATACACCTCAATGGTGGACATCATTCTCCTCACTGTTTCTTGTGGTGTAGTTCACTTGAGCTTTGTATCTGCCTCATTTTTTGTTTAATGCCTCAAAATGAGTTACACAAATGGATGGACGGAGTGGATAAAATAAATACATCATGGTGGGACCCACAGAGCTTTGACATCGGCTTGTTGGTTGGTGTTCGCGTCACCCGCCAACTCACGTCTGCAGAGTGGGTACTACTGGTCTGTCCCCACTAGGACCTAACTAGAGACATACGGTCCTATCAGTGTTCTGTGGGGCCCACAGTGATATATTTGCTTATCCAAGCTGTCTGTCCATTTTTTTAAAGATCATTTATGGCATTATCTAAAAAATGAAGTGGATGGAAGGCTCGAGTGGACCACACCACGAGAAACAGTGGGGATGTTAACTATCCATGTTATGGTTTTTTATTTAGTTAGTTAAAAACTTTAAACCTTGTGATTTGTCATTTATGATATGTAAATTGTAAACAAATCAGTATTCACTATTTAGTAGTAGAAAAAATATTTTCAAACGAAAAAACGTGAAATTATTCGAACTTGTTCTGTAAAAATTGTCCAAAGTCCATATGTTTGAACATGATTGAACATGGTCGGGCTAGACCAAATCGAGTTTGAACAGAGCTACCTTGTTCGAATATTTGTTTGAACACACCCACTTAAGCAACTGAGCGATCCGATCTGATCCATGTTCAACTCGGATCGTATCGTTAGTCGTTCGGACATACCCACTCAAGCAACTGAACGGTTCCATTTGGTCCATGTTCAACTCGGATAAGATAGTTGCATAAGTCTACCCATAGCACCGGTAGGCTGCAGTTATGCTAACACATGAAAGCAATTATAGCTTTTACATTCCCAATATATCCTTACAATACCATATTAATACCTTGTAATTCTCCTTCCGAAAACCTCCTTTTCGCGGGAACAGTAGTAGCAAGAGGACGCGGAATGCGTCCTGACCCTGCCCCACCGACTCCGACCTGGCAATTGCTCTGTATGGCTCACTGTGATGTATGTCTTTTATCTATACCGTTCATACATCTTTCAAGAGAATTTTTAAGGTATGAGCCAAAAAATGAGGCAGATCCAATGGTTGAGTGGACCACTGGGGATTGAACGCCCACCATTAAAAACCTCTCAGGAGGTCAACGTGGGGCGCAGATTGGGTACTATCCCACCAGGACCTACTTAGAGATGGACGGTTCAATCAGGGGCTCTATGCGGCCACTATGATGTATATATTTTATCCGTGCTGTCTATTCATTTTGACCGGTCATTTTAGGATATGAGCCCAAAAAAAGAGACAAGTTGAAGGCTCAAGTGTACCACACCACATAAAGCTGTGGGCACAGAAGTTGTTTTGGATAAAGCTTTCATGTAACCTTATGAATAGGTTGATGGCAAACAAACATCCTGTGAGAGTGGGAAGTTTTCAATGGTAGGAATTCAATCCCCATTGCTTCCTATGGTGCGGTCCACTTGAGCCTTTAATCTGTATTCCTTTGGGGCTCATGTCCTAGAATCATTTGTCAAAATGGATTGAATGGGTGGATGAAACATATACATCATGTTGGGCCCGTGGACGTGGATTGCTCTAGATGCCTAGATCTATGTGAGGGCATCGTGATGTATCTATTTATCCATGTCATCCATCTCTTTTCTAACATCATGATTAAGCCTGACTGCATGAGTCCAAAACTCAATCGAGAAAAATTTTGCTACACCCACGGCTTGCGTATGCTCCGTATGAGCAAATCTCAGCCGTGGGTGAGATTCCTATACAGAAGGAAATTTAATGTTGTGAGAGCGAGCCTCTCTCCTCCTTTCTCTCTCTTTCGACATTCTCTCCGTGGAATGCGGATTTTTGAGGGAAGCTTTGGCAGGAGGTTACTACGTGGGAACCTAAGTGGGGCCCACCGTGATGTTTGTAAGAAATCCACCCCATCCATACTTTATGTGGGATCAATTTAGGACGTGAGATAAAAAATGAGGGGGGTTCAAGACTCAAGCGGGCCACGCTAAAGGAAAAGGTGGGTAGGGAAATTCCTACCATTGAATTTTCTCCTAATCACATATGCTAATGTGTACCTGGCATGAGTGCCATGCAAGATGTCGAGTGTACCGATTAGATCAGGCCAGTACAATTATGAGGTGGGGCTGCATTTGTACGCAAGATGAAAGTATTGGTCGCTATGGATGGCATATAAACAACATTATGGACCCTGGGATGTTTCAACGGTAAGAATTTCCCTACCCACCTTTTCCTTTAGTGCGGCTCACTTGAGTCTTAAATTGATTCAATTTTTGTTTCATATCCTAAAATGAGCTCACACAGAGGATGGACGGGGTGGATTTCTCACAAACATCACAGTAGCCCCACCTAAGTTCCAGCACAGTAACTCTCTGCCGAAGGATTCCTTTAAAAATTCGCGTCTTGCTTGCCGTTGGGAGGAGAGTATCGAAAGAGAGAGAAACGAGGAGAAAGGCTCACTCTCAGAACATTTTAAGGCATGAGACGAGGAGAAAAATTTTACTACACACACGACTTGAGTACGCTACATAGGTGCAAGTCTCAGCCAGTGGATGAGATCCGTATCTCCAGAGAAATTTAATGGTGCGAGAGGAGCCCCTCTCCTCGTTTCTCTCCCTTTCAAGTTTCCGACAATCTCTCCGAATGACAATTGACAAGCAAGATGCTGATTTTTTTGCGGAATCCATTGGAAAGAAGTTACCTTACTAGAACCTAGGCAGGGGCGACCGTAATGTTTGTGAGAAATCCATCCCATCCATCCTCTATGTGAGCTCATCTTAGGACGTGAGAGAATAAAAAATTAACCAGATTCAAAACTCAAATTGGCCGCATTAAAAGAAAAAGGTGGGTAGGAAAATTCCAACCGTTGAAATATCCCTTAGTCCACAGTGATATTTATATGCCATCCATAATGTCATTTCTATAGGGGTGAACTAAAAACACAAATATTAGCCTGATTCAAAACTGTTGTGGCCCCACGAATATTTCAACTGGAGATATTTAATCCTCACGTTTTCAGCCCGCTGTCTTTCTTCGTCTCATTTTTGTATCACGTCCTAAAATGTGCTCACAAAATGGATGGACTGGATGCATTTCTCACTGGCATCATGGTGGGCCCCACCAAAGGCTTCAGCCAAAAATCACGTCCGTTGCTCACAAGTGGGTATACTTCGAGGAAAGTCAGTTAGCCCACTTAGACACAGCTTGTGTGGTGAACACAGCATCAGCTAGCTAACCCATGCAACCACTCCTTTGGGCCCACCATGGTTTGTGTTTTATGTAGACCATTCATCAGTTTTTCCTGCTCATTTTAGGGTATGAATCATATTCAAAGCTCAAGTAGACCGTATCACAAGAAATAACGTTAAAACCTTCCTAAGGCCCAAAGTGGTTTTTAATATTTTATTTATCATCCAACTTTTTATGTCAGCTTGATCCAAGGCTCAAGAGGACCACAACGTGAATTTGCGGTGATAATGAGACCCACATGTGGAAACCTTCATAGGACCCACTGCGGTGTTTATTTGCCATTCAACCTATTCATAAGGTCATATAGATATGGATGAAGGGAAAATATAAATATCAGCTTGATCAAAACTTATACAACTCCCAAGAATGTTTTAATGGTGGATGATCATTCCCTACTGTGTGGTCCACTTAAGCCTTGGATCTGCCTCATTTTTGGGTATGGGATGGACGGCATGGATAAAACACATACATCACTTTAGGCCCCACAGAGCCGTTCCCAGGGCCGTCCTGGCAGGACAGGACGCACACCTCGGCCAGCTGAGCCAGCTGAGATAGGAACATTGTGGGGGGTACGCCATGACTTTGTATATGCCATCAAACCACGTGATCATTCATCGCTCCCTGTGGTGTCTCACCTGAGTATTGGATCAGGCTCTTTCTTTTTCATGGGATGCAGAGCGTGAGGAGCTGCGCAAGATGCACGGTTTGGATTCTATAGGCAAGTCACAGGTGGGCCCCACTGAGCTCGACGACCAGCCGTCCACTCCACATTGGCAATCGTCGCCAGCCACCTTCACTATGCCCGTACGACGCCGGCCACCCACTGTTCTCAGTCACCCAGCTCGCTCATCGCCGGCCACCCCTATTCTCAATCCCCCCCCTCCGGCCACCCACTGTTCTCAGTCACTCTGCCCCCTTCGGCCACCCACTATTCTCAGTCACCCTGCCTGCTCGTCACCGGCCACCCCTATTCTCAATCCCCCCCTTCCATTATTTTCATGAAATTTCAAGTGACCCTTTTTTGAAAACACAAACTCAAATTCGATTGAAAGAATCAAACTCAGACACGGTTCGAAAACTTGAAATCGATTTGAACTCGCTCAATCTATTGATCAAGCTGGGCTGCTCAACTCGGCCAAGTAAAGCCGAGTAACAAGCAAGGGTAGTTCCAATCAAGCAACGAGGGGTGATGCACGATTCGACTCTACTCGTGGACAGCTCTACTTATATTAATTCATTTAATCTTTCAATGAATTGTATAAATTACGATCCCTTAATTTATGCTAATTACCCAGCAGTCCTGACCTTGGGGTTCATCCGAGATGATCAGTACCACTAATTAAGTAGGCCCCACTACGGATGGTCCACAATCTCAAAATTACAAAGCTCAAACAATAACATGAACTGTCGGTCTTTAATTCTCTGTTTGCAGGCCACTGTGATTTATAGAAGATAATCCAAGTGGTAGAAATTTTTCAAAGTAGTTATTAATGTAGGAAACAACAAATCAACGGTTCAGATCATGCGTTTCAGGAGCCATGTATGGTCCAGATCGTCAAAGACCTCAAATTACGATACTCCTGCAAGGCACCGGTCTCTTATTTATTTATTTATTTTTATTTTTCAAGGATCATGAGAATCTCCTGAGAGAAGTTAAACTCTCTTTTTCTCGTATTTAATTCTCCTCGGATTATCCCGCGAGATATCGGGGCATTGGGTGTCCCACACGTCTTTAGGAATCAGTGAAAAGCTTTGATACTCCGGCAGAGTGTGACAGTTCATACACAAATAACCAGAAACTGTAAAGATGGAAACATTTTATGTACCAAACCATCCAAATCGTGCCCGCTTAAGGTGATTCATAAACCGAAATTACTTCAAATTAAAATCTAAACCGTCTGATTCTTGGACATCTAATGGACGGTTAAAATGATAATATTTATAAAATCCTCTAATCGAAAGTAAGAATTATTCGACAGATCTGATTTTGGGTTATGACCTAGTTATTATGGGCCCACCATTTGGACAGATTATTTTGAGTTATGCTATGTACACACTTACTAAGTGCACGAGCATGAACTGTTATTCTCTGCCAGAGTATCAATCCATTTCGAATAAAGGAAAAGCTGCAAACAACTCACCATGACACACATACCACAAATCTGCTTTACACCATCACATAATCTATCCAGTAGCCTCTGGTGTTAGTTCTGCACCATCTATAAAATGGTGGTGATTCTTCAAACGTACACGTGGCATAGTTCTAAGGCAATCAAGCCAATCCAAACCATTGAAAAAAAAAACTATGGATGAAACATAAGAAAAAAAACCATGCTAATAAGATAACAATAACCCCCTGATTGTTATTTTCGAATTCAGATCACTCATTTTTTAGCATTTAACCATCCATTTGATACTGTTAATTGGGCGGTTAAGATTGCTTGATCAGTGTGATTTTAGTGATATTGCTCCATTCAAGATAGGACCCAAAATTCGAACGGTTTGGATAGAGTGCAACACATGAGTAGATGAGTTGCACTATGTTTTAGCTTTAAATGGTGAAAAACTATCATAGGAGTCATGCTTATGTGTCAAGTGGATAATGAAATTTTCATATGATAATAAAAACATTCACAGTGGTTGTAGATACACCATATTGCATGGGAAGATTTCATTTTTTATTTTTTTATTTTTGATATTTATTTTTTTATTTTTTATTTTTATTGTATGGTAAGACTGCAGATACACTGTGAGTAGAAAAATGAGATAAATGGTGGTAACTAACAGGCGTCAGATTTGGTACGGATCCTCTCACACGACAATAGAACAAGTGAACCACTATTCAATGGACGGCCTAACCGATTTTATTACTAATAAACGGTCAGCCTTTTGTGTCCATTTTCATAATATCTTAAATGCTGGTGACTCCACCCACCTTACACGTGGGATGTATTCAAGTCCATCGACCAATATCACACTGATCGGACTATCCTAACCATCCGATACGGCTAATTGAATTTGGGTGTCCACCATTTCTTCACAACCATCAATTTGATGGCTAGGATTAGTGGGAGCCGTTTGCAATGTCTTATTGGGTTGCTTATAGATCAAGGAGCATCTGCACCATCTGTACGGTGGATGAGTTACCATCATTTAAAAAAATGGTGAGAAAACGCACACGATAGTTTAGTGGTGGGTTGGGTGGATTGAAAAGGGTGGGTACCAAACAAGGGAAGAAAATGGACAGGGAATAATGATTTTTATAGTTGTTAAGTAATCACAGCCCTTTAACTAACTAAATTTTAGAAAGAGAAAGTCTCAACTCCAACCAGCTTTGTATCACAAGTTACCGTCCATCCATCAAATAACTTCCAATCTGCTCCGTTAATTCGAAATCCAACCCTTTCAATAGGTTTTTCCAATAATTAAGATCACTTGATGAAAAAATCAGCCGCATTCACTCTTCAGGTGGATCACACTTGGATTGTATTATTTATGACAGTTGAAGATTGTTTCATGTGGTGTGGCCCACTTGATGAGCGGATGGGAATGGTTTTTGTAAATGGTTATCTTCATAGTGTGGAAAAACTATTGGAAGGTTTGGATTTGAAGATTACGTTACAGGTTAGAAGGTATTTCGAGCTTATGGTCCAACCGGTTGGACTAATACTTCTCAAGTAGAAATGGTTGCTTCTGCTTGAATTTTTGTGCTTCTGTCGTGTGTGGATAAGATCACACGTTAAAACGCGGGAAGATGCTCGAAAAAGGAAATTAGGATGAGTGTGACAGGACGCGTGTCAAGTGGACCACACATGCTTCTGGAAAAGGGCCATAGGTGGGCCCTCTTGGATGGCATGAATCATGAGTTTTTCTTAATTTCTAAAAAAATTTTAGCCATCATGTAATGTAGAATTGGACGGTCGACCAACCATCAAGTTTGCTAGATTTTTTATATGTATAAATGATCACATACGACCATAGTATCTTAAGCCTATCATGCCATACCATTCCTTTTTCAGCCATGTGTCATAGGTTCATCAGTATGTCAATGGGGGCAAAAAATCAATTGACACATTCATCAAGTGGGCCACGCAGTTGAAATTGGTAGGCAGTTTGCAATTTATCCTTCTTTTATTACTATTTTTAGTAAGTTTTTATATTTTTGAATAATTATCACACCTTTACGGCATTTTTACACCACAATGGATACTCAAACCTATGTACCGCAAGCTATTGGTAGTCTACCACTAAGGCATAAGTATGGACCTGTGTTTGGTGGATCATGAAATTGTAATTAATAGACCACATTTCACAGCTAATCTCACATAGGCAACCTGAATATCATGTTTAAATGGCATATAGGGATGGATGGAGTGGATAAAACATATGCATCAATGTGGGGCCCACAGATGTAATGGATTTTAAAGTCTACCGGATATCTAACAGTATTTAATCCAATCCTTCCCATAGTTTTCAAATGCTAGGTGAAATTCATATGAGATCAAATGCAATTGGGCCGATTTCAACCCCCAGGTAATCTTCATGATGGTGCGCACCTTGCACATGGCTTGGATGCCCTACATGTGCATGTGGGAGACATGGGTAGAAAAAACTATAATTTAAACTCACAAAAGCTCAACTCAAACCTAACTGAGTCAAACTCAAGAACTCTGATGAGTTGAGTTGACTCAGCGAATCCACTTTTTCCGCATTTTTAAGCTATGGAAAAAAAAAAAAAAAAAAAACGGGTGTACGTGCTCTTCTTAGCATTTAATAATCACCTACAGTCGGTGTAAACGTATCATGCAACCCCATTTTTCCCACCATTGTGTCACTTTTCCAGGACGTACAAGCCATGAAAAAGTGGGCCCCACCATGAAGATCACATGGTGTAGAAGGTCTATTCATGGTAGAGTCATCAAGCGGGCCACACCACTGAAATAAATGGGTGGCTGAAGGTCTATTCTAAAATACAAGTGGGCCACACCTAATGAGTGGATGGGGTTGATTTTTGAGACAGGTGATCTTCATGGTGGGTCATCAGTTCTCTTTAATACGGTGAAGTTGATAGGTGGGCCACTATAAGAACTGCGAAGTTGCATTAACCATGTCTGGTTGTTAGCCCATTTATGGGTCTAGCTTGGGTTTTAAAGGATCTATAAATGTATGAATGCAAGGGTATGTATAGTTAGCTCTAGGGTTTGAGTACATGCCTTGCATTGTTCTTATGATCTAGACCGTTGATTTGATGGGCCCCACCATGGATGGACCATGTGTTAAATATCTTTTGTATCTTGATGATCCTGATGACCTGATCTTTTGCCTTTCGTTCTGTGCTGTATGTTGAATGTGAACCGTTGCACTATTGTTTCATGATCCTGAGACACTTCAAGGGGTTAAGAATCACCATGTAGGGAATTTTAGGGCATGGTCCATCCATGGTGGGCCCGGCAAATCAACAGGCTTGAATCACATAATCCTTCTTGGGCATGGGGCCCACCATGATGTTTTTGTGTCATCCAGCCCATCCAGAAGGGTCTTCCTACCATGAAATTGGAACACTGCAAAAATCAGGCCAATCCAACCATCGTGTCGGCCACCATCGGATCTATTTCATGGACATTCATGAGTAGGGCTCTCAATGGAACAAGCTTGCAAAAATTGCACACACCATGCGATCAATGGCCTACATAATGGATGGTCAAGATGTTATGTGAAAAACAGGTGCAATCAGTAATTTGAATCGTTCATTTGGTGGGCCTTTCATGGTTTTCGTAGGACACTCAACCTAACCATCCCATCCATGGCTTGGAAACTGAATGGAAATAAAACGAGACCAATTTTAAGAAGGACCATCCAATCCATTAAAAAAAAATGTGGCCCATGGCCATGATTTTGTGCTGGAAAAAAAATGGACAGTCCAGATTGATTAGTCAGACTGTCCACACGTCTCTATGCAATCATAGATATAACCAATCGATGCACTAGAGATCAGTTAATTGGAACAATGAATCAGGACTGTCCATGTAGTGGGCCCTACCATAATTGCTTCCTGTTTCAAAGACCATCCACATTTTGGGTCCATCAATTGTAACTTATTGGAAGCATTAACACATTTTGGAGGGTTACGATCCACCTACTTAGATGACGACTGGCCATTAATATGTGAGGAATTATATAATACTTAAGCTGCGTATGAAACTTGATACACAGGCACTTAGAAATTGTACATGTGGCATATATTAACTCAAATAAACCAATTACATCGTGGGTCCCACCGTCTCCAAGTCACAATCCTAACCTGTGATTTGCTAACAATTGCTTGTGAAAGTAGGACCATTGGATATTTTCACTTTAACCATCCGCTGGATGTCCACTAATTTAACAGCCAAATAATCAAGTTTAATTTTTGGTTCATAATACATCTAAATTGTATGCCATCGATTATACTCCGCTAGAGTTTGTGTTGGCGCAAATGGACAATTCATATTGATCAGTCAGACTGTCCACATCCATATGCAATTAGGAGCTTTATGACTTAAGAGTGCAGTGGGAGATCATGAGTGTGTAGCTGAATTTGATTGGATAATAGATTGCTGTTAAAAGTAAATCAAATAAGTTACTTTCGGTTAAGCTTTGCATGAGTCTCATTATCAGCTATCCAATCAAATCCCACCGTGGCTTGTCTTGCAATCAAAGTGGTATCCAATCCAGTTGCACTTATTGACACAAAGGAGAGCACTCATTTAGAACTGACATGGATTAGGTACTGTCCCTGCGGCCCTGCATAGGCAAGGTATGGTGAGATTTGAATGGATAGCAGAAGATCAGAGATGGGGCCAGACAAAACATGTTTCAAAGTACTTATAAGGCCCTATCTTTAACAGCAACCTATCATCTAATAAACCCTGTTAGCATCTAATTAAAACATCCCCCAATATATGTGTCTCGTTCATGTCATTCATTCATTTTATCAACTCATTTTAAAGCATGAGATCTAAATTGAACCATATACAAAGTGCAAGTGGACCACACCAAAGAAGACCGGAGATAATGACATCCACTCTTGAAGCTTTCCTGGCCCTACAGTGATTTTTATTCGTCATCTAACATGTTCATAAGATCACACAGACATGAACAAAGGGAATACGCAAATATCAGCTTGATCCAAACATTCTGTTACCCTAAGAAGTTTTAAACAGCCGGCGTTCAATTCCCATTGTTTCCTGTGGTATGGTCCACTTGAGCTTTGGATATGCTTCATTTTTTAACTCATGCTCTAGAATGATCTGAAAAAATAAATGTACAGCATGTATAAGACACATACTTCACAGTGGGCCCCACAGAGTTTACTCAGTAGGCAATCCACATCCGTTTCAAAGACCATCCAAAATGTGGTCCATCAAGTGTAAATTATTGGAAGCATTAACACATTTTGGAGGGTTTTGATCCACCTACTTAGATGACCAGCCTCTTGCAATTGAATGTCTTAATGGCCTGTGATGACTTGGTGTGGCCATTAATATATATGATACTCAGGCTGTTGTACGATGACACTTGATACACAGGCACTTAGAAATTATACATGTGGCATTTATTAACTCAAATAAACCAACTACATCGTGCGTCCCACCTTTATGCCACATGTGCAATTTTAAGTGCATGCATACCATCCATTACACTCTGCCAGAGTATCAAAGCTTCCTTACACACACACACACACACACACACACACACACATTGCGACTGTGGTCTAGTGTCGGATTTGTCACACGTGCCAAAATTGTAGATGTGTGGGAGATCTGAGCCATGCATAATGTGGATGGTGATCAGGACCTTTCATTAGGGCACATCTGATTCTTACGGGTGAGACCCTGGTTTGGTGATCAGGACCGTTCATTTAATAGTTTCTAACATGGATGGGGGACCAAACTTGTCTTTTTTAAGAAACCAAGGAAATTCTAAGTCCAGAAAAATGAAAAGTAAAAAACCAATGACCAAACACCCCATGAAACAATGCTTTGGTGGATACTCGGTCAGATGAAAATCATGAACTTAATCAAATGTTCAATTCGTGTGGCCCACTTTAGATAGATAATCATCCAAAATCTAGATTTATACGACCATTGCTTTGATTAATAGGCATTTATATATTGAATTTGCATCATGGATAGTATAATCAGGATGGGATTTCATCTAACAGGTCTAGCGCCACCTCAGCATGTGTCATGTGAGCTGAAAAATAATAAGCTTTGAAGAGGGCAAAATGATAATTTCATGTAGGAAATTTTTGACCGAGAATGTCCTAGAAATTGTAATGTATGTAATTTATCTATGCTGTCCATCCATTTTAATGTATGACCCCAAAAACGAGGCAGATCCAAAGCTTAAGTAGACCAACACAGAAGAAACAGTGGGGATTGAATACCCACCGTTGAAAACTTATCGGGGGCCACAAGTTTTTTATCAAGTTGATATTTATATTTTACTTCATCTAGGTCGTCCATATGCCCTTATACATGAACAGGTTGGATGGCAAATAAAATTCCTGGTGTGCCGTAGGAAGGTTTCAACCATGGCATCTTTATCACCACTGCTTCCCCTTGTGTAGCCCTCTTGAGCCTTGGATCTGCCTTCTTTTTTAGTCCATGCCACACATATTACAGCAGGCCCCACATTCCCCCTGCTAAGACTGAATCTGTCCCGGCAGGAAATTTTACTTTTTCACTGTGGGTCCCACACATGATATGACTAGTTGGCGTTTTTTTTATTGGCACGGGATGGAATGTGTCTAAGCATCTGCTAGGCACCATCTACGTCCATATTATCATCCATTAAATATTAATAATCACCAGATTAAAAAATTAAAATTAAGGAAATTTATGATAGCAGTCTAAATCAGGGCTGATTATTTGTACCGTTTACTTTGATGTATAATTTCTTAATGCCTATCAACCAAACATTTTCTACCATAGTGACAAAGCTTTTCTATTTGCAAGCTTATTTAATAAGGGGGCGTTTGGATTGTAAGCTACAAGCTACCAATGCCTTAAGTAGCTTATCTTGATTTCTAATTATTAAACTGATGTGATTAAGTAACTTTAAATAATAATAATAAAAACTACTTATAATTGTTCATAAACAATACTTATCTCAAATAAGTTACTTATCTACTGCTATAAGTAGAAAAAGTAACTTATTTGATGGTATCCAAACGGCCCGCTTGAGTGCAAAAAGTTATTCACCTACCCATAGTTAAGTAGGGCCCACTTTATTATTTGTATTCCATCTAACCCACGCATTAAGCAAGCCCCACCATAGTCATTGGATGCTTAAAAAATCAGGACTATCCAATAATTATGTGGACCAATCCACATAAAATAGTTGATAACCACCCAAAATCTTAAAATTCATGTCATGGTCCACCTAATAGTTAGATCAGTCTGATTTTTGGATATCCCACTTTCAAAATAGGGTGAACTTTCTAAATAGGTTGGATACCATAAACACTAGCCCTATTCGCCTCCCTCACAAAATAAGCTTATTTTACAATAGTCTACGAGGAACTATCCTCTTTACCAAAATGTTCATACTTTTACTTTAAAAGTTAGTCAAAGAGTTTGATACGTAAATACTCACTATACATATAAAGATACAGATTATACATATATTTGATGTGGCTAACTTATTTGATGGACCAGATCTCTTTAGTATCCATGGGGTTGAAGCCATCACCTTAGTGACTTGGTCTCATTAGAAGAGGTATTAGATGTGAACTTTGACATATAGCCTTAACTTTTCCATTTCTGAGGTGTAGTCAGTTGGATGCATGTAAAAGGTGGGCCACACCATAAATATCACAAAACAAAACAAAAAAAAAGCAACAAAAAAAAATAAATTGTTTATTGATTTTGATAGGGCGGCCCACATTTTTTTTTTTTTGTCAGTCATGCAACCAACCCACCTAGTCAATCGCGCAACACACCCACTCAGTCAGTCATGCAACACGCCCCCACTGGTGCTGTCAGCAGCAGGAATTTCACCCTGATGGGTTTTGAGATCGAGACCACTTGTTGAAACTCTGCATAGTCTACCACCGAGGCCAGGCCCCGAACCCGGGGGTGGTCCACTTATTGACTAGATCTTGGCAGTGATGCCCACCTTTTACATATTCTAACAGTAGTCACGTGTTACATTTGCAAGGCTTGATTTCAAAATTCCATGCTCCATCCACATTTTGGGTCCATCAATTGTAACTTATTGGAAGCATTAACATATTTTTGGAGGGTTACGATCCACCTACTTAGATGATCACCAACCTCTTGCCATTAATATGTGAGGAATTATATAATACTTAGGTTGCGTATGTCACTTGATACACAGGCACTTAGAAATTGTACATGTGGCGCATATATCAACTCAAATAAATCAATTACATAGTGTGTCCCACTGTCGCCAAGTCACAATCCTAACCTTTGATTTGTGGACAATTGCTTGTGGAAATACAACCATTGGATATTTTCACTTTAACCGTCCAATGAATGTCCACTCATCTAACGGCCAAATAATCCAGTAGCTTAATTTTTGGTTCATGATTCATCTAATTTGTATACATAATTTGGAAGGTTTAGTTTGACCATTTGTATGCCAAATTTGCCATTTTGAGTGCCTGCATTTCATCTATTATATTCTGCCAAAGTTTGTGGGGGCACGATTGGACAGTCCAGATTGATTAGTCAAGAGTGTCCCCACACCCAACCAAGATCTTTATAACTTAAGAGTGCTCCGAGAGATTATAGGTGTGTAACAGGATTTGATTGGATGGTAGACTGTTGTTAGACTCTCATCAAAATGACTTCCATCCAAGCTTTACATGGGTCCGATGGCCATCCAATTACATCCCAGCATGGCATGCTTGTCGGTGCGAGCAGGGCAGTACTCGATCCAATTACACCTATTGATGCACTGGAGAGCACTCAATTAGAATGGACTTGGATTAGGTACAGCCCCTGCTTAGGTGGGAATTGAAGGGATAGCAGACTGATGCATTTAATGCCGTCAGTGTTAATATGTACTGAGCTGGACCAATCATGCATCGGCAAAACAGGAAAACCCTGCTAAAGCAGAGCAGACGGTCTGGATTCCTTTTAAAAGTACCTATTAAGCCCCATCTTTGATATTGGCCTACCATCCAATAAACCCTGACAGCATCCAATTAGAAAATGGTATGGTACCCTCTACATTGTACTACACATGGCAGGGGTATCTATGAATCAGGACTCTCCATGTAGTGGGCCCTACCATGATTGGTCCTTATTTCAACTAAGTAAACTGTATAGGCCCACAGTAAGGTATGGCCCCATGATGTGTGTCTTATCTATGTCATTCATCCATTTTTTCAACTCATTTTAGAGCATGAGCTGTAAATTGAACCATATCCAAAGCTTAAGTGGACCATACCAGGGAAGACGGTGATAATGACATCCACGGTTGAAGCCTTCCTGGGGCCCACAGTGATTTTTTATTCGTCATCTAACCTGTTAATAAGGTCACACAGACAAAGGGAAAACGCAAATATCAGCTTGATCCAAAACTTCTGTGGCCGTAAAGAAGCTTTAAACAGCAGGTATTCAATTCCCACTGTTTCATGTGATGTGGTTCACTTGAGCTTTAGATATGCTTCATTTTTGGGCTCATGCCCTAAAATGATCTTAAAAAAATAGATGGATGGCATGGATAAGATCAGTGCGTAAGGTGGGACCACAAAACGTGAAAAATTAAGTGGGTACCCTCATCGTATAAGCCAGACCCATCCATTCATTTTTGTGCATGGATGGCCCCCTCTGATGAGTTAAGGAGGCTGATTTTTCCATTCGGTTGTGTTAGACAGTGGGGCCCACCTGATATATATATATATATATATATATATATATATATATATATATATATATATATATAGTCAAATGCACCACATCCACATCACAGAACCGGTTCATAACTAAGCTGAGTCAAGTTTAGATTAACAGGGTCCAGATCCGACCCATCTATCAATGAATCAGGTCTGGATTTGGTCTAAGTTTGTTGGCCTAATTTCTAAATCCCTATTTAATATTAATTATGTTTTTAGATTTTATTAATTTCATTAAATACCTTATTAAATGATTTTAAATCATCTGTAGATGGGGTCCATCTGTGGATGGTCCAAACCAAAACCATTTAAAGGTCAAGTCCTAGGTGGATAAACTTCTAAAAGGTTCCCAACCAGGGATGGCACCTTGTTAGGCCAGCCTAGGCTTAGGCCCAGCTTGACACTTAAGACCCAAGTCGGAGCGGTCCAAGCCTCGCATAGGCCTAGCACAAAAGGCCCAATCTTGAGCTCGACAAATATTAGTTGGGCTGGGGCCCAACCCAACCATTCCAGAAATTGATAAAAACCCAATTTCCCACTTGAATATACCTAATCCATCGATCGATCAAGAAACATACATTTAGAGGAATGAAACCAACTGTCCAGATGGGTTACCAAACCTAAGGGTCAGAATGTCATATTTGTAGGATATCACACATGTACATATAAGTCCAATGCCCGGGTTGGGCTAAAATGACTCGGAAACAGGATCTTAACCATGGACAATCTTTACAAAAGATGCATAATTCTCCCTAATATGTCTTATTTATTTCAAAGATGCGGAATCAGTGGACCACTTATTTATTCATTACTACTTTTCGAGTTAGTGTTGCCTCGCTCCATTGCCGATTTGCTTTGAGCTTGTCATTTGGGCGGGCCAGGTTAAAAGAAATCAATTAGGTGAAGGATTGTTCTTCTAGTGGTCATCTAGACTCTTTGGCTCTAATTGAAGGATTGTTCTTCTAGTGGTCATCTAGACTCTTTGGCTTGAGAGGAATGATCGTTGTTTCAGGAATAGGAGTTTGCTCTAATCTAAGGGTGATCAGTAGAGTTAATCAATGTATTAGAGAGTGGACACCTATCTTTCAACAAAGGTGAGACCCAAACCCAACCCACTTTTTTTTTTTTTTTTTGGGGATGATGACAGGTAGGGCTGTCAACGGGTCGGATTCGGAGCGGATAGTAGCTGATCCGAATCCGATCCGATTTGTGATCCGGGTGATCCGTATCTGACCCGAAATCCGACGGATCTCTAAACTTCTATCCGAAATCCGACCCGACAGAGATTCAGCCGATCCGACTCTGATCCGACCCGATCCGTCCGTCCACCATGGGCCCTACTGAACTGATGGTTTGGATCATGGGGTCTGTGGTTTAAAAAAAAAAAAAAACAGAAAAAAGAAGAAGAAGAAGACGCACCTGGTGGACGGCTGGACGCCCCTCTCTCTCTCTCGTTCTCCCAGTGCGACAGCTGGGTGTGGTTTGAAAAAAAAAAAAAAAAAAAAACAGAAAAAAAAACCAAAGAAGAAGACTAGCTGGTGTCGCAAGTGGACCCCCCCCCCCCCCTCTCTCTCTCTCTCTCTCTCTCTCTCTCTCTCGTTCTCCCAGCGCGGCAGGTAGGTGGTTTTTTTTTTTTTTTTTTAAATCTAATCGGATCATTATCGGATCGGAGCGGGGTCGCTCCGAATCCGACCCGATTAATAAACGGATCACAGATTTTGATCCGTATCCGATCCGTTAATCCGATTAATGATCCAAATCCAATTAAATCGGATCGGATACGGATCAAGATCCGTGCCATTGACAGCCCTAATGACAGGGGGTCCCTACCCTTTTTAAGGCGAGACTAATCCCTGTGGATGCACGCAATCACCCGCAACCCACGTGCATCGAGTAAAGCACAGGGAAGGGAATCGAACTCGCATCTATGGGGAGCAAACCCACAATGCTGGCCATTTGCCCAAATCCAGGGTCTAATAAAGGGGAGCTAGACCCACTAAAATTGGGCAAGGTCCTTTGGGCAAAAATGAGGTCAGGTCCATCAGGTACCTATTGACATCCCTATGTGGCAATTGCACATGGCCTCTTCTATCCTCTATCATCCAACTCCATAAACAAGCACTCCACATAAAAAATGGAAAAATTCGGTTCTTTAAAGAATACAATGTGGTACAAACATTCTATAGGAGGATTCCCACTTTCAGTACTACAGGGCATTGCATTCCTTTCTGCCTAAGAACTTCACAAACACTAAGGAATTTCACCAGTAGTACAAGGAAGCATTGCATGCCTCTCTCTCTCTCTCTCTCTCTCTCTCTCTCTCTCTCCAATCAGCAAAAGCGCTAGGAGGTGCACTTGAGCTTTTGAACGCAAGGAAAGATATTTGTACAAAACTAGTTACCGCTAGTGCTTCCCTTCTCCTTCTTTGCATCCTTCTCAGGTTCTTTCTCATCCATGAATTTAAAGCACTTCTTGGCAATTGTAGCCGTTCTCGTAAGAGTTCTCGTCAGAGTTTTTGTCAGAGTCGGATGTGAAACAGCAGGTTGAGACGGTGGCAGGGGTCCGTCATCATTCTCAGGAGGACGTGGAATGGGTTGTCCATCATTAGGACGGCGTTCCTGATGGTTCTCCGGATGGTCCTTGTAATGCCTGAACGCATGGAACAATCTTATGAAAAACACAAGAAGCGCAAGGAAACATGTGATGCCGCATATGAGGAAGAGGCCCCAGAAGCTCTTGAGGCTCAAGCGGCTCACATCAACTGTATTGCTTGTTTGAGGGGAACACCCGTTGCGGGAAAGCCATTTATCATGCATCCTCTGGAGTTCGCCGGTCTCGGACAGGGTGAGGATGGCTGTTGACAAGTCCACTGCTAGAGGGGAATCCCTTTGGAAGGCCTGTCGAGATAACGCGGTGCTTGTAACTAACTCGTTTCGAACTAAAGTCGTGTTTGGATGTTCAATTGTTTGAATCACAATATTTCAATTCAAGTGGAAAGTGAATGAAATGAACAAAGTGGAGGGAGTCCATTTCCACTCATGATGAACAAATAGCCCCCGCATTTTGAATTTCACAGCCATTTTAAGTCCAACTTGAAACACACGGAATTGCAATTAGAGGTTTGGTCATCATTCTGAATTAAAATGGTGCCACCTCCGCTTTGGTCGCTTCTTCTGCATCGAATTAGCTATTTGGGTCGTTGCAATTCAGTTCAATTGATCATCCAAACACATCATAGAAGACATCGGGCACAGCAATATACTCAAATTACTATGGGAAATTACAAGGTGTCATTGAGATCATGAAATCTGTAATATGTTTCTATTTGTTATTATGGTATCATTTAATCAAATTACTGATCGTGCTAGATAAAAACGAAATTATGGAAGATCGATTTTAGCTGATATCCAATAAAAAAAAGAGATTGATGGTGTTTGGATGCATCTTGTCATTTTTAGAACTGGTTAAGAGATGGGAAAATCACTCATCAACAAAGAGAACCAGTTTCGTAGTTTGCCAGTTCATCCGAATTAGCAGTCTCGTACCCCCTCCAGCACACAGGACCCCACCCCTGCAATCCAAATCGTTCACATGGTAGCCCCATCATGAATAGTTCATAGTGCAATGATGTGCAGATTGAAGCTCCCAGTTCATCCATTTAAAAGAGCTGTGCTTGATGGATTTGGATTGTTATTTTAGTTTCAGCTTTCAACAGTCTGTTTGCAAGCCAACAAGACGGAACAGATTCATTCAATCAGTGGGGCGTTTTTCCACAGTGGTTCATCCATGATGGAGCCGAAGGACAGCTGGGCCCTATCACAGGGAGTGGGCCTATGACCACGGAGGACTCAAGGACTGCAATTCCGGATGGTACAGTGGACTACTCAATCTTTTGTAGTTATTTATGCTGGGTATCACTTCATTTATGCACTGCAAGAGAAATGAGAGGAGAAGGCGAAAAACTTACGAAACCCCATCCACTCTTCGTGAACTCCTGCCCAACAACCCTGAAGATGCAGTCAGTGTTGGACAAGAAGAGCTCGATATAAGGAAGCTCATCAACGATTGCAGCGACTCCACCCCCTTTTGGTCCACGCCGAAGAGCAATTTCGTAGTCTTCTGGGTGTTCTAAGCTCACAATCCTCGACTCTGCGACATTGAGTTCTTCAATCAGATAATTCTTGGTAAATGACCCGCCTTGAATCCCAATAGGCTCATTGCTCGAGATCAAGCTGTCGATTCCTTCAACCCGCGATGTAAGCTGCTGCACTGTGAGGATCGATGTTAAGCTAGCTGTGTAGCTTGAATTGATAATCAATACTACAAATAGCCATATCAGTAGGACCCCACGTCCAAGGGTGCTCATGGTGTTCTCTCCTGCATTTGGTCGAAATGAAAGGATGTCAGAGCTTAAATTTCGGATCCGGTGAGCAACTGTCTTCTAGTAGAAAAAGATTTTGCATATCATCAGACAGTTCATCCATAGGGCTCTGCCATGGATGGGCCATTCCTTAAAATATCCATTGATCAGATGACCATAGCTGCCAATTGAAACCAGCCCATGATCAGTTCTTTTTTCCATCAAATGTTGGTCACGAACTCACTGCTAGAATTTTCCTTTTTAAACCTGTCATCCAAGCAGCGGCTACATCCATCCACCACAGCATTTTTTGCACACCCTAGCCGCGGTATGGACAAAAGATGATTGGTCTGGATCTCATAAATGGGTGTGTGTGTGTGTGTGTACAGTATAGTGTTTTTTTTTCGAAAAGAAAAATAAGCACCAGACTGCAAACAACGATGGAATATACTCACTGTGTGCGAAAAACATCGTTGACAAGCTAAACCTGCAAGATGAGGAATAAGGTTAGTCTGAATTCTTTCATATTCAATATCAAAGTAGAAAACCGCATCAAGATGTATGCAGAAGAGAGGTATCATATGATCCTTGAGACAAAGGTATGTACAGTATACTAAGGTTTTCAGTTTGTTAAAGTGGGGCCCCTGATTCATTGTTCTAGACTGTTGTCAATGCATCATGGATTCACATCAATGGTCCAGATTGAACTAATTGATGATATGGATAAAAATAAGGGCTTGGATGACAGGTATAGCTCAATACTTTCAAGTTGAACAACATTGGTTGGATGGACCATGCTCAAAATAGCTCCCAGATTGGAAAATTCCATCGGCCATTCTTGGGCCATTTTTCAGTTGAATGTGGACTGCTACTGTCTTGCTTGTCTTGACTCTCTACCCACGAATCGAAATGTCAGGATTTTCTTATAGAGGAGATTTTCAGGTCACGACCATCCATTGCGGGCCCAACAACTAGCAGTCAGCTAATCGGCTTGCTAGACCACAGGCCTCAATTTACAAAAATACAACCTGAGGCCCACATCTTCAAGTCGATGATCATATAAATCCTCTTTATAAGATAATAATCAAGTCATGATGGATTGGTCAGGTTGAACTACAAACTGTAACAGAAGACTTGAAATGGTTCTTTAATTTCGAATCAATGTGTATAATTCCAGTCAGAGACACTTGGGAAAGTCCAAATTCAAAACACACTCAGAATTAAGGGAGTGGAGACAAATGGTAAGATATGAAGAGTTAGATGAAGACTTAATAAAGATAAATCCAATAACACAAAGAATGATAAAATTGCATTTAAAAAGATAAATAAATCAATGCAGATAAGAGGCCCTTGAATTGGAGGGAAGAGATACAAAAGATGCAGTTTTCAAACAAGAAATAGATAAAAAAAAATTCTAGTCACATACATGGTAAGCCCATCTGCAATAGGCTTGAGAGATCCAAATGACTTGGAGCAAGATTAGAAAAATGTACGGCAATCCAAGCTGTCCTTAGGTGGGTCCTACAGCACCAATGGCCTTGCCCAAAAAATCAGGCCTGGTCCACTCATCAAGTGGCCTACATTTAATAAAACAAATGGATAACTGACAAAACTTGGCCATTTTTTCTAAATTGTCCATTTTGTACCTAACATTGTGGTCACATGATGAGTGTGCCGACCTTATCTTCGTCCAGGGCATCTATTCAGCGACTCACGTGATGGCCGACTTGGCTCTCGCACCTGTGTGACACATGGCACATGTGGTGGTTTGATGGGTCATGGATCTATTGCAGTGATATAAGAGATGAGAGAACCATTTCCCACAACACCGAAAGACTCACACACAATGAATCCATTTTCCTGAGGCATTTTAGGAACATATCAACGAACCATTTGCCACTTTACTTTTGATACGAGTGAGGCTCTTAAAATTAGGAGTAGTCAAGGAGTCAAAATGCCATATAAGATAAACTGCAATTAGAAATGCTTGCTAATAAGAGATGGCCTATGGAATATGAACAGAGTTGCTAGATGAGGCTGGTGATTTGATGGGTCGTGGATTCGTTACAAGATGGCCATGGGGTCAAATCAATCTCAAAGCCAATTCCATTATGATTGAATTGAAGAAGGTTCTGATTCTGGAAAACAAAGGGTGTAATATCCCGAAAATTTTGGTGCACGTGTAAGTACACTGTTTATTTTTAGGTTTTGTTGTGTACACGTACACACACTTGTATGCTTTAATAACTTTTAGACCTCCATGGATCTTAGTATACTTAGTTGTTCAACAAATTGATCATTGAAATGACTCAACATCGACAGTTTAAGATATCCGACCGTCTACTTCGATCGTGGAGCACCCGATCAAAATGAACTAGCAATGAGATCACTATATACACTCACCCAATTAGAATTCTGAACCATTCATCCTGTTCATCATACAAGTATATGCTTAACGTACTATTGAAATTACAATCTGAGTAACTTTCACACGTATTCAATTTTTTCTAAATCTAACAGTGTATAGGCCTTACTCATAAATTACTCCAAACACCTATTTGTGCTTATCTGCTTATGAAACTGACCGTACAACTATTCATATACATGATTAGGGTTCTAACCATCCAATTTATTTGGTCATATCTTGTCATCTAACCATCTATCACATATGAATCCATCAACTGGGCCGCTCGAATTCTAAACTAAGCCATTCATTATCAGTTTTGTAAGGAATAAATCAAACTTACCGGTCAATTTTTACATTTGACACCTACACATGTTGTTTGGACCATCAGGTAAGCGTAAGCAGTAGGAAATTATTGTGGCCTCCATTCAAAGATCAGGGTCAAGATTGAGCTCATTGGAAAGAGCATATTACATGGTTAACCATGGCCAAACACCCTTCGGGACCAAACGGCATGAATGGAATCCACATGTGATTTCTGAAGATATATATATATATATATATATATATATATATATATATAAGGGTATCACGTCTCTGTCCAGAGAGTTATGGCATTAAAAAAAAAAAAAAAAAAACCAAAACCGTAACATATGATAGTGCTCAGCACACTAAGCCATATAACTACACATGTTGGGGCCCGCTACTTCAATAAAGAACATAGATTTGGACCATCGAATCTAGTCGTCTAGTCCACCTAATTCTTAGCCAATATACTATATATGAAGCCAACCCAATGATGTGGGTTCGTAATCGTCCACCAATATGACTAACCACCTAACCGTCCATCTGCACCATCCGTCCATCTAATCATATATCTATCCGTCCATCCATCCATACATGCATTAAAGATTACACACCATTGCATGCACACACACCTCTCACACATGTGTGACACATGTACCACATTCATCACAAGCACTTTCATGCACACACATGTGGCACATGCATGCGGCACACACATGGCACACATGCAATGCATGGCACATGTGTGCACAAACATGCATTAACCAACACATTAAAAAAAAAACGTGTTTTTAAAAATAAAAAAGAGAGGAGAGAAACTGAAGATGAAGGAAACGTAGAAAGTCATTGCACTTGCACATGTGATGCATGTGCAATAAGGCGGTTATAAATATGGGAGACGAAGGCAGGGGTGTGGAAGTGCTTAACGTGGAGAGAGAGAGAGAGAGAGAGAGAGAGAGAGAGAGAGATTGCTTTTCACGTGAAGGAGAGAGTGGGGGAAAGATAAAGATAAAGGAAAAAAAAGGAAGAGAGAGAAAGAAAGAAAAGAAAAGAAAAATATTTTATTAAATGTGAGTATTCTCTCACTCGATTATTTTAAAAAGTTATATTTTTTTATTTAATTGTTTATTTATTTATTTATTCTTAAAAATTGAGTTCTATTTGATTTCCTTTAAAATAAAAATTAATATTATTATGTGAATAATCCAAGATATTTATTTGCTCATCTTGATTGTACTTATTTTTTTTACCATTCTTTCAAATATGTTATTTAATTTTTTTATTTCGTTGTCTTTATTAACATGTCTTAATTTGACATTATAATTGATTAATTGTTAATCTTACATTAATAAAAAAAATTATTCAGGATTTATATTTTTATTAAAATCATTGCAGGTATCTATAGTTTAATATAAAATTTCCAAACTCTCATATTTAATGGATTATATTGCACGTTTATTTTATTTTTTGTGGAAAATTGATCATATACAATTTATGTTAACTTGAAATTTTATTTGTGGTTAAATATATTTTGTATATCACGTATTTTGGATTCGGCCAAAGAATACCAATCGATGAAGGCGTTTAGAAATATTTTATTCATATAATATTAAAATCATGAATTGTTGGAATAATTTTTGGAACACCAGAAAATAGGTGGGGCGATCAAGTCCTCTGGGTTGAAAATCCCTAAAGCATAAATAGGTGGGGCAACTTAAACCCTTGGGTTGAAAATCCCAGAATCCCAATTGGTACCTCTTGGAATCTCTACCGTACCCTTTGGGTAGGTGAGTATGTCAGGATTGCAAAAGGTTCCTGCTGCCAGGTTCGGTAGGATTATAGTCTGACCAGCTAACGTACGAATAGATCCCTCACCAAATGCCCTTTGGATGGGTGAGTGTTTCAAGCAAAAGGTTCCCATTGCCAGGCCAAGTGTCCTTTGGATGGGTGAGCTTCTCACGCAAAAGGTTCTCATTGCCAGGCTTAGGTGTTGTATTGGCACGGGTGTTGGCCAACCGGTGTAAAATGGCCCTGATGTTAAAAGGATAAACTATACTTACTATTCTGGATTATGGGTTTTGCTGATTCCATCAATTCATATCTTTCTTTTAACATTAAAAAGAAAAAACTTATATTCTTCATCTTTTTACTTTACATGAACGATTACGTTTTGAAACCTATGTTGAGATTACTCATTGGGCTTCATAGCTTACCCTGTTGGGATTTTAAAATTTCAAGATCAGGATCTCATGGAGGCGCTCAAAGAGGATTGCCTTTATATTTAGATTTATTTAATTATCACTTCTTTAACGTTTTCTGGATAAGTTGTACTGAACATTAAGTAGTAGTGTGATGGTATGGTGATGGAAGGTGTTGAAACATTGATTTGATATTGATCTTGAATAGTAAGGACAGGGATATTCTACTCTTCTTAAAATAAATGCTTGTTTAATTTTTGGGTCATTATATCCTATGAATAGAATCAGGTGGTACTGTATATGTGAACTATAAAATATAAACATACGATACATAAGTCATGCCTTCGGGTACGGTATCGGGGTCGGATATACTCGGGTGCCAAATTTCAGGGCATGACAAAGGGGATAAACAGGCGAACTCAATATAAATGGCTATTTCGAAGAGGCTTCGAGGGTCTCCTACTACATTAACTAGAGAGACGGTTATGGTAACTAGATACACTGGATGCCCCCCAAACATGTATTACTGCCAAGAACATAAAAGAAAATGTATAAATTGCCTAAATTCATAAAACCAATGAAAAACAATTACAAATTCTCTATTTGGGAAAAGTATAAACGTAACCCATCTAGCATTAGGAATATGAAGTATTTGAAATATCGGTATTGCGTTACATATTGTACCCTTGGGATACAAATACATATCAGTTATTGCATGGGATATATCGTTTGTATCGGGTAATTTATCGCACTTTTTGGAAAACATGGGGAAAACGGTTGAATTTTTCAATGAAACTTCAAGAATTAATTGTTAAAAAAACCTTAATACACACTTTTAAATCATAATATCTCAAAAAAAGAAGTGCACATAATAGGTTTTCTTTGTATAGGGTCCTAAGTTATGCATTGTCTGACTAAACTAATGCAACTATATTCAAATTGAATGCATAACATTTATAGTGCACGCGATAATCATTTCATCAAACACTCCTAAATACTTCGAAATTAGTCTCAATTGACAACTGGTTGAAGGGGAATTTCGAAAAAAAAAAAAATATTTTAATAAAAAAAATTTATTAATTTTTAATCAAAAAATGATTTCTATTTTCTGAAAATTGACAATGACTTAACAAATCAGTAGATCAACCCTCATACATGCTTGATTTCATGTATGGAGTGCAACATTGCAAGCAATTTGGGAGAAATTTGGAAAATTTTGAATTTTCCCCAATTTCCCCCAAATCAGACCACCTACACGCAAATTTTGAAATTAGAGTGTATGTGATGATCATTTCGTCAAATACTCCTAAATACTACAAAATTAGTCTCAATTGAAAGCTAGCTGAAGGAAGATTTCGAAAAAAAACATGGAGAAGAACATGAAGAACCAGTGGATCTCAAAATCAAAGCTCCAACTCCATGATTTTTCATGCAAAACATGAAAAACCAATTGATTTGTAACCGTTTGACACCAATTTAACATAATTTCAAGAAAAAAAGGGATCAAAAATTGAAAATGCTCACTGGATCGAACATGTGGGATATATCGGCACTACCTGTGCGTTTTGTATCACACAGGTGGGAAATAAGATATATCGTGGGATATATCGGCCGATTTCGTCGATATTCAAAACATTGGGAATATGCTTTCTTGTAACAAGAGATTTCTCAAGCATTAGAAGATACTAACCAGAAAATCGTTACAAGTTGTTGCCTTGGAGGTCCACGGAAATCACTGTTAATCCGATGCTCCAGAATCCAGACAACTGCTCCCACGAAGAAAAAGAAAGCAAACGTGACTAACCACATCTCTAGGGAGAAGGGCTTCAGGAAAGCCCAGGCATTTGAGTCGACCTTTTTGACAGGAGCAACTACGACAAGGCCTGATTCAATGTAAGGTTGCGTAAAATCCACAATCCTTGTCCTGTTCGTGACGATGGTTATGTCCCCAACGGCCGCATCGTATTTCTGAGCAAGAGACAGTGCTTATATGAGACAGTTAGAAGAAGTTACACTGCTTGAATGCACTATTGAATTAAATCGAGAGAGTTTAATGAAGTGTAAATAATCAACTTGCAATCTTCCATCTTGGTATTCATATGAATACAAAGCATGGCATTTATGATTTGGTCATTTTCTCCCTATTGAACTAATCATTGCGATCCAATTCAATAGCCTATCCAAATGCACCACTGAACTCCAAGGATGCCATGCCAATCAAGCAATAGAGGAAATCTACAACGGCGGTGTACTCACATTGTCAGCAACCTGACTCACGAGATCGTTGTAGTTGGGATTTTCTTTACCATCTCCGAATAATATAAATTGGTGCGGGACAGGATATTGCAACAAGCTCACCGCAGCGTTGAACACGTCGATACAAAAACCTTTCACCCCATCTGGGCCATTATCCTTCATCACAAATTCCTTGTATATTGCACGATTCGGAACAGCAATTCTTAGCGGCTTCCCGTTGTTTGGGAACACCCACCCACGTGGTGTATTTGTGATTTCACCAGGCCAGATGACACTGAGAAGCTGTTGACTAGCAGTGGACGTGTTTGGCGGCTTTTTATATAGAATTTCTGGAGCAACGACCGATAAATGCGAATAATTAGACCAATATCCGACTCTCCGAATCCCGGTCCCACCGATGTTGAGAATCTCATATGCAGGACGAACCAGATTCTTTTCAGAATCGAACCGAATTTGGCCAGTTAGACCAGTGAAGTTCGTCTGTAACACTTTCTGAAGTAATCTCTGGCCTCCATCAAATGCACTGAGTACTGATAAGTGCAGTGTACTTCCGTTCTCATCATGCAACCTCGAATCTCTTGAAAAGGAAACAGTTCCTCCTTCATTCAAATATTCATTAATGGCATGAGCAACTAACCAAACAGAATCATATGCATAGAGCCCATAAGCATTCAAGCCCGACTTAGCATTCCCTTTCCTAAGCAAACCATTCCACCTAGATATAAACTTCCTTTTGAGATCAGAATCAGGTGTATGATGGCGAAGAGTGACGACCCCTTGTAGAAGATTCAATTTTCCAGGATCAATTGGTTCGGTCGAATCCAAAGCGGAAGTGAGCCAATCCGTTGCTATCCACGCATACCCGCTGGACATCATGCCAAGATCTTTTGCGATGGTGAAAATGTTAATACCTGAGTCAGGATTTACATGAACAACATAAACTCTAGACTCCATCAGATTTACTCCGACCAACAAGTCGTTGATAATTACTCCACTCGCTCCAGGTGGGAACGCGGCTTTGTATGATATCTTCGACCGTTTCTTTGCGAGGGCATCGCCCAATGCGGCTATCCCACTTCTCCCGTTATCATCGTCCACGAAAATGGCAATTACCTCCCTCCATCCGTAGAACTCAACCACATCGGCGACCGCATTCATTTGGAAGTAGTCACTTTGTGTGGTGCGGAGGAAATACGAGTATTGTAGGGCAGCAAGCGTCGGGTCAGTTGCTGCAAATGACAGTAGTGGGACCTGAAGTTCGTCGACAACGTGAGAGATGACATGTGCTACCCCAGAGGACTGTGGGCCGATGATGGCGATGACTTCTTTCTCCATCAGCTGCAAAGCTACACATGGTGGTCTGATGTAAATATTCAACCAGCAAAGATAATGAAAAATCCATGAACAAATGAAGCAATAACTGCTGCAGCATTGAGAAATGAAGAAAAGTACAATGAATTCTTTATATTACAAGAGTTTGCTGATCTTAGCTGCACAAGACACCATCTTTGACTGACCGAAATACTGGACTAGAGGATGTAACCTCCTCTACAAGGATACGAGTGTTAGATAAATTTTTACACATAATGGACGTGTTTGGATGAACTATCAATTTGAATTACAAAAAATACCTTCCTTAGGGTTATTTGGTTATTCAGGACAGCTTTGTCCAGACAAGGCATGTGTCCATGGTTTGTCAACGACAATTATCCGGACATGGCACTAATTTCAATAAAATTAAAGATAAGGCTGTCCAAAAAATTAGCCGTTATTGTGGATTGGGCAGTCCAAACACAAAGTTGGTTTTATCATATTTTCCATATAATACATGGAGTAGCAATCTTTTGTACACATGCATGGCAAATGTGCCACATTTGCCACGTAAGCTGCACATGTGAATGTGCCATAAGTGAGATTGCTCGTCTTCAACCTCCCCACTTGTGCCACATTCAACCTTCAAGCACCCCACATGTCCACATGTGTCACATGTACCACGATGCATGTTCAAGAGATTGACATGTTCTACGATGAATCTTCAAGTAATCCACATGTGCCATTATTAACATACAAGGGCCCTGCATATCCCCATGTGCCAATGTGCCTGATGTAGACGAGCCACATATGCTTATCCAGACCCAAGTATTTGATAAACAAGAAACAATACAACAAAACAGTACATTCAAACAAGCCTGTTCAAACACCCTCGGTAGGACAGATGTGTTCAAAAAGTTCTATCCAAACACAACTTTGATGGTAACCAAAAACAGGCCCTTAGTCATTACAAGTAGTCTTCATTTGCAGCCACGTTCCTTTCACGCCCAATTTGAAACTAACACAACTGCAATGTGGTGATCAGGCTGCAAATGTGAATACCAATCAAGGTAATTGCAAACTGGTTATTTTCCGCCCAGTTGAGGGTGCGTTTGGTAGCACTGAATATCATGAAATTTCATAATACTTGGTATGATTAAATGCATCCTGAACAAATTATTCCAATCCAATTAGATACTACATCCAAATGCAGCCAAAGATAATCAGACAACAAAAACCAACATGAACACTGCCATATATAACTTAAGAAAGTGTTAAGTTCGTACCCTAAAAAATCAGACATCATTTCTCTGAGATTTTGTACCCATCCAAACTATGGGAAGATGTTCCTATTAAGCTCATTTCATAGATTTCAATACATAAACATGAAGTCATACAATACAAGATTGATCATAGGCTTAAAGCAAAAGCTATAGGGACTGCATTCAGTTGTTGTATCCCGGCAATTTCATTTCTACATGGATAGCAATCAACCCATAGCAGCCGGACTCTCAGTCACATTAGAAGTTCCATGGAAGGTGATTTCAGCAGAATCCCATTGAATTTACCTAAATTTTGCATTCCGTAACACCCAAAAGTAGCATCCTAGAAAAACCATCTTCCTGTACTATTGTGGGTAGGCCTGGCAAAATTCCACATGACCCGCCAGCCCGCACGAAAAATTCAGTGTTCGGGTCCGGCCTTATCATGTTGGGTCACTAATGGGTTGGCCCATCAAGACCTGCTAAGATAACGGGTCAGGTTAGTGTTTCACCTGCGAAACCCGTTAATGAGGTATTTTGGTAATTATTTTTAGTGTGGTGAGAAATCCCTAAGAAGTTAAGACAGCCAATAAAACTCTCTCTCTCTCTCTCTCTCTCTCTCTCTCTCTCTCTCTCTCTCTCTCCCCAAAATCTCTGTTGAATCGAGCTCCTTTCCCATCTCTCTGCCCACGAAAGCATGGCCCGTTTATTTAACGGGTTAAACGGGTCGGGTTGCGGATAACCCGTTAAATTAACGAATGGGTTTGGGTTTCTAGATTTTGACCCGTTAGTTAACGGGTTGGGTTTGGGTAAGGGCATTTTTGACACGACACGAACATGGTTCAACACGACCCGTTGCCAGGCCTAATTGTGGGATATGGTTTGATATACGTTTGGGGCCTTGGGCGACTTCCAAACACACCTTCGATGCATTTTAAACTGCAGCTATCTATTTCTTGCAGGACCTTTCACCTTTCTGGGAGAATAGATACAAAAGTGAAACTTCCATTGCAGGCATGGAAGGATCTGATTTTCTTATCATTGACAATTAGGAAAAAGAAAGGAAAGAAGAAAAGATGGCGGTGTGCTCTCAATTAAAAGAAACGAACGGAGGCTACTACCATACAATTGAAACAAGAACAGTTTGTTCAATTATAATGCAACAACAGAACATTTGGAATCAAAGATTTACAATTTTCAGATATAAGAAAATGATACAGAAATTGAGGTCTGTAGAGAGCTGTAGAAACTAGTACTGTTTCCTTTTCCATTTTCTCTTGAATAGACACGATGCAAATAGAATCGTAATATTAAGGCCATGTCATTTAAGATCTAAGCTATAAAACAACAGCTATAAAGGCATAAATGCTATGCAAATCTGATCTTGTTTCACTAACACAAACAAGGAAGCATTATAAGTATTAAATAAACTTTTCCAAGAAGTCATCGAAATCATAGTGATAGCAAGACGGCAAGGCAATTGAAATAAATGGCGTTTTACACTGCGTTTGGATGTTCCCCAAATCACCATTCACACAGGTATTTTGATGGAACATGCCATTTTGATGGAATTTCAGGAACTGTATTACAGTGATGCCACTCCAAATCAATATGTATCGCAATTCGGGTCAAATATGTACAATCCAGGATATAATTAGGGTGTAAGGGAATCTTGCGCTTAATGGATGTTTGTTTCTCGGACATTCAAATGCAGCCCAAATTTGACAAAACAACTAGTAAACTTGTTAGCGGTAATGGCCCATCTAGTGCCTTTAGGTGAGGGGCATCATTTTAAGGGTAAAGTGGTCTTTTCACCAATATTTCCAAGTTAAGGCATGTCATAAAAGATAAAGAGAAGGTACTCTCTTTGGAGCCTAAAAGGGTTTTCCCTTGAACTAACAAGGTGGAGAGACGAGAGTGAGAGAGGGTTTTTTTCAATGAGAGTTTTCTCTAAGGTTTTCTTCTCATGTATTGACAAGTTGGAGAGGAGATGGGATGGTTTTGCCTAAGGTTCTCTTGGCGTATGACGAGAAGAGGTGAGAGATGTTTCTTGTGCGTTCGTTGTATCTGAGCACTGCCTCTCTTATATTCTGCATTCTCCTTATTTTGCTAGTGAATTTATTTGTTGATGCTTCCCTATAGATGTAGTCACAATGTGACGAACCATGTATATCTTATGTCTCATTCTTTACTCATTTTCATTCATTCCCGAAATCTATGATGGTGATTATTTCCCATTGTCTTCTCATGATTGCCTACACACACGGCCAAACCACTTCCTCAAGTGGGATCTTGGTTCCCTTCCCGGATTGAGGACGGTGAGCTCCTAGTATTCACCCATGACAATACTAAATGCTAACTTTTTCCCCTTTTTTTTTTTCTTTTTTTTTTTTTCTTTTTTTGTGTGTGTGTGTGAGGTAACAAGTTCTATTTGAAGAAGCCACTTCCTTGGGATTCCTTGGAACAGAGGAGCAAATAGCTCCCAAATCGACAACTGAAGATTTTATCTCTATGATATAAGATGCAATTTGATAAGAAGCTATCACACTAAGATTCTAGCACCTATCACTTTGTATCATTCCAAGAAAACCAGGACATGTAATGGATCTGATTCACATGAGTTGCAGATACCTTCGATGGTTCCAAGAAAACCGCTGCAATTAGTGTCTTGAATGATAACATTCAGCTTTGTGCCAGAAAGAACGGTCGGATTGGCATTCACATCATCAACTGCAGCCGCAATGGCAGGTGCGGCAGCTTTACCGATCGTCGAGTTGAAAGTAAACAGAGCTCCTATGTTTATGACTCTCGGCCTTAATGGAACACTGGCATTTCGGCTCTTACCTGCAGCTTCAGTGGGACCAAAGGAACATAAAACCAATACCAAAACCAACATCGACAAAGAAATATGGCCAAGGCCAATCTTCTTGTTGTGATCCCAAGACCGATGTGTCGAAAAGTTCATCCGTCTGTTCGGATTACACCAACATGGGTCCTGAAATTTCATTATCCATGTCAGGAAGCAGCTTAAAGACGCAGAAGAAAAAAAAACAAACAAACAAAGAATTAAGAAAATACAATTTCAGAGATAGGAAAAGGTTCAGTAAAAAAACTGATAAAAAATGAAAAGGAATCAAATAATCAGAAGCATGTGGATGCCAATATATTAAAACAAGTTCAGATATATTAAAATTTTAAGTGCACAACTTCAACGCACAGCGTTTCAAAATTCGAATTATCAAAAGCCCATTTTAAAATGTGGGTTTAGATCCCCGCCCACCACTATAGGATGGTGTTGATACATGAGCACAGACAGACTTCAGTTGCACAATTCAGTTATACAAACATCAACAAATTTTAAAATAAAGTAATACTCAAATAGAAACAGATGGGTATGAGAAGAACAATGTAAATGACCAAAACTCTAGTAGCTGATAAGGCCAGCAATACACCAGAATAATCGCTTGAAATTTTAAAAATAAACAAATGATTTTAATAATGCAGGTATCAATATCATTGAAATATCTTTAAAAACACAAAATTGGGGACAGATGGGAAGGAGTAGAACCAATGAAAATGAACTCCAAAGTCAAAACCATAATCTGGCAAGGCCAACATTTAATATTTAAATAATTAATAGAAGAACCCACTTATAAATATATTTAAATAACTCAGTTGTATTAAAAAAAATGAAATTAGGGACAGATGGGCAGAGAAAACCCAATGAAAATAAGCTGCAAACCACAGCTCTTAAGGCAAGCATTAAAGTATTATAAGCATTTCAAAGTAATATTATAAAGGAAAATGACTTGAAGATCCCGGATGCCAAGATGAGAGAGAGAGAGAGAGAGAGAGAGAGAGAGGCAGTATTTTCATTGATGATTTGCTGACACCCATTTCCCATTGTGGGATTGAACTAATACAAAGCTGTACTGTTTCAAATCCCAAAAAATGGAAATGCATAAGCAAATCAATCAGGTTGGGTGTATTTTCATTGATGATTTGCTGACACCCATTTCCCATTGTGGGATTGAACTAATACAAAGCTGTACTGTTTCAAATCCCCAAAAATGGAAATGCATAAGCAAATCAATCAGGTTGGGTGTAACATATCAATTCCCTTTGAAGAATCCAGATAAAAATCTAATTCGAAGAACTCTTATATGTATGTGTAGTATGGAATTTTATAAAAAAAAACTCCCTACTTATTATAGAATTTACATTCCAATACTTTTTTCAAAAAGGTTTTCAATAAGCTACCACATTAATTTAAATAATTGTCATTTAGATTTCTTAAGGAGATGAGTGAGGGCCGTACCAGCAAAGGGGTCGGCGGGTAGGGTGGGCCCCACCATGATGTTTATTTGAAATCTACTCTAACCACAGTGTGCACCCCATGTTAGGCCCAAGGCCCAAAAATCAGACGCATCCATGGTTCGGATGGACCACAAAATTGGAAACACTAGACAGAGCATTGCTCACCCTCCAAACTGTTTCCCTTGGTGTGGCGGACTTGAATCACGGAGGGGCCTGATGTTTTAGATCAAGCCTAAATTTTGGTGTGACATTTAATGGTTGGAGTGGATTTCATAAAATCATCATGGTGAGCCCTGTAAAAATCAAGGGTGGACCTCTCTCTCCCAACGTTTCCTTTGGTGTGGACCACTTGAATCAGAAGTTAGCCTGATTTTTCAAATCCGGGCCTAACATGGGATTACACATCTAATGATCGGAGTGGATATCACATACACATCACAGTGGGCCCATAAAAAGTGAAGGGTGGGCAGGACCTATCACCAAAGGAAATAGTTGAGAGAGAGACATCCACCATTGATTTTATAGGGCCCACTGTCATGATTATATGAAATCCACCCCAACCATCAGATGCCCCACCAAAATGTAGGCCTGGCGCTCAAAAATCAGCCCCATCTGTAATTCAGGTTGGTCACACCAAGGGATATATATGGAGGGTAAGCGATGCCCTGTAACACTGTTTCCAATCGTGTGGTCCACCTGAATCACGGATGGGGCTGATTTTAGACTATTGGGCATAACAGGAGGTGACACACCTGGTCGGGATGGATTTGACATAAACATCAAGGTCGAGCCCACCCGAGCCTCCAACGCCTTTGTTGGAACCTCCGCCACTGTCCCCATCAAGAAACCTAAAGGAAAGCATTCATACTATTATTAAAACCTTACCAAAAAAGGTACCCAAATGTAAATTCTATAATAAGTAGGTAGTAATTCCCTACATAGTATGGCAGGAGAAAAACAAATGAAAATGAGATACACAATTCCTAATAAGGTAACCATTCACTAAAGCAAGCTTCAAAAATAAAAATAAAAAATAATTAAAAAATGATTATTACCAATATTAGAACAAAAATTCAAACATATATTTTTCAAAAAACATGAGTAGAAACCACAGTTGGGTATGAGAAAAATCATCCAACCAATACACCTCAGTAAAAACAAGCAAGGTAAAAAGCTACCGGCAAAAGTGTAGGAGAAAAACCACTAAAATGAGCTGAAACCAAGTACAATTCAGTAAAACAAGCATTAAAAATGAGAAAGAACAAATGATTTGAAGAACCCAAGGGGGAGGGGGTTAGAGAAAAACCACTGAAATAAGCTGAAACCAAGTAAATTCAGTAAAACAAGCATTAGAAAATGAGAAAAAACAAAATGAATTGAAGAACCCAGATACCATTTTATTCCAAGAACCAGAGAGAGAGAGAGAGAGAAGGGGGGTGGAAGCTAGAAGTATAAGAAGGGTAGGAGAAAAACCATTGGTAAAGAGGTGATTAGGGAAGCAGCAGCTTCAGTCCATATAAGGCTAAAAAAATCTCCATCAGTCTTCTCACTCAAGATATCGATTCTATTCATAATCTTTCAAACTAAGCAAAGAATCATATTCACTTCCATTTCCGTACTGTAATCTCAACGTCTCTTCTTCTTTTTTTCTTTTTTTCTTTTTTTGTTTCTTTTTTTTTCCCCTTTTGCTTCTGTCTCTCTTATTTTTAGCTCTCTCTCTTCTTCTTTTTTTTTTTTTTTTCTTTTTCGGTGTGAAGATATATTTCTATTTTTCAGCCTTTACACTTTTACATGTTTAACGTGTTGTACATGGTGGGATGGGGACCGGAATGCAACACGTGTTGTTGGAGGAGCGTACAACAACTAGGTTTTCTGGCCCAGTAGATGTGTACATAAAATCCACTCCATCCATCAGTTTGTATACCTTATGATACGACCTGTGGTAAAAAATAAGGCCATTCCACCACTCAGGTGGGACACACCATAAGAAATAACCAGTGGAAGACCTTCCTTAGCCGACCTTGTTGTTCAAATTCCATCCGGCCGTTCATCATGTGGGTCCCACCATTATCTTTGAGTATTTGTAAATCAGCTTGATCCAAAAATCAAGTGGGCTCCATCACGTGAATTTAAAGGTTTTAGTCGTGATTCTACATTGTTCACGTGATATGGCCCACCTGAGTTTTAGATCTCAATTATTTTTTATTTTAACGGTTGAAATGAGGTGTTTCAACTGATGGACGGAGAGGATTTCTAGCGATCCAGCAATCCAAACCGTTAATATATTGGGCCTATTTTAGATGGACCGTGCACCAAAAATGTCTCAAATAAATAGATAGCCACGGACCAGTGACTCATGGGCCCACCTCCACGATCCGGTCCATTCAATGGGTGGTCCACATGGTGAAAGTTGCTTGCCCGAAAATCTGGCAAGTCCATTTACCCGTGGGCCACACATGTACAAATGTAATGGACCGTTAGAAAGATGATAACGGACGGTCTATATTCAACTAGCATGTGCATGCGTCGCCCACTTCACAGTGGGCCAGCCAGATTTTTAGGATGGGACATGCAGTAAATGGACCATCTGATGAACGTCCATGGATTGAGACACGTGTGAGTAACTCGTGTAGATTTCGTATTTGGGTTTGGCGCTTGAAGATTGTGCGTGTCCGGAATTAGCGTTTGGTTCACATGTTTCTCGTTTGGGAATGTTCTGATGCGTGGGAAAGTGAGATGGGGACTTTGAACAAAGTTGCTGATGGTGTCAGTCCCTAGGAACATCCACACCGTTCGTTTTCGTGGGCCTTACGACATTAGATGATGAAACCATCTGGTTGATCCCTGCAACTGGGACAATTGTAGTTATAATAATAATAATAACAACAACTACTAGAGCACTGGTCCATGATCAAATTAAAAGAAATTGATGGCTAGGATTATCTTCATCCTTGCAATTGTCGATCTACGTGTAATCCATGGTTGGAACGCTTGATGAACGGTTCAGATCCTCTGATATAATGCGGGTGAAACCAATCACGTACCGGGCATGCATATGGTGGATGTTGTCTCCATCATATCGGGACAGAGGCATCTCCATCAGGAAATCGGATTGCGCTACTGAGTTACTCAGTAAGCTTTTATCGTACTGAGTAAACTCAGTTGAGCCCACTGTGAATGTATGTGATTTATCTACACCGTCCATCTTTTTTTCAAGCTCATTTTAGGGGTCGAGACCAAAATTGAAGCATATCCAAAACTCAGGTGGACCATACCACAGGAAACAGTGGGTATAATGATTTCCACCGTTGAAACCTTGCTAGGGCCCGGAGTGATGTATATTTTTCATCCAACCTGTTCATAAGATCATACAGACATGGATAAAGGGGAAAAAAAAATCAAATATCATCTTGATCCAAAACTTCTGTGGCCCCACGAATTTTGCAACGGTACACGTTCAATACACACTGGTTCCTGTGGTGTGGTCCACTTGAACTTCATTTATACTTCATTTTTCGTCCCAAGTCATAAAATTATCTGGTAAAATGGATGGACGGAGTGGATAAAATGCATAAATCACGGTGGACCCCACATAGTTTACTCAGTACGCAATCCGCTTCCCTCTGATGGCTGCAGCGCCCGGATCTGTGGGGTCCACCGTGATGAGTGTGTTAAATCCACTCCGTTCATCCTTTTCGCCAGAGCTCATTTAAAGGATTCGTTCTAAACATGATGCAGATCCAGACTCAAATGGACCACACCACAGGAAACAGTGGCGATTGAAATCCCACCGTTGAAATTTTCTTGGGACCCTATTTGCCATCCAACCTGTTTATAAGGTGACTCCAACCAGGATGAAGGGAAACATATCAGCTCAATAAAAACTTCTGTTACCCCAAGAAGTTTTGGACGGTGGGCGTTTAATCCCCACGTTCCCTGTGGTGTGGTCTACTTAGCTTTGGATCTGAATCTTTCGGCTCAAGCCCTAAAATGAGCTCGGGAAGAAGATGAACGGAGTGGATATAACACATACATGGTGGGCCCCACATAGCTTCGGCTGCAGGGGCAATCCGGTCCATCTCCATCACATCGCAACTTAGAAGGAACATAATTGCAAGAGAATATGAATCTTGACCGTCGAATGAGTACCTTGGCCTAATGGTTTTCTAGTGCCACACGCACCCTCTATGCATTCATCTTTCACACATGCCAACTTGGAAAGTGTGTGAACATCTGACCGTCGCATGATATGCTCCTCACCGTCATGATGGTGACCCATGCACAAAACTAAGAATGGTGGAATCATCAGGTGGGCCATCACTATATGAAAAGAATGGACGGTTTAGAAAAACTTGCCAACGGTTCTACATTATGCATGACTCAAGCCTGATCTTTTCACATTGAGAAAACCTTTGATACTCTGGCGGCGTGGGATGGATGATACGTAGGCACTTAGAAATTATAGAAATGTCATACGTCAAGTAATTCAGGATTTAAACCGTCCAAATTAGGGGTAACATTTTAGATACATTATGAGCCAAAAAGTACATTTATTTGATTATCTGATTGGTGGACATTTACATAACAGTCAGCATAACTGAAAAATATTCAACGGTCTTAATGCAACCAGCAAGTGTCCAGGAATCAAAGGTTAGATATGGTTAACCAATCTGATCTTTGGATTGTAACTGATCGACAGTGGGTTCCACAATTTTGTCCGTTTAATTTAATTAATATATGCTACGTGTACCATTTCTACGTTCATGTGTATCAAGCGTCCTACAGAGCCTGAGTATCAAATAACTCCCCTGCTAAGAAAAACTCTAATACTCTGGCAGATGTGACAGATGATACACAGGCACTTAGAAATTACCGAAATTGCATTTATGGTTTGAATTAAGCTGATTTTGAGAATTTGACTTAGGCACAGTGTTTTCCGTTAGTAGTGTAATCTGAGGTAATGCATGGCACGCGCACAATTTATGAGTACCTGCTTATCAGCATCATGCGCTACCACAGTCCCAACTCCCTTCACATTAGAGCTCTCAATGGTTGGATCTGAATCAGATCCAGCTGGATCCTGCTCCAAGTTCGTATATTTGTAGATGGATTCAGATCGGACTTGGATCCAAAAGGTAATCCATTTATAAATTGTTAGATCCATTTTTTATCCAAAATCCATATAACTATCGAATTCCTGCGGAATTTAGGTCTGAATCCACCTCATTACACATCTAAAAAAATATATAATATAATATAATTAATTTAGTGGAAAAATGATGTAAATCCCACTATTTATTGTGGCATAGTTGACCTAAGAGTGGCGTGTCTCAATTTTGAGACATGGCCTAAAATAATCTGTAAAACGGATGGCCAGCATGAGTATAACATATACAGTAAGGTGACAATGAGTTGTATCTTAATCGGATTTGGATCAAACTCGGATATGTTTTTGTGAATCCAAATTCAATCCATCTAACTAATCGGATCTATTTTAAGATCCAAATTCGATCCATTTAACTAATCAGACCTATTTTAATATCCAAATTCGGTCCATTTTACTAATCAGACCTATTTTAAGATCCAAATCAGCATTATACAGATTTGGAGCGAATCAGATCTTGAATTTGACCCGGTCCATTGAGAGCCCTACTTCGCATGGGCGGGAATTAGTGTATATCTACTAATCTGCTTGTGGGGCCGGTGTGGTTTGTGTATGGAATTCAACCGTCCAGGACAGCCGGCTACCAAGAAAGGACGGTTCAAATACAGGGTCAAACCAACCATCATGTGGGCCAACACATTTTTTAAAGCTTTTGAATGGATGTCAAATGTTTGCTATGGTGTGGCCCATGGCCGACCTAATGATTTTATACTATTTTTTTCATATTCCCATCATCATGGCGGGGCCCACACAGACAATTGAATGACAGTTACATGTGAATAAGCTCCACACATGTTAATAGCCTTCACCTGTAGGTTGGTGAATAACTACTTTTACGTGCACGTTAGTTAAAGTATACCATTTTGGAAATGAGGGCGACTGGAAGCGGATTGCGCACTGAGTAAACTCTTTGGGCCCCCCTTAACATATATGTCTTATCCAAACCGTCCATCTGTTTTACCAGATCATTTTAGGGCATGAGCCCAAAATTAAAGTATATTGGAAGATCAAATAGATCACACTACAGGAAACAATGTTAATTGAACAGCTATCATTGAAAAAATTTTTGGGGGGTCATAAAAGTTTCCCTTTATCCATATCTGTGTGACCTTATGAACAGATTGGATGATAAATAAACATCACTGTAGACCCTAGGAAGGTTTCAACGGTGGACATCATTACCCCCACTGTTTCCTGTGGTGTGGTCTACTTGAACTGTGGATATGCTTCAATTATAGGCTCATGTAGTAAAATGACCTTGAAAATTGGATGGATGGCATAGATAAGACACATACATCCATGGTGGGCCCCACAAAGTTTACTCAATACACACTCATCTTTTCCATGCAACAATATACAGTTATCCAAACCATTCAAAATGTAATTAGTACACAAAGCGTGCCTTTAAAATCAGGAACTTCTAATAATCTAATTCATTGCTACATAATGCATGATTCAAAGCAAAATTATTGAGTAGTCCAAATTCAAAGGAGAAAACTTTTATGGTCAATATTATCTTTATTCGAATATATGCTCTTGTCGAATGAACTTTATTTATTTCACTTTGTTACCCATTCGTTAGCCTGTGTACTACGGAATAGGTACGATTGGGGAATTTCATTGATGTCTTGATGTACTTAGAAAATGGTGAAGGACAAGTCCCATATAAAATACATTATAAGGCCCAACTTCTTCTTTAAGGATATTATTAATATAACTAGCGAATAAGTTGGGATGGTTGGTCCGCAGGTTTTTTTCTTCTCTTTTTTTTTCCCTGATTAGTATGCACATCTCCAGCGCTTGGAATCTGGGTGGGGCCCACCATGTTGTTTGTGAGAAATCTACATCGTCCAACCATTTTTGTGAGATCATTTTAAGTGTTGAGATAAAAAATGAACGGGATCCAAGACTCAAGTGGGCCGAAAACATAATGATTAAACTTCTACAGTTGGGGCCGTAGAAGTTTCAAATCTAGATAATATTTACGTTCTAAGTTCATCTCAGTAGGAATGACATTATGAACAGTAAACATCACTGTGGACCCCATAGAGGTTTCAACAGTAGGAATTTCCCTACCAACTTTTTTCTTTAGTGCGGTCCACTTGAGTCTTGGATCTCATTCATTTTTTCGTCACAACGCCTAAAATGATCTCACAAAATGGTTGGACAGTATAGATTTCTCACAAACATCACGGTGGGCCCCACCTAGATTACAAGCGCCGGAGACGCCGGAAGGCTTTTGCAGGCAATCCGTGTCCCACCCCCACTGTCAGACAAGTATAACACCCTACTGTTAGTACAACCCCACTTTCAGGCAAGTATATTGCAAAAGTTACATGTAGAGAAATTAATTTGCAAGAATCATCCCAGAAACCATGAAAGTAGATGATAATAGATTATAAAAGTATATAAAAATATGAAAGAGTAGACTAAAAATATATATAAATATAGAAGGGCTAAAAAAAACATCAAAACTTCTACTCCGAATGAAGATTCTTAGCTTATGAAGTACAAGCTATAGAGCAGTTACTTTTGAGGCGTTTGGATCATAAGTTATTGAATATAAGCTACTTATGCCTAAAGTAGCTTAACTTGATTCCTACTTATTAAGCAGAAGTGATTTAGCAACTCCACTCCCCGTCCGGGGTGGCTAACATTAAAGTGTGACTAACTGTGTGGGATGTGTGTACTAACCCACAAAAAAAAAAAAAAAAAAAAGCAACTTAGAATAAAAAAGTTACTTACATGTGATCATAAACCAAACCTATCCCAAATAGGTTACTTATCTAATGTTGCAAGTAGTAAAAGTAATTTATTTGGTGGTATCCAAGCAGCCCCCCACGGGGAGAATGGAAGAAAGACTTTTAAATTTAAATTGATTTTGTTTTGCTTCCATGGCATGAAATCTTTCGGTTTTGTTTGGTTTTTTAATTTTTAATGTAATTCTTCATGGTACGGATGTTCTTCATAAGTGCCACGGTGGCAGGAAAGATGCGGCTGCACCACAAATTCACCTACTTGCGATTGTATGGTCTCAGTTATCAAGATTAAAGTATCACACACACACACACACACAATGAAGTTGGAGAACATGCTTGCCGTGTACACCATCCAACCCGTTCAAAAGATTGATCCCATCGTGAAGAACGGCTGGCGTAAAAATCATCCTAATCCACTCATCAAGTGTGCTGCACCAATAGAAAACAATGGACAACCGCACATTTAGTCCAGAGTACACATCTGGCCCACCTAGGTAATCTTCATGGAGGGGCTAACCGATTGGACGGTTTGGATTTCATACCCATATAACACGTGGGTAATCAAGTGAAAGGCATTTTTAGTCAGCTATATTATTTTTAATTATAACAATCAATTAAAAGGTACGGATTCAATAGCATCCGTTGAAATAGCAATGGGCCCACTCCACGTGTCTCATCCTCCAACTTAGTTCAAAGAACTGTCTAATAAACCTTGATCACCGCACATCGTGCACCGTGCATTCTCAAGTGCCCTATCTGGGCCGTTCATTAGTTAGCACCTTATGTGAAGATGTCCATGCCCCAAAAAATCAAGTCAGTCCACACTTCACGTGGGCCACACACGTGGAAAAAAAACAAACGGTTAATTTCAAAATGATGACCTACGGTCACATTGGACATTCATGCGTGGCATCAGGACGTGTATGCCACGTGTCACTTAGGGAATGAATCCGTACAGAACTTTAACGTTGGTAGTGCACTGCAGACAAGTCTCTCATTTTGTGGCAAATCTTTCCTTTTTTGGCATGCTATGCACAGATCTCTCCTATTATTCTTACTTCAGGTGCACATATACCTTCCTCTGTAGAACAATGGATCCCCTGCAACCACTGAAGGAAAAAGCTCATTCTACAAATCTGCTTGTGGGGCCCACTGTAGGGAAAGCTCATCCTACAAATCTGCTTGTGGGGCCCACTGTAGTTTGTGTACGGAATCCAGCCGTTCATAACAGTCACCCTACAAAGAAAGGACGGCTCTCGAATATATGTACGATCCAACCATCACGTGGGGCCACTGCCCACAGCCCACCTAATGATTTTATTCTTATTTTTTAGGATTTCCATCATCATGGTGGACCCCACACAAATAACTGAATGACACTTACAAGCCAATAAGTTCCCCGCATGTTACTAAGGCCGGTCATGAATTGAGTCGGCTCAAGAAACTTGATCGACTCGACTCGAAAAGACTCTCCTTGACTCAGTAGGACTAGTCAAGCCAAGCTTCATTTAAAAGCTCGAGTCAGAAATCAAGTCAAGTTCGAGCATTGAGTCACTCGACTCGATTCAAGCTCGACTCGGCTCAACCTCGACCAGACTCGTTTCATATAGATATTTGTTAAAAAAATATCATAATCTTTTTATTCTTAGTTCTCTCCCCCTACATGTTAGGTCCAGGCTTAGGACTTATAAAACCCTCACAAGTTGGGGGTCTCTTAATCCTACTATTTTGTTCAGGTAAGAACATTCCTTGTTGAGCATATCTAATGGATTGAGTAATTTCAAGTAGAAAACACGGTGAGCAACTAGTGGTTGTGTGTTTTACAAGCTACACAAAACAGGTGCTAAGGTGAGACCGCACACCATACACATCTACAAAACAGGGGCTATGGTAAGACCAAACACCATACAGCTATTGATTGCAATTTTACGAGGGAGGTGGTGCTTTTGAGCCATGAATCAACTAAGCCTCATCATGAAGATGGTCTGCACAATAATCAGGACAGTTCATTCATGTGGTGAGCTATGCACTTACTGTGTGAATCTATGGTTCAGAAAATGTTACTAGTGGTCTACATTCAATGCGTGTGTGACCTGGCCAATGAAAAAATCGATCAAAGCTAGGCCATTTAAATGGTAGGGTCCCACCGATAGAAATACTAATCTCCCCTAATATATGTGTGACTTCTTAAACTTAATGTTGTTGACTTTTAATTTGTATTTTGTAGCAAAAAAATATAATAAATTGAAGTGGGAGCAAGCTCGACTCGACTTGACTCGAGGTAAGCTCGACTCAACTTGATCCACTAGCTCGCCTCGAAAGGTTTAGCAAATAAGGCAAGCTCCAATGGTAAGCTCGAGGGTGAGCTCGAACTCGAGGAGAGCACAGACAAGTCAAGCCAAGCTTGGCCCACCTCGACTCAACTCGGCTCGATGTACAACCCTACATGTTACTAATTACCTTTACGTGCTACACGCATGTTAGTTTAATACCATTTCTAAAATTGTAGCGACTCATCCTCTCCACACATTGATATACAATCATCCAAACCATTCAAATTGTAAGTAGATAATGCATATATTTAAAATCACACTCATTAATAAATTCTAAGAATCTAATTAATTGCTACTAAGTGCATGGTTTGAAGTAAAATATTAAACCGTCCAAATTCAAAGGGATGGAAAAACTTTTGTAGTGAATATATAATATAGTCTTTTGATTGTATGTTGTTTGGTTAAATGCTTTATTTATTACTCATCATAAATATGTATGTGTGGAATGGATAGGAAGAATTTATCGAAATTTTAATGTCAGCAAGAAATGGAGTTCAATAAATTCTATGTAAACTACATTGTGAGACCCGACTTATTAGTTTATTAAAAATATTATCATGGTTAGTGGATAAGTTAGCAGAGCTAGTACGTGGGCCATCATACATAGTATCACTTTGTGTGTGTACGATGAGTCTTTACCATTGGATGTTGTCCTACATATGTATAGGTGTGTGCATGAGTGTAAATTGATTGGATCTAAAAAGATAATTTGGATCCTATCATTTGGTATTAGCTTGTACTTTCTATGTTTATTTCTGTTCTTATCTTCAGATTTGAGAAGACTTAGGGTCCTAATGGATTTGACCAGTCATTTTGATTCACCAGTATGTGAACCTTTTAGGTTGATTATGGTGAGCTATATCAGGCCCGACAACAGGTCATGTTAAACCGAGTCATGTTCATGTCGTGTCAAAAAATTTCTCACCTAAACCCGGCTCGTTAGCTAATGGGTCGAAATCTAGAAACCCAAACCCATTCATTAATTTAATGGGCTACCCGCAAGCCCAGCCCATTTAACTTGTTAAATAAACAGGCTGTTTCAGGTTGGGTATGGGTTGACCCACCACCCTATCAACCCGTCTAGGGTTGTAAATGGGTCAACGGACCCGATGGGGTACCCAGACTCAACCCATTTCGAACCGACCCATTTGTTAAATGGTATGGGTCTGGGTCTGGTTTCCTTTATATTAGGCCCGACCCAACCCGACCTGACCCGAACCCATTTAGTAAGTGGGCAGGTTTGTGGTCTATGTTTCAAGGGACCCATCCAGCCCATATCCGTCCAAACTCAATTTTAAGCCATGTAAAAATGCTTGCATACTAAATCTAGACCCAGACCCATCAGACCTGACCCGTTTATAAATGGGCCTGGGTGGATCTCCCATTACTAGACCTAGACCCATTTATAAATGGGTCTGATGGTGATGGTTGACTCGGACCCGACCCAGACCTGCCCATTTAGTAAAAGGGTCTGGGTCTAAAATTTGGACCCAGACCCATTTAGTAAATGGGCGGGTTTGGTTTTGGTTAAACCCGCTTCGAACCCGACCATTTACAGCCCTAAACCTGTCACGAAATGGACCCGTTCCTGGAGCAAGCTTGCCATTAACAACACTTTACTCTCCTACATAACATTTTTCTAGAATTCTGTTGAAATTAAAGAGAGACTTACGGGCTGTCTTAGCTTAGGGTTTGCTCATCACACAAAGGGTAATTACCAAAATGCCCTCACTAACAGGTTAAACAGGTTTCGCGGGTGAAACACTTAAACGACCTGCTATGTTAACAGGTCATAACAGGCTAACCCATTAGTGACCTGACACAATAAGGTTGGACCCGAATACTAATTTTTTCATGCGAGTTGGCGGGTTGCGTGGAATTTTGCCAGGCCTAAGCTATATAGTTGATCATGCTCCTATGGATGCTAGAATTCTCGGTAATGAAAGAATCAATAACCCATATTTGATCAACATGGTCAACCGAACTTTCTTTTGTAATTATTTTATTATACAATTGATTTTGAAATAATCAAATGCATAGTTTTATATAATCAATGGCTATGATTTGTTTTCAAATTAATCAATCATGGTTGTGGGATATGTTGGACCCTACTTTAAGATAATATATAAAAGGATATGTATATAATAATTTGATATACTAATTGCCTAAATCCATATGCAACTTACATGAAACATCAAGACTAGCTCATACAAGTTAATTACTTAAAGTCTTTTCCTGATTAGACTACATTACAAGTGTTATTTGTAAAAAAAAAATTTACAAAAATTACTTAAGAAATATTCTTTCATGACAATGTATAATAGATGATATAAATTATATATATATATATATATATATATATATATATATATATATATATATATAGAGAGAGAGAGAGAGAGAGAGAGAGAGAGAGAGAGGCTAAAAAGATATATAAATGTATAAGAATAGCTTAAGAAGATTCACCCGATTTCATGCTCCAGAAGTGATAACTTAGCTGCTGATAGAGTAAAAACTGGATTTGGTACCCTTTAGAAGAAGAATGAGGTAAAGCTAATTAGGCTTAGGGCTCAAAACTCAAGTCCATTCATTATTCGGGTAGACTGCACAGTTGAAAAAAGTGCACAAGGCAATACTCACCCTCCAAACTGTTTATCTTATTATGACTTACTGAAATCATGAATGGGCCCGATATTTTAAACATAAGATGATTGGAATGGATTTCATATAATCATCATGATGGGCCTTATAAAAATTAAAAATTGATATTTTTCTTCTAAACGTTTTCTTTGGTATGACCCACCTAGCGCATTCAGAATGGATGACTTTTTAAACTTAAGCCTAACGTACGATTACACATCTCAAAAATTAAGGGTGAAGTCCCATGGAATTATCTTTCTTTAATACGTCAACAAAAATATCTTTATATATACACATGGTTAGGAGGGGTAGGGGATGCTGCCCTTTATTTTTTACTAGCCCATCTTGATGTGCATAGTGAAATCCAATTTGTCCATTAGATGTATAAATCTATGTTACTTTCAGAGTAAAAAAGCCAAGTTGAATTATAATTCAGGTGGGCAAACACCAAAGGAAACGGTTGGGAGAGGACGTCTCTTGATTTTTATAAGGCCCGGCCATCATGTTGATTATATGAAATCCTGCTTTGATCGAGGCCTCACCAAAATTTAGGCTTAGGGCCCAAAAATTAAGCCCATTTGTGATTCAAGTGGGCCACACCAAGGGAAATAATTTGAGTGATAATCGTTGCCTAGTACACTATTTCCAATCGTGTAGTCCGCCTAAATCACAAATGGAGCTGAGTTTTGGGCCTGAGACCTACTAAAGGGTAACAAACCTATTAGTCGAGGTGGATTTCACATTAACATTACAGTGGGGCCCACCCAAACAGTCACCCCCTCCTCACATCGCCTTTAAGAAATCTAATAGAACGTGGTCTACTAATAATTGCTTACATTAATGAGCTGGCTTGTTGAAAACCTTTTTTTTTAAAAAAGGGATCAGAATGTAAATTCTCTATTAATTAGGTAGTTTTCCATTAAAGTTGGACATGAACCGAGTTTGACCTGTTAGATCGTTCAGATCAACTCGGTAAAACTCGATCTAAACTGAAAGTCTTCGTGTTCTAACTTCGTTTGAACAAATAAGGCTTGTTCGAAAAAAAATCAAGTCAATTTCAAGCACAACCCTGTTCGACTCGACTCGAACTCAAATTAAACTCGAATATTGACTGACTCGACTCTGTTATATATATATATATATATATATATATATATATATATATATATATATATATATTGTGTGATTTGTAAATTTGTCATGTTGATTTAAGAATTAAGATTATTGTCAGGTTTAGAAATATTATTATGTTTATAATTTTATTGATTTGAGAATAATTATGAATATTGATCATTTGTTATGTTTATTATTAGTATTATTAGGATTTGAGAATATTGATTTTGAAATTTTTTTAGAATCAATTATTTATGAATATTAATATGAAAATATTGTTAAGTACTCGTAATTTATAATTAGTAGTATTATTTGTTCAAACTTAAAAAAATCATTCAAAATCCACGTGTTTGATGGGCTAGGCTAGATTGAACGAGCTTGAATAGAGCCACCATATTTGAATGCTTGTTCGAACAAACTCACTCAAATAGCTGAACGATTTGATCGGGTCTATATTCAACTCGGATCGAATCGTTGCCCAGCTCTATTTTTCATAGATTTCTCTTAAAATAAATTGACCCATCAAAAAGTTGGTCATAACATATAAAGAAAATCATTTTAAATGGTTTTGTGTAATTAGCAAAAAAAAAAAAAAACAGGCGGCAGTTCATAAGAAATCGTATATAAAATCACGTCCACGGAAGTACAGAACACCGACAGGCGACAGTTAGACGTGAAGCCGGGTAGACTTTCTTAAAGCTGTCTCAGTATTCTACATAAAATGTTAAATGAAATCTAAAGAGCACTGTAAGTTATACTGCTCCTATTTATGTAATCATTTGGACACTCGAATTGATCAATCTGAACCGTTTATTAAGTCAAGGATACATTTTACGGACTACTATACAAAAATCAGACTATCTGATGATCTAAACCGTCCTTGATTTGGCCTTATTTTCTATATAGTGATCCCTTTTCCAAGTTACAGATGGGATGGCTACAGTTTCCTAACATAAATGATTCTTTAGAATCATAAGTAATCCATGATGGCCCCTAAAAAGTAGATGGATCAAATTGTTGATCAGACCTGTTTTTAGGTAAGCAATCTTGACCACCCATATTAAAGGCCGTTGATCAATGGTCAATATTTTTCGGATTGGTGTGATGTTTGCATGATAGCTCATGAAATGTGAATTGGACCGAAATGACTAATTTAGATCAATGAATTGGATTAACTGTCCCAATGCAATCAGGAGCACTGTACCTTATAGTGCTATGAGAGCACAGGTAAATAAAACAGAAAAAAATTGATACTCTGGCAGGCTGATGGATGATATGCATGCACCTAGAACTTACTTACAAAATTGCATACGTGGCATGTAAGTAAATCAAATTCAACTGTCTGAACTTATGGTTCCCAGGTTTGATGTATCATAAACCAAAACTTACTCTTATTTGATTATTCGACAATCAGATAGGTGGCCATTTATTGGACGGTTGAAAATGAAAAAATATCCAATGAACCTATTTGAACAAACAAGTGCATTTAAAAGTTCCAAGGAGCCCGCATATCAAGCTTCATAAGCTGTGGGAGTAACATATAACTCGGCTAATCCATTTTAGGGAAGCGGATTACGTCCTGCCACTGCAGGGCTCTGTGGGGCCCACCGTGATGAATTGGTTTTATCCACACCGTCCGTCAATTTTTCCAAATCATTTTAGGGTGTGAGCCCAAAAATGAAGCAGATCCAAGGCTCAAGTGGACCACACAGTGGAGATTGAACGCCCACCATTAAAAACTTCTTGGGATCTGCAGAAGTTTTGGATCAAGCTGATATTTGTGTTTTCACTTATTCCATGCCTATATGACCTTATGAACAGATTGGATGGAAAATAAACATCACGGTGGCCCCCAGGAAGGTTTCAACAGTTGGTGACATTATCACTGCTGCTTCATATGGTGTGGTCCACATGAACTTTGGATCTGTCTTATTTTGGGGCTCATAACCTAAAATGGTCTGTAAAAATGGATGGCTGGTGTGGATAAAACCCATACATCATGGTGGGCTCCATAGAGCCACTGCCTAGATGGATTATCCTCCACGCGGGGCAGGAAAGGAGAAACTGGTTGCTTTATTATGTTTGGCACCATGGATTTGATGAGAAGTGGATTTGAGTGGAATCCAAGAGAACTCAAAAAGGCACTTTTAGCCCTTTTTCAAATCCTCAAAAAAAGGTGGGATTTGAGGAGAAATCCTTCCCAACGTGGGACCCACCGTAATGTGTCCCTAACTATGGGACCCAACATGATGTACATTTTCCATTCAAGTTGTTGATAAGGTCACAAAGACCAGGATGAAGGGACCACACAAATTTCAGTTTAATCCAAGACTTTTGTGCATCATAAAGGTCTCACTCTCCATTTTTTCTTGTTTTATGGTCCACTTTAGATGTGGATTTGCTTTATTTTTTGGATCTTGGCATAAAATGATATGTAAAATGGATGAATGGCATGGATTTAAAAATCGAGGCTAATACGGTGGGCATATGGTGGGATTGAAATTTACACCGTCCATTCCTTCATGTTTGATTTCTCTCAAATCTTGGCTGCCAAACCTATTTTAGAGACCTACGAAGAAATCCCCTCCGTCCATCAATATCACCAGCTCGTGTTAGGATGTCAGCTCAAGGCAGACACAAAACTCAAGTGGGCCATAGAGAAAACACAAATATCAGCTTGATTAAAACCTTTTGCGGGCCTCAAGAAGATCTCAATGGTGTGCATATAACAACAAGTGCATGGACACATGAGAGGTGGGTCCCAATAGAACCAATGGGCACAACAGATGGGGCATCCCTCAATCTACATGGACACTTATGTCAATGTGACGTTGCGAAGAGAAGTTTGTTATTTTAGCAACCATCTCATTCTGGAAATGGAATTGCTGGAAGGGTCTAGGGCTCTCAACGGAGCGGGTCAGATCTGAGATCCCCAGTATAATACAGAGTTGGATCTTAAAATAGGTGTGATTAATTAAATGGACCGGATTTGGATTCACATAAATAATTTAAATCATATTCTGGTTGGATTTGGATCTAGTAGTGAGAACCGATACGAATTCTAAATGTTGCATAGTTTAAGCTTTTAACTGAATCCTTTTGAGAAAAATGACCATAGGGCCCACTCGTAGGCTTATTATGATGTATATGTTATATCCGTATCATCCATCCATCCAACAGACAGATCATTTAAGGGCATAGGCCTAAATCTGGAGAAGATCCAAATCTTACGTGGACCATACAATAGTGAACAGTGAAATTCCGTGTCCACCATTGAAACCATTCCAGGCCCACTGTGATGTATATATCCCATTAAAAGCTACCCAATATAGGTCTCTTTGGGCCTTTCATGGGCTAACTGAGTTAATGAACGGAGTGGATCATCCATACTTGGACCCTACTTTAAGAAGAAGAAGAAGAAGATGGGGGGGGGGGGGGGGGGGGGGGGGGGAGTTGAGACGCTAGAACAACAAGCGTCAAAGACACTACACGTGAGCAGAGAGGCGTGACGCGTACGCTCAAGCGTCAAAGACACTACCCGTGAGCAGAGAGGCGTGATGCTTACACCCAAGCTTCAAAGACACTACCCATGAGTAGAGAGGCGTGACGCGTACACCTTTTTGGGCATGAATGAGGTACCTTGGTGTATATGTTATATCCATGCCAACTAATTTTCTTAATTATTTTAAGCCACGTCTAAAAAATGAGACATGCCAATCTTAGGTTGACCATATCACAATAAACGGCAGGATTTGCATCATTTTGCTACTAAATTAAATATATTATATTATATATTTTTTAGAATTGTGATGGGGTGGATTCGGACCTAGATCCGACCCCAATCCGATGGCTATATGATTTTTGGATCGAAAATGGATCTGCCTATTTATAAGTGGATCGGATACAGGTATCACCTTTTGGGTCCTAGCCGGATCCGAATCTGGCTACAGATTTTTGAACTTGGAGCCGCAGATCGGGCCCATTGAGAGCCCTAAAAGGGTCAATGAAGAAGGGCAGCTTCTCCACCCGAAAATCCGAAAACTAAACCCGACTTGTCCATCATGGCCGGGTTTGACCCAGAGCCTCGACGGAGTCATTACTTGACTTGACCTCGGTCAAGTCATTACTTGACTCGACTCGGTGTTCCAATATCTAAAGAAAAAGTATTTATGTAATAAATATTTGAAAGAAAAATGCTTAGCGTAAAATATATAAAATAGCTAAAATAGCCCATAATGTGTTGATTAAAAACCTCTGCTTTCTTAGCAAAGGTCGAGCCGATAAGGGCGGGTGGGTGAGTAAATTGAGTCACCAAAGTTGACCAGGTCAGCAAGCCACTCAATGATTCTGGATGATTCAAGATAAGATTCAGACTCATGAGTTTCTTATCGACTCAGCACAAAATCTCATCGAGTTGAGTTCTTCGAGCCAACTCACCGAGTTTTAGAGCCAAGCTGTCATCTACCATGCTCCCATGCATGAGATGCTAGGTGTGCAGGCAGATAAAAGAAATAACGTAGAAAAGTGGCTTCAAGTCGAATTACAGAGTCGCTTTCTTTGATATGGTATTTACTCCTAATATAGATAGAATCTGAGTTTGTGATCCGGGTTATATGGGTTGGTTTCTTTCCTTTCATTTTCATAAGAGTTCTTGAGAAATGAAATTTTCATTTTTATAAGGAGTCTTGTAGAAAAACAAAGTATTTTTCAAAACAACTAGGAAAAGTAAGCCCGCATTTTGATAGATAACCCCCAAAACATATTTTCATTTAAAAAATTCCCAACATGAGAGAAGGTGAACACATCAATGAGAAATCATTAGAACACAGTAGATTTGACAAAGCCAATGCATTTTTGAGCCAGCAATGGCATAAAATCACCAGCGTCAACCAGCCACAAGCTGTGGGTTGATGAAGGTGCATGACAATTAACCAGGACTCAGTACAGCCATCTAACCACACGATGCGAGATGACATGTCCAAGATGTTCCAGGCCATGTCAACATCAGAATCTAGCTTATTGGTTCTTAATCCACCAATCAAATGATTAGAAAATGGCTTTACAGATAGGACCCAAAAGCCCATTGACAATAGACCATGGTCCAATCTGTTTCTTGGAAGGAGAAAAAAAAGAAAAAGAAGACCATGGACCAAAATCACCCCATTTAGATAAATACTAAATAGTCAGCAGTGGACAGTTAAAAACAAAGATGGCCAAAAGTTCATCTTAAAGGGGAAAGTTTCCATTGATTGAATGGTTATGATCATTCAAGCTCTAAAACATGCAACAGAGCAAAAAATTACAAAAAAAAAAGGAAAAAAAAAACACTTACATGCACCATCACACAAATACCAAATGGGTGATAAATATTTACATGCTTCATTTATAAGAGCAAGCACATGTGCATGAACACACATATCATTCCATATTCTACATGGTCATCCTAATAGACGATCTCAATCAGACAATTTATGACAAGATACTCTTCAGATAATGAAACTTTGTATGTACACTTAAAAGAAAAAAAGCTGATCAAAACCATGGACAGAAAGATCATACGATCGATCAGCTCACCGGAGGCTCAGTACTCTCGTGCTTCTTGAACATGCTCTTTATAGCTTCTTCTTTCTCATCAATGAAGTCAAAGAAGCGGTAGATGACCTGCGAAATGCTAGCCCTTGGCAATACTTCCGGCATGATAGACGGGTCTCTTTGTTTCCGGCTGTAGCGAGCAAATTGACGGACCGATCGTAGTAGAAACACGAACAATGCGATGACGGTGGCAACCCCGCAGAGGAGAAAGAGTCCCCAGAAGCTGTTTATATGGAGCTGGTTAGGGTCAGATCCTCGCCGGCTTTGTTGGATTTCGCAGCTCATCCCATTGCAAAACCACTTCTCATGCAGCTCTTGAAGCTTCCCGTTCTCGGACAGTCTCAGGATTGCACTAGACATGTCTATGGCGAGTGGAGAATCTCGCTGGAAAGCCTGTTTTAGTTTCGAGAAGAGAGAATAAGGAAGTAGTCAATATGTGAAAAAGAGGGGACGGGATTGATATTCAACCAACCTATAAGAACAATAAAACAAGTATAGAATTCATCACTAGAAAGAGATCCAATCTTCAAGTATTCACTTATCATTTTATCAATTGTAATTATTTTGATCATCACATCGAGAGGTATATCATACTGTGCGGAGTCCAAACCAGTCGCATTTTTTTCCTGCTTGCATTATGTACAGAAGAGGCTGCCCCACCTTTCAGAGAACCAGGCCGTTCATCTAGTGAACCACATATGTGGATGGGAGATGGACCGAGAAACTTTATTCAATAATCCTATCCATTGATTGGAATTCTTTTCCATTGCGTACAAGCTTTTGGATATGTTTTATTTTTATCATCCCTTTGCTGGCTGACAATGGAACGGCTAGGATTGTCCATGAGTTTTTTTTTCTTCTTCCAGTGGAGCCCATTCATGGGGGACTAACCAGATGAACTGTCTAAATCAATGGAAGGTGGTCCACATGTATAGAATGTTGGCCCAAACCAAAATGCTGCCAGTTTGTGGCAAGGATTGTATATTTCTGCCTTCATCAATGGACAGGGTATGATTGGGGCCGTTGGATCCAGAGGTCACTTATGCACAGATCTGAACAAAATAATGCTTTTGCATGCATGACTTCCAGTGACCGCATGATCCCCAGACCAATACTCCAACAGTTCAACTTCATCGGCAGATGATGAATCCACATGAGTATGGAACATGTTAGAAGACTGCGAGGGGATCACTCCAATGATAGACTGATATCACTAAACTGTAATTGCACAAAGAAAATCATCATAGATGGTTACACAAATACTCATGGTATTTGCAATTTTCAAATTTACCTATACACGTATGCATGCATATACATACAAAAATATACATTTACAAGTAAAGTGCTCCGGCGATACCAGTCTACCGTGAGTCCCACACGGTGTGTGGATGACGTCCAGCAAATTCGCAGCACTATGATGGTCAAACGCCCCGAAAATCATGCCAATCCAATCATTGAAAGGCCACACCATAGAAAACAATGTAAAATTGCCCAAAAACCAAAATCAAGTGGTGAGGCCCACCTGATGATTTGATTGGCCGATTTTTGGGGCATCCCGTAATCACGGTTAGGCAATACTGTTTGTGGGTTGGATTTCATACGCATACCAAGCGGGCCCCTCCACTTGAATTTGAAGGTCTACTGGCAGTTATACACTGTGTTCTATGGTGTGGGCCTCCTGATGATTGGATTTGCAGCTAGGCGCACATCATTGTGGAGTGAACCGGTTAGACGCGTTGGATGTCATCCACACACCATGTGGGCCCCACAATAGCCCGCTACCACCATTACTTATGGTGCTAAGTACCGCCAGAGCATTCCTCATACAAAATATGGATAGTATGTGTGCATGTGTGTGTGTGGACAGTACGCATGTCATGTATGTAGTATATGCATGTGAATGTGTGTATTTATGTGTTTATTCAAAATATGTGCATGAAACTAACTTACAAATCCCCATCCACTCTTGGTGAACATATCCCCAACGACGCTGAAACCATCCCTCTTGGACAGAAAGAGTTCTATATATGGAAGCTCGTCTACAATTGCAGCTACTCCTCCTTCAGCCTTCGATCCAAGCCGCAATGCTCTTTCATATTCCTCTGGGTTGTGAAGTTCCACAAGCCTTGATTGATGTATGTTAAGACTCTCTATCATATAACTCCGAGCAAAAGATCCCACTTGATATCCAATGCGCTCATTGCTTGCTATCAAACTATCGATCCCTGTGATTGGCGATGACAGCTGTTGGATCGTAAGGATCGATGTCAAGCTGGCTGTGTAGCTCGACGTGATCACCATCAATAGGAAAAGCCATACCATCATGACCATGCGTGCAAGAGTGCTCAAAGTTTCTTCTTCTGCAATGTTTTTTTCACGCCATGGAACAAAGATGTCATAATCATCAATCCACCAGATGGCGATTTTAGATCTTTTTTTGTACATTCTTCATCAATATGGGTGGTCCTACAAGTGAAAATACAACATCTACTGATCGACGTATGAATCTTAATCCAACTCTCCCACACATGTCAAAGCTAGATCCAGGAAATCTAAATCTTTGATCTGGTGGGGCCCAAAACCTAATCCACACATGTCAAAGCTAAATCTTAATCCAAACATGTCAACTTTGATCTGATCTGGTGGGGCCCAAAACCAAGCTGATCTGATCAGGTCATATGCGTCCATGAAAAAAGTTGGCCAGTGATCTCATTCGGATTGGCCCACCTGATGACTGTACCAGCCTGATTTTTGGGCCAAGGCACATACAAAGATGGTGGGGCCAGCCCACATGATGGATGACCCAGATCTCACAGAGATGGGAGAGTAGGATTTGAGATCCTGCAATTAGCCATATCAGTGCTCCCAAGCAAATACGAATATGCTCATTGGTTCAGCAGGAATATAGAGATGAATAGTTTGATAAGTATACAAGGGTTGCAGTTTCTCTTACGGTTTGTCTTAAACAGCGTCGAGAAGCTAAACCTGCAATTGAAAATAATAGGCTGAAATTAGATTTTAGAAATGACACGAAACATAATGTGGTATTAGAGAAATGTAATAGAGAGGCATTATTGGATTGTTGCATCTGGACATAAATAGTGACCCGTTGCACCGAAAGTGTACAAACAGGACCTGCAATTTGGAAATCAAGACAGATGATCTGCTTAACCCCACGGTGGATGCGAGATGCACCAAAAAATTCTGAGATTGGGACATCCTAAACATTCAATCAGTGACCCCCAAATAAACGGTTAGAAAGAAATTATAACAATGATTGGAAGAAGAGCCAAATATTGGATGGCTAGAATCTTATGATCTGAATAATCTTTTGGGCATTTACCATCGACAATAACATCCATCCAATCCTTGGTGGGCCACTGATTTTGCGAAATCATCAGATTTTTCTACCATTATTCTAACAAATAGAACTATTCCAAATGGAAAACGAACATCAATACAAATTAAAAGTTGGGTATCCAAAAATAATTGCTCAATTTCATCACAAATGACCAACATCAGTGGACTCAATGCATACAAACTTACAGGAGCATGGTTATGAACTGTTGCCTTGGTGGGCCACGGAAATCATCGTTTATCCGATGCTCAAGAAGCCAAATAACAAATCCAATAAGGAAGAAGAATGCTCCAGTGACACACCACATTTCCACCGTAAATGGTTGGAGAAAAACCCAAGCACTCGACTTTGAACTTTTGACAGGAGCCACAATCACAAGACCAGTAGCAATATAAGGCTGAGTGAAATCCACGATTTTCGTACGGTTCGTAACAATTGCAATGTCTCCAACAGCTGCTTCAAATTCCTATGAAGAATATCATTGTAAGAAGCATACCTCAATACCATACACAAAGAAAAGGTGATGAAATTCTCTTTCTAAACTCTTTAAGGAAATTCAACTTCTCTTTTGGGAGTGACTATAAATTTGGGTACGTTTGGATGCTCAATTGAGATGAATTGCAAATACCTTGATTCAATAATGCAGGTGTAAACCCAACCACATCCATTATGAGGGACAACCCCAAAATTACCGTTACTATCATTTCAAAGTTCAAATTGAAAAACATGGAATTGCAATTTGATGTGTTGTCATCATAACGGATTGAAGTGGCAATAGCTGGGTCTGGCTCCATAGCTCACTGCTAGACAAACTCTGTTTCAACACTGAGATCATGGGATCAAGTGCCCATGTGGTGTGAGTGCGTGCGTAAAGATTAAAAAAAAAAAAAAATTTAATGTGGCAATTGCCCCATTTCAGTTATTGAGAATTATCAAGTGGGCTAAGCGACTCAAACCTTCCCATGCACATAGCTCCATTTGAACTTGTTGGCATTCACATCACCTATCTCAACCATCCATTAGGTCCAGTCCCTCTTCTTCCACTGCTGGGTAAAAACAACTGCAATCAGTCAATCAGATTGTACTGGGCCTATCTTCTATGAACAATCTTTCACCCCATTTTATATACCGATATTCAGACTGTTTGGATCATCTGATCATTATGAATTTTTAAAGGCAGCCTATGAAGAGTTCAGTGGACCTAATGGATGGCCCACAAAGATGATGTGTATGCGATCAAGTCCAAATGAAACCATATGCATGGAAAGGTTCCCATACACTTCGCCCACTAGATCATTACTCTTGATCATGTCCTCTTTATTGAATTGATTTCCTGTGGTTAAAATCAACAGAGCATCCAAACGCAACCTTAAAGAGGTCAGTGGTGTGTATTTACCTCTGTTTGAACCCTATGCACGAACTCATCGTAACTGGGATTGGTCCGGCCATCCCCAAAAGGCACGAACTTGGATGGGAGAGGATATGGAAGTAATTTCTTCGCCTCCTCAAACACATCAATACAGTATCCTTCAATCTTACCGGTGCCATTTATTACCGTCACAAATTCAACAAAACTGGCTCTTTTCGGCACTCCAATCACCAAAGGTCTTTCGTCGGTTGCAAGCACCCAACCCCGTGGCTTCTCTGTCTTTCCACCAGGCCATGTAACATTCCCAAGCTGCTGATCCTCGCTGATACTGTGCCGTTGTTTACCATTCAATTTCTCAGGAGGTAAAACTGACAGACCCGAAAAATTAGACCAATAACCGACCCTACGGATCACCATGCGATCGACATTAACGACCTCATAAGAGCCATTCATGAGATTACGATCATGATCAAAATGAATGGGACCCATCAGACCCGTCAAACTCGTGTTGAGTAATTTATCAAATAGCACTTTCCCACCATCAAAGACTTTGAGCTTTTCTATCTGCAGCTTCGTGCCTCGAAACATGCCTAACTTATTGTTATATGAGAAAGAAACATTCCCATACTCATTGAGGAACTCGTCAATAGCATGAGCAACCACCCAAACCGTGTCATACGCATAAAGCCCATATGCATTCAATGTCGAACTTACGGCACCTTTTCCAACCAATTCCCTCCACCTCGACATGAAGGCGGTTTTGCGGGACGATTCCGGAAAATGTTGACGAAAGCCTACTACTCCTTGCAGAAGATTACGATCAATAGCTTGGGAAGAATCTAAAGCAGCACAAAGCCAATCTGTCACCAGCCATGCATAGTCAACAGTCACCATTTCAAGTTGATGAGCTAGCGATAAAATATCAAGCCCCATATTAGGATTCACATGTACAACATAAACACGTGGGCCGATCAATTTGGAATCATTCAGTGCATTCATGATATAACTACGAGTAGCCTGAACTGGCAAAGCCATCTTATAATGAATCCTTGCCATTCTCTTCGCAAGAATGTCTTCTAGAAAGGCTATCCCATTCCTCCCGTAATCATCATCCACAAAAATGGCAATTACCTCTCGCCAGTTAAAGTAAGCAATCAAATCGGCCATGGCGGTCATTTGGTAAGAGTCGCTCAGTGTTGTGCGGAGGAAGAAGGGGAATTGAAGCGCAGACAGAGTTGGGTCGGTGGCCGCAAAGGATACAAGTGGTACTTGGAGTCCATCAGCTATAAAAGAAATCATATGAGCAATTGCAGAGGACTGCGGCCCAATTACCGCCACGGCACCTTTCTCGAGTACCTGCAAAGCTGCAAAAAGAAATGTGAAGCAATCAAAATCATGTCTCTCTCTATCTATCTATCTATTGCACACCAAAAACTGCTGATGTTTACCTGATTAGTTTTAGCAGCTCAAAATGACACAGAGTACTGTTGGATTTTTTAGAATGATGGGTACAATTTGCACAACTATCAGCACTAGGATTTTGATTCTGGACTACCACTACGTGTGTACATTTGTTAAGGGTGCAACTCAGGTGGGTTGGGTTGGGTTGGGTTGGGTCGGGTTGGATTGAGGGTCAACACAACCCGACCCGCCAACCCAGGGTTCCCAACCCAAACCCAACATAAATCCTCTATGCTCGACCCTAAACTAACCTGACCCGACCCGAATACATGTGATTATTCCCAAGCTGACCTAACCAAACCAAATTGCTCAACTGGAACCCAACCGGATCTCAAATCGGGTTGGAGTTTTCCAACCCTAACCCAACCTTAGGAGACTAACAACCCAACCCAATCTGACAAGAACTTGGGTTGGGTCAGTCAGGTTCTGGTTGACCCAAACACAAGTTGCAGCCCTAATATGTGTATGTATATATATCCGCTCTCTCCCAACTCACATGTGCACATTCACAAACACTAATAGACGTGGCAATATTTTACTATGATGAATGAATGATATGATGCACAGTATATGGATATCCTAGTTGTCCTGGGGCCATGAGTTCATACAAGTGGAGACTAGAGGTTGGTGGTCTAGAACGTCAATCTAATGGGATAATCCTACCTCAGAAGGACCATACCCCAAAAATATCCTCGATGAGATAATCCTAACCTTCAATCTATGGCCTCTAATAGACAATTAAGAACAAAAAAAGGAAAAAAAAAATTGCAGCAAAAGGCTCCATTCAATGAAGAGAAGGCCAACTAAGAATTTTGAAACCACAACACATTCCTAGTGTTGAAATAAATTAAAAGAATTGTGATCAGATACAAGACCCTTATGTGGGTCAAAAATAATTTCATTATCATCATCATCTAGTCCTTATTCCAACTAAGGGGCCTTTTGAATTTTGATAAAAGTTATTTTCAGCACACTGAAATTTGATATTTTCAGTGATTTTCACTGGTTCAGATCATTTGGCAAATCTAACTTATCAAGTGCTTAAATTAATTTTCACTAAATATGGGTCTTTTTTCCGGCTCCCCTCCCTTCACTAAATGCTGACGGCTGAATGCTGAAAGTGGTGGTGCACTAAAATTTCTTTTCACTTTGTGACTAAAAATCTCTAAAATTATTTCAAAATTACAATTCAGCACTCAAATTAATTCTCAGAGCATATTTTTCAATTTATTGAATGGCACCTAATTTGGGTCATCTACATGAATCATTTTCCACCATTCCACTCTATCAAGGGCTATAACTTCAATTAGACCATAGGTCATCATGTCTTTTCTTACTACCTCCGCCTGCGTCTTTTACTTTTCATCAAATGAGTCAAAAACAATTTATAATGTACAAATTTGTCTAATATAGCATCATACCAACATGGGAGGATGGGACTTCATAAGCATATTGAGCATATTCCCAAATACTTAGTAAATTATCGAATAATTCATGAATTTATATGAGCAATTCAGTAGTCTAAAGAAATTCGATGGCTTTCTTTAAAAATGTTTTTCTTTAAAAGAAAAAAGAAACAAAAGATTTCCCAACTCATGACTAATTCCTGGTTCCAACTCATGACTAATTCCTGGTTGAATCATTCCTGAATCTGAACTTTGTAACAGTGGCTTTGGATACAAGGTTAGCATAAGAATACAAAGTATTAAGAAAATCCCCAAAATAGAGATTCAAGAACTTCACTAGAATTCAGGTTCATATGGCAACAAATTGTCAGATGAATTGAAGGAGAGACCAATAAAAAATCAAACCCAAATCATATCATAATCATCGGAAACTTCATAACTCTATCTATAGACCCAAACCATTTATCAGGAAAATCATGAATATTTGTTTGATCGATGACCACACTGGATTCTTCCTCATCACTTCTACCATTGTGTATTGATTCTTGGGATAAACCAAAACAACAAACTGTAATTCAACAAACCAAATTACAAATGAAGGCTCAACAAGATTTCCATCCTAACCGCAAGAACATAAAAAGAGGGAAGTCAGATATGCATATAAGAAAAGAGTACCTCCAACAGCTCCAGTGAAAACATTACAATTTGCGTCCTCCATGGTCAAATTCAGTTGGGTCCCACTGAGAATGCTTGCATCCGCATTGATATCGGCAACAGCAGCTTCAATGGCCACCTTCGCAACTCTCCCAATCGTTGAATTGTAAGTAAAAACGGCACCAATGGTCACAACATCAGGCCTTTGGCAATCAGCACAACCGATAAGGGCCCAGATCAAAACGGAAACTGATACAAACAGAGAAACTCCCATAACTGAAGCTTCAACAGATCCAGAAACAAAAGCCCAATCAGCTCATCCAAACACCCATTCCATTTTCCATGGATTTACAGCCTCCTTTCTGCAACTGAAGGTCAAAAAAGCTTGTATTATCTGCGACTCTACAAAAAAGACTGAAATGGAAGAAGATACCAAACATACCAACACCAAAATAGCATAGAAAAAGAGCATGATAGACATGAATTTTCAAATGGAGAGTTGCATCTAACTTTTTGAGGCCTTTGCTTCATGAATAGGCATCTACCCATTTGAAATTGCAGATTTCTTTTGCGACTACCCACAACAAAAGAAAACGTGATAAGCAGAAGCCCAATTCAAATTCCATCTCTACTTACAAATTCTTTCAGGAAAAAAAAAAAACTATTTTGCAGCCTTCTTTTGCAACAATCCAAAAAGCCACAAAATGAAAAATAGGCAAAAACCCAAATCAAATTGCTTCTCTACTAACAAGTTCTTTAAAAAATGCATTTAGGGCCTTTGATTGATAATTAGACAAAAAAAAAAAAAAAAAAAAAAAAAAAAAAAAAGAAAAAAAGACCTTTGTTTGGTAGCCTTTTTTAGTAACTATTCAAATAAAAGAACCTCAAGGCCTTTGATTCATGATCAGACAAAAACCCAATTGAAATTGCAGCTTTCTTCTCTAACTACAAGATTTTTCTTTAAATTACAATGCATAAAATATAAATAAAATTAAAACCTTAAAGCCTCTTGGTAACCACAACAAATTGCATCTTTCTTTTGCAACTAACCAATATAAAACTGCCATCTTTTCATTTGTTTATACAAAAGAGAGAGGCTGAAAGAGAACCTGACCTCTGCATTAAAGTGGGCCATGTGATCAAAGACCAGCAAACCACCCAATTCCCATTGAGTCCTGGTTTTGTATATGGTGTCAAAAAAACCCAAAATGGATGGTCAGATTTTCTCCAATTGGGTAGCATTGATGAAGGATACTGGATTCTCTGGTAAAAAAATTCATGAAAGACGGTGACTTTTTATTTTTCCCCTGTTGTAGATATAAACAGCAAAAATGTGGGCCTGGAAAGCATCGCTTTCATGCACATATATTTACACCCATCTTTTTTATAGATACACCCTTTATTTTCTAGTTTTTGCACCCTGTAATGCTAGGGGATATCGTGTATATACGCGGTTCAAAAACCACTTGTGTTGGATAATCCTAGCCATCTCTTTTAGCCAACTTTGTTTTTCGCCGTCTAAATTTCATTGATCGAATCTGCAGAATTGAAGATTTATTTTTATTTCTATTTTAGATCATCCAGTGTATGTTCCATTAGATGAACAGTCAAGATCAATGATATCCCATATGCAAATGTACGATGGAGGGAGATTTCTATGATACTTCGGTATTCCCCGATCTATCATATCATTTCGTGATGTTTTCTACCATAGTGGTTGTAGAAAACCTGTGCAATAAAAAGACCAGTGGGGTCCACTGTGATTTTTTTTTATTAAATCTACTCCGTCCATTATCCTTAAAATATGATTTTAGAGGCATAAAAAAAAATTCAGAACGTTTCCCAACTTGAAACAACGCAGAGAATGGTAGAGATGGGAACGATCACCATTGAAACCTTCTTGAGGCCCACCTAAGTTTTGGAAAAAGATTATATTTGGATTTTCCCTTCATCATGGTGTGATAATAACATTTTGAACGGCTTGGATGGAATATAACGATCAAGGTGGGCCCAGGGAGACTTACAGTAGTTGGCATTCCCACTCTAAGTATCTCATATGGCGTGGCTGTGTGTACAACCGTGTAGAAAATTCCCGTCCCAATCAGGTAGGTGTGTCACCGGACGGAGATGGCCTGGGAGCAACTTGGGTGAGACCCCGGAACCAGCGATGTGGGTGTGACCCTGAACCTAGGGCCCACCTGAATGTATTCTTTGTAGATCCATGCCGTCCATCTGTTTCTTCATATTATTTTAGGATGCAGTCCCAAAAATGAAACAAATGAAAATTTTAGGTGGACCACACCACAAGAAACAGTTATCATTGAACCGTGACCATTAAAAACTTCCTAGAGTCCACCGTAATGTTTATTGACCATCCAATTTGTTGATAAGGTAACGTAGACAGGGATGAAAGGAAAAAAAACAAATATCAAGTTGATAGAAAACTTTTGTGGCTCACAAAAGGTTTTTAATGGTCATTAACCAGTGTTTCTTATATTGTAGTCCACCCAAAATTTTGATCTTCTTCATTTTTGATAGCATAGTACAAACTAATCTGAAAAATCAGATTAACGGCATGGATCTACAAGATATACATCCAGGTGAGCCCTAGGCTCAGGGTCACACCCACATCGCTGGTTCCGGGGTCTCACCGAAGTCGCGCCCGAGATTGCCTGTGCCTGGACGGCGAGCGGATTAGGTGAGACCCCGGATCCACCGAGGTGGGTGGGACCCCTGACTGTGGGGGTCACAGTGATGTATGTGTATTAAATCCACAGCGTCCAACCACTTTGATAGTTTATTTTAGGGTATGATACCAAAAATGAGTCTGACTGAGATCTTAGGTGGACCACACCATAAAAACAGTCATGTTTTAATCTCTACCATTGAAAACTTCATGGATTTTCAATAGATTCCACCGGAATGTTTATTTTCCATCCAACCTGTTGATAAGGTCACAAACACCCAGATGAAGAGACCACATAAATATCAGCTTGATCCAAAGCTTTTGTGGCCCACATGAAGCTTTCAATGCCCAATCACCACTGTTTCCTGTACTATGGCCCATCTGGAATTTGGAACTGCTTCATTTTTTGGACCATGCCCTAAAATGATCTTTCAATGCGAATGTATGGCGTGGATGTAGTCACATACATCACAGTGGCCCCACGGTCAGGGGTCCCACCCACCTCGGTGGATCCGGAGTCTCACCTAATCCGCTCCCGCCTGGACGGAAGCTAGGTGGGGCCGACCATGAGATTTGTAAGAGATCTATCCTTATCCGTCTGTTTTGCCAGCTCGTTTTAGGACACGGGCCCAAATATGAAGCAGATCCTTGGGCAACACGAAGTGGGGAGGAAAATGTCTACCATTGAAAACCTTTATGGCCCACCATAATGTTTATATTCCATCCGAACCGTTCATAATGTCATTCACACTTGGATGAACTGAAAACACAAACATTGGTATGACCTAAAAATTCTATAGCCTCACTAATATTTCAACAATGGGATTTCAATCTCTATTGTTTTCTGTTGTGTGGCTCACTTCAACTTTGGATCCACCCCATTTTTGTCTTGGATGAGTTGAAGAAACGGATGGACAGGGTGAATTTTTCACAAATATCACTATAGACCCCACCTAGCTTTCAACCGCGAGAGAAAGAGAGAAGCTGGACACAAACCAAGCTCACTCAAAAGCCCGGATTAGATTGGTTCGGCAAAGATTGACTTGGATTACCTGGAATGGAAGTTCGAACCAAATCAAGCTTGGGAGTCAAGCTTATTTAAATGAAAACAAACCAAGCCCAAACCATGGTATTATTGGCTCAGTAGGAAGATCGACTTGATTTAGCTAGTTTAATTCAGCTCGTAGATTATATGCATACTGTTTCGTGTGGTGTAATTCCCTTAAGCTTTAGATATAATTCAATTTTAGGATAATGTCTTAAATTGACATGTAAAAACAGATGGACAGCATGGATAATACACGTAAATGAATGCACACTGTTTCTTGTGGTTTGGTCTACATGAATGCACATTGTTTCTTGTGGTTTCGTCCGGTCAAGCTTTGGATATTATTCAATTTTGGATCACGTCCTAAAATGACATGTAAAAACGGATGGATGGAATGGATACGAAGTATTGTCTCTGTATTAAAAAAAAAAAAAAAAAAAAAGTTCACATTGTGTATATTGTTTTTGAACTAAAATAAAAAATAAAAAAAACAAGCTGACTGATCAAACTTTTTTTTTCTTTTTATATATGCACCCCACAGCCACTCACGCACACACACCTCAAACTCATGTTGTAGTGGATTTTTCCCACCTACGAGACTCAAACCCGAGACCTAGTGTTGAAACTCCTTAGAGTCTACCACTGAGGCAAGGATAAGAACACACTTACTAATCAAATTTAAATTGGCTCAGCTCAGCTTAGATATTTGGACGAAACCAAACAAAGCTCCAGCTCATATAATTTGATTCAAACCAAGTTCAAAGAATAGAAATATGCTCCAAGGCATAAAGCTCAAACAAAAGTGTCACATAAACAAGCCAAATTAAACTTAGGTCAAACTCAGTTAAACTCGGCTCAAATGGTGTACAGACTTGCAGGCACTCAATGTCCTCCCTAATATGTGGTAACATCGTGCAGTACCTTATTCTAGTGGTACGCGAGAGCAGATTAGGCAAGTCAAGGGTAACAGCATAGTGAGTGAGGCCCTAAACATGAGGCCCGCCTCAATGTATGTGTTGTATATCCATGCCGTCACACCATTTTAGAGGCGGTCCCAAAAAATGAAGCAGATCCAAATCTAAGGTGAGTAGAGATTGAATTCCTACTAATAAAAACTTCTAGGGACTCACAAAAGTTATGGATAAAGCTGTTATTTGTGATTTCCCTTCATACAGGACCTTATCAATAGGTTGAATGGCAAATAAGTGGGCCTTAGTTTTAAATAATGGACGTTCAATCACCACTTTTTTTTTTTTTTTTATAGTATTGTCCACGGTAGATTTGGATCTACCTTATTTTTGGAATCATGCCCCAAAATGATACGTCAAAACGTATAAATGGCGTGCAATGTATACGTCAAGGTGCCTCGGGCCCACCGTGATATATATTCCTTACATCCACACCGTCCAACTGTTGTGGCAAATAATTTTAGGGCATAACCCAAAACATGAAGCATATTCAAATCTTAGGTGAACTACGCCATAAGAAAGAGTAGGTGATTGAATCCCCACCATTAAATACTTCTTAGGCCACTGAAATGCTTTATTCGCCATTCAATCTTTTTATAAGGTCACAAAGACCTACCTGGACGGAGTGGATGTAAGGAACATGCATCACAGTGGGCCCCACAGTCAGGGATCCTCCGAAGCTGCGCCCGCACATACTATGTACACGTGGCACTCGCGTAATCAAACTGATGGAGCATAGCCGGAAATCAAACTGATTTTAATAATCCTAGGCATCGCATTTATGGCAGTCGGTTGATGAATTGGAACGATTGGCTATTGACCGAGCGCGACTTGGCTGTGACCCCGGAACCAGGGACGTGGGTGCGACCCTGACTGTATGGCCCACATCGATGTATGAAATGTATATCCATGCCGTTCATATGTTTTGCTAGATTATTTTATAGTATGGTCCCAAAAATAAAACAGATATAAATTTTATGTGAACCACGCCACAGGAAACATTAATCATTGAATGCCCACCATTAAAAACATCCAAGGGTCCATCGTAATGTTTTTTTGACCATCCAAAGTATTGATAAAGTCACACAGATGTGGATGAAAGTAAAAATAATAAATACCAGCTTGATCCAAAAATTTGATGGCCCATGAAATGTTTTTAATGGTGAATAGACACTGTTTCCTATGATGAGGTCCACCTGAAATTTTTCTCCGTTTAATTTTTGGTACCATGCAGTAAAATAATCTGAAAAAAACAGATGGACGGCATGGATATACATTTCGTACATTAACGTGGGCCCTATGGTCAAGGTCGCAGCCAAGTTGCGCTCTTTGAACCGTTCATTTATAACCACCAACCAGACGGTTGAGATCATAACTGACTTGGGATGCTTCCTATGTTGCCACCCAGGCCCATATGCTTAGATTTTCCTATGATTTGAAACCGTCCATATTTTATCTACTGCCATAGATAAGCTGATATTAGCCTTTGATTTTTAGAGTTGAATGCAGGCCATTGAAATATTCTCATCATTGTTCTAAATTCATCTATTGATGGAGATGGTCACAATCATCCATCCTACACATATTTCATACAGTGTCCTGTAGATCATAGATTCCACAGCATGGTCGGTTGAGATCGTCGGACGACTCAGCATGTGGGCCCAATGAGTGGCGACAAACGCTGGATTCCTAGTCCGACAGAAGCAAAAGGAGCTAATGTTGACTCATGGTGACTCGCCCACCCAAGAAAGACCGCCAATTTAAAAAAATCCAGTCACGTGATTTGCGTTTGTGTGGGCCCCACTAATATAATGATACGAACCCAGGTGGATTGGGTGTGGTCCATCGCTTGATTATGTTTGTGTCTTTGCCTGAGGTTGAGGCACGTGATTCACACGAAATACCATCCAATACTCGGGCCGAGTGATTGTACAGTATTTTGGCCTTTTATTTTTGTAAAGTGGGCCATGGGGTAACAGCATAGTGGGTGAGTCCTTGGCCATGGGGCCCACCTTGACTTATGTGTTGTATATCAATTCTTTCCATCACTTTTTCCAGCTTACTTTAGGGTATGGTCCAAAAAATGAAGCAGATCAAAATATCAAGTAGACCACACTACAGGAAAAGGTGGTCATTGAACACCCACCGTTACAAAATTCCAAGGGCCACCTAATGTTTATTAGCCATCTAACCTGTTGATAAGGAAACATAGACATGGATGAAGGGAAAACCCAAATATCAACTTGATCCAAAACTTTCATGGCCCACGAGAAGTTTTTAATGGCCAATGACCACTTTTCCTGTGTTGTGGTCCACTTGAGATTTAAATCTGCTTCATTTTTTTTTTTACCATGAGTGCCTATATATCAAGGTGAGCCCCCTGCCATGGATATCTACAATGGGGCATTAAATTTCAACGGCTCTCTCTCTCTCTCTTGTTTTGACTTTTGAGGAGTTGGGATAGGAAGTGGCAGGATGGCAGCTAATCTGCGAGTGCACTGAATTAATTTACTCCAACGTTCATGCACCTCATGAACACCAAGAAGATTGAAGTCATCCACCGCATCCGGTCTGACGTCACTATGGTGGTGCGTCGTAATGCACCCTTTCTTTATATAAAAAATAATAAAAATAAAAAAAAATAAAAAATGCTCTGATTGGATGATACACTAGCGGTATAAATTAAGTCGAAATTGCATGTGCGGCATACAAGCAATTAAAATTAATTTAAGTCATGGACGCAGGTCGCCAGCCACACGCTGTCCGAAGAAGTTCCAGCAATCAGAAGGTAGGTGGGGCCTACCCTAATGTTTTGTGAGAAATTTACTTATTTATTCATTTTTGCCCGCTCATGTTAGGACATAAGCAAAACTAAAGTGGGCACAACGAGTGAAGAGTGGGCAACATTGCTCATCTTAATTTCAGAATGTACAGGAGTTTAGGTTAGCTCCCAATCAACTGAGTCAAGATCACACTTAATTACATATTGCTGACCATTTATATTGATTGTTTGTACATGCAGATGATCACACATATATTTATCTTTTATTTATTTTTCTATTAGTTGAACTGAGCTTTAAATATAAATTAATAAAATCGATGTTATTAGCCTTTTTAGTTTTAAATCAATTATCTATTCTTACTCTATTCAAAAACATAAGACGGTAAAAAGAATCCATTTGAAAGGGCTAAACTTACCCTTTTAAATTGTCAATCCCAAAATCCGGTTTTAATTAACCTATCTCAACATTGGGGTCACCCGCATTCAATCAAACTTGAGTTGAGTACAACGATAGTGCAGCAACACTATGTGTCAGTGAAAGGATGAGCCAAGGTGTGTGGGGCGGGTCACATGTCATTCCTCGTGGACTCATGGTAGGGGGTGTAGCCTAACCGTACACATTTAACCAAATACGGGACTTTGTTAGCACGCATAGCCTCGTGTTTGAGTGAATTATGAGAAACAGGATGAGCTAAGGACATGATCCAAAACCAATGTGGCAATCTTCATTGCTCCCTAACATGCAGCAATCTACCTCAATTTTTAGCCTATGTCCTAAAATGATCTAGCAAAATGGATGGGAGAGGTGAATTTCTCACAAACATCACAGCGGCCCCACCAAGTTTCTATTCCAGGAACTTCCTACCACAAGTGACAATATGTTGGTGGTGGCAGGATCACCACTTAATCAGCATCCCCAAAAACTGCACTTATTTGATCATCACTCTATCATATCGGTGGACATTTATTGGTCAGCTAAAATAAAATAAAATAAAGTATCCAATGGTCCAAATTCAAGAATTTTTTGTCAAAAAGAAAAAAAAAAAAATCCAATTTTGCGTACCAGTGACACAGACTCTGCTATTAAGTCGATCTAATTTGAGTTAATATATGCCACATGTATAATTTTGATTACTTGAATATCAAGCTTCCTACTTTACCAGAGTATCAATAACTTCACTTTCTTAGTAATCCACCATCCATGCACACTGCATACATGGCACGTCAATCCAAACAATCAACCATTTCGAAATAGTGTAACTCCTACCCTTCCAAATGGTGGCCAGAAGATAGACGTCTCCAAACAGCAGAAATCATGGGAATCCTTCTCAGAAGTCCAACTGGCAGAATGACCCTGCCCACCCAATTGGTAGCCATAAGACAGATGCTTCAGCAGGAGAATCATCAGTGGTCCAGAGAGAGAGAGAGAGAGAGAGAGAGAGAATCTCAATAGATAACTAATAATATATAGTATCCAACTACCTATGTAACCTAAGTATGTGGACAGCTGTATTGTCTTCATACAATACTCTATTTATTAATTCTAGACATATCATTATCCATGCTTCTAATGCAGTGACTTAAAACTACCAATGGCAAGGGCATGAACATAAAAGAAGAGAAATGTTCACACACAACTAGTTATTCGTCCAGGTAATTGGTATGTGGGGCCCATCATGATGTCTACATGATATCTCACCCATCCAATAAGGTTACCCCACCATGAAATAGCACACCCTAGAAGAAGGTAAGTGCGGCATACCATGGAAAACAATGAACAACCACCAAAAAAAAATCACAATTACATGGTCTTGAACGATTGGATTGACCTGATTTTTGTAGCATCCCATTTTCATGGTGGGACAACCTTGTTGAATATGTGAGATGTCATCTAAACCCTATAGTGGACCTCACATACCAACGATTTGGATGAATAACTAGTGTGGGAGCATTTCTCCCTCCCAAAAAATGACACAACAAAAGTGAAGCGCCTATCTTATCCTACTTATGTCTTTTCAAAATGCTGCTTAATACAATTTCATTGAGTGATTTAAAGTGATGTGTCCACCAGACAAGGGTTAAACCAGTGTGGAGTCCAAATCCAACTCGAGCACTTTTAAGGTACAAAAGTGGAGCATTTGTCACTTTTAAATCAATCCACTATACAATGTGGCGACAACTCTTGTTCTTGGCAATGTTTTAGTCCATAAATTTCTTGGGAGATTTTCAAATTTTGAGGTTTTTCTTGGGATGTTATTATGAAAATCTCATCGATTTTCTTTTTTAATATTTATTATTCATTGTTGAATAATTTTAAAATTCAAATTTTAAAGATATATTTATATAATAATTTTCTTAATGGTTTTACTATTTTTGAGTTAATACTATGACAATATGTGATAAAAATGTAATATTTTAAAATTTGCCAAGACTTTGAAGATCTCACGATGATACCACTTAGGGGGCATTTGGATGGCAAGTTACTTAAGATAAGCTACATATGGCTCAAGTAGCTTATCTTGATTTTTTACTTATTAAACTAAAGTGTTTAAGTAACTTTAAATTAAAAAAATATTTATAATTAATCATAAACCAAACTCACTTATCTCAAATAAGTTACTTATCTATGGCTACAAGTAGAAAAAGTAATTTATTTAGTGGTATCCAAATGTGCCCTTAGTAACTTATCTACTGCTACAAGTAGAAAAAGTATATTTGTTGCACTACCATACATTGGTATTGAATCCTAACTATTATGCTTTTCTTCAAAATAAATAAAGGAAAAGAAAACCCCCTTGTTATGGCTTTTAGTGATTCTTGATAACCATTGGTTGTGAAGCATGATGCCTTTAGTAATGAAGTATTTTTTACATTTAAAATGGTGGTGGAAGTTATCATTAATGAAAGGGGTCGTCAAAGGATGTCTTTGCTTGAAAGGAGCTGAAATTGTTCCTTCTATGTCTATGGACTTCTTGGGTCACTCCAAAAAATCACAATCAACAACAATCTTCACTCTCCATTTTCTTGTTTCAAGTTATTTTGAAAATCTACAAAATTTTCGAGGGTGAAAATTTCAAAAGGCCAAAAAAAAAAAAAAGAGTGAGAAAAGAAGAGGAAGAAAAGGTAAAAACAAGAATGTACGCTATAAAAGTATGTTTAAGGTATAATTTTTTTATTTTGCTAATCGAAGGCGACATTTATCTAATTCAAGAGAAGAGGCATGTTGTATCTTAAAGGCAAATTAATTGTAACCCTCTAACAAATTGGTTTAAACTTTAGAGTGCAAATATCGCGTAAGGATAGCGACACTTGACACTTGCCTTGAAGATAGCAACAATGTGACTTGCATTGAAAAGACTTTTATGTGTTTCCTTTTGTTTCCATTGCTTCCATAGGCTTTCGTCTTTTACTAACAAGAAGCGTCATGGTGCAATAATTTGATAGTTGTATGTTATGTCCCACGATGAATTTACATGCCTTAAAGGGATCACGTGCTGCAAGATCCCATGGGCTGATTCTCAGATTTTATTCTTTTTCAATTGAATCAGATTTTGTTGTATTCTATTCTTAATCATTTATAAGTGGGTGACAAACGGGTCGGGTATGGGTATGGCGTGGTATGGGTAGGGCCGGGTATGGACCGGGAATTTAAAGAAAAAAAAGAAAAAAAAGTGGGCTACAAACAGATAAGATTGACCTATTGAGGAGATTTTTCTTTTATTGTCAATCCATGATGTGAGGCAATATACCAATGGCTTAGATTATTAAAACATGCTCCCCACTTATGGTAATTGAAAACAAGTGTGCAATATGCAAAGATGATGTTGCAGGTCCACCTTCTTTGCATGCACAGGGGGGGGAAGCTTTAAAAAGAAAAATCTTTTTAGATATGGATCTTCTTTGCATATCTAAAGTTGTTGGTTCATCTAGTAGACGCTACCGGCCACAATGCAAGAAATTGATTGGATCATAAATTCTCAACCACATAAATAATAGACTTTTACTTTTTGAGTGGGTCATTGTTTCTTCATTTTTCATTGATTTCAAGTCCCGTGGGCCAAACTAATCCATCATTGGGTTTTAAACACTCTAATCCAATCCTTAGTGAGGCCTATTAAATGAACAATTCCCATTACTTCATATGGCCCATATGTAGAGGATGTGGATTGTTTAGTGAGGAGCTCACTCACGAATGGTGTGGATATTCTATGAGGCCCACTGTGTAGTATGTCTTCCGCATCGTCCATTACTTTTTTCAACCCCCATTTCAAAAGTGGGAACTGAACGGTTATTATCTTTGAAACTTGTTAGGGGCCATAGAAATTTTGGATCAAGTTAGATATTTTTGTTTTCTCTTTATCTAACTCTTTGTGACCCTATGAATAGGTTAGTTGACAAATAAACATCATTGTGACTAAGTGTGGGCATTTCAACTGGCAGACGCCCGCTAGCCTAAGTTAGACGCCTAGGCATTTCAACTTCTGGTCTCGAGTTCAAAACCCACTAGTGAGTGAAAGCATCGTGTAACTTATTGGGTGGGTGTTTTGCAGCATCAAGTGCAAATGTAATAAACTGCAAGTAAAAAATTTATTTATCATCATGTACAATTTTACACAAATAAAATACATGAGGCAACCAATGCCATCATTGCATGCAAATGTTAATGATCATCATCAAGTAAAATAATTTAAAATTATTACTTTTTTTTTACTTTACTGATTCAATTGGTAGAATAACAAGTCTTTACATATTTTTCTTAAAACTTAAGTCATTCATATTTTAAATGGGCCACAACATATAAAACTAAATTAACGGCTATGCGTTGTCTCCAACATGAAGAGTGAAATCTTGGGCTTTTTAAGCATAGTTTCCAACCTGATGGAAATCCCAGATCTCACACACGTGTTTCATATTTGCATGTGTGCATGCATGACTGCATCCATGTATGACCCTGTGGCGTGTGGAATCAGCAAACCTCTTATTGTGTTTTAAGCATGGGCGGCTTCTTCTTTCATATGTAATGTGCTTTTACACAGCCCAGTGTTAAGAACACCCAAGCTCTGTGGGCCCACTGTATTTGCATATGTATCATCCACTCCGTCCATCAGGTTAGAACCATAATCTTCGTAGTACATACAAAAGATCGACGGATAAAAATCTTATATGAGCCAAATCAATGGAAACGATTTTCAATTGTCCCTTAAACCACTAAGTTCGCTGGGTGTAGCCCACCTGAGTTTTGGTTCACGCTGGCTTTTCCTGTTGGTGTGGACCACCTGAGCTGTTGATCTGGCTGATTTTTTGCCCCAGGAGCTCAGCATCGAGGAGAGCACCTGATGGACGGAGTGGATGTTACATACACAACATGGTGGCCCCACATGTATTTTATGTGGCGCCTTAACAGGTGGGGGGTACGGTGGTGGATGGAGGATTCTGGTCCCCAATCAGCGTTGAAAGAGTCGTTCAGCCCTGAGTCAAGTGGAGATCTCGCCCGAGTCAGTGATGAGTCAACCAGATTTGTCCGGGTTGTATCGGAGTCTCAGACCGGATCTGATCCTACATAATCCGAGTCGACTCGGATAGTCATATTGGACTCGTGCGAATCTTAAAACCATGGCCCTAATGACATCCACATCGAGTAAAGAAGAAGTCTTGTCATATCAATGTTAGAGAAATGCCATGACACAAGATCGCAAGATAAGGCCAATCCATCATGTGGGGCCCACCATAAAGATGTCTTGCACAAGACATAAGAATGGTCTAATGGTCGTAGGGGCCAGCTTTTCATGGAATGTAGAAAGTGTTGGGAAAAACCGGCAGCGGAAGCGAAACGCCGAACACGTGAAGCAATGTGCAATCAAATGAGAAACACGATGCAATCAATCACACACAAGCATTCACTACAAGAGACTCCGAATTTTACGTGGAAAAACTCCAAAACGGGTAAAAAACCATAGCACAAACGATCCACTATGAATATCAGAAGATTACAGAGATTGACAGCCCACAAAGCAAGAAAACACATAAAAAACCCAAGTTTATCTCTTACACACACCTCTCCCCTCTTCCTAGTACGATTAGGAAACCTTGGACACCTTTGGATACCTCTCTCAGTCGGATGACAATACCTTAAATAGGAAGAAATTCGAAAATAGAAACACCTTACGCAGTACTGCAGATTGCGCAAGGAATCCTGCGTGCACAGCCGACCGGTCGCCCGACTGGTCTCACATAGCACAGAAAACGTCCAGGGAGGGCGACCGGTCTCACATAGCACAGAAAACGTCCAGGGAGAACACGCTGTCGGCCTAGGCCTCACACCGGTCGCACAACCGGTCTAGGGCCACACCGAGACTTGTCTGCCTTGCTGTGCATCTGGGTCACAACGTCAGACCGATCGGGTGACCAGTCTGAGCACCCAAACCGAGCACACTTCGAAGGCTCTCCAACAGAAAGTTGGTTCTTTTTTTGTCAACCGTCCATTTTTCTTTCTATACACAAACGGTCACCAGATGAGTTGACTGACCTGATTTTTGCGCACAGGCGTTTTCACGTTGGTTCCCACCAGATGAATGGCCCAGATATCACAGAAGTACGCCACGTGGACATGGATGTGTTACTCGCCAGTCCATTGGGAAACTTTCTTAAAGTCGAGCAACGAAAAGCTAAAACGTCCTTTTATTTGCCTAAAACGCTTGCGTCACTTGTCTACTCACACAGTTGCGTGACTTTCGCGGACGTGGATGTAACGACTCAACGTACATGAGATCTACACCGTCCATCAAGTGAACCACCTTATGTTTGGATTGGGAATAAAAAATCAGGCGGATTCATAATCAGGTGGGCTACGGCATGGGGAATAGCTGAAATGAAATCCCACCGTTAAAACCTTCCAAATTCTGTGTGGGATCCAAGGTAGCCTTTATATGCAATCTAATCCGTTCATCTGACTTGAAAAACTATTATGAAGTAACTAGAAGAAACTCAGAACATTCAAACACTTAAGTGGGGCATATCACGTGACTTTAGAGTTTTCAGTAATGATTTTTCACTTTCCAACATTTTGTTGTCCACTCAATTCATAGATTGAACCGATTCTTATAATTCCTAGTAAAATTGTGACGATTCACCTGATGGACGGAGTGGATCTAATGTATATTCTTCACACGTGGCACTCGGTCAATGCAAGTCACGCCCTCGCTATACGACACGTAGTCAGACTCAAGAAGTCCTTTTCTTATCAATGTGAATGCACGTCCATCAGTCGTAGCTCCCACAAACTAATAATTGCTGCACTTTAACAATGAATCTGGACCGTCCAATTAACGGCACTGAATGATCTAGAGCCCGAGGATCATCCTAATAGTTTAAATCAACGGTCAAGAAGTCATTCTATGGATTGAATGGTTAGAAACAACCAACTGCTGCAATTTCCTACCGTTGGCCCATCCATGAAACGGACCATCTTCTGATCGGTGTAGTGAGCTCCCATACAAGCATGGGTACTAGAGCTTGTTGTACCGTACCAGAGCTAGGTGAGCCATGCTGATGTTTGTGATAAATCCACTCCGTCCACCAAAAAAGAAGAAGAAAGTGAGTTGATCCAAGGCTCAAGGAGGCTATATTAGAGGGAAAAGTGGAGAAAGAAATGTCTACCGTTGAAACTTTCCTAGGATCTACCTTGATGTTTATATGCCATCCAAACCGTTTATAAGGTTATCCCCAGCTGAACTGAAAGCACAAAAACCTTAACCTGATATAGATTTTCTGTGGCCATACCAATGTTTCAAGAATGATTGTTCAATCCCCACCGATGGATCATCAGACCCTAAAAAATAAATCCAATGGTAAATGTTGATAGCGGGACCCAGTTGATGACTGGCTCAGATCTTGCACACAAGGGATACACCGGCATGTGTGCCGCAATGGGCGGCTTGGATCCCTTATTGCACCATGACGCTTCTTGTTAGTAAAAGACGAAAGCCAATGGAAGCAAGGGAAACAAAAGGAAACACATAAAAGTCCTTTGAATGCGAGTCACATTGTTGCTATCTTTAAGGCAAGCGTCAAGTGTCAAGTGTCCCTCTCCTCACGCGATATTTGCACTCTAAAGTTTAAACCAATTTGCTAGAGGGTTATAATAAATTTGCCTTTAATATACAACGTACCTCTTCTCTTGAGTTAGATAAATGTGGCCTTCGATTTGCAAAATAAAAAAATTATACCTTAAACATACTTTTATAGCGTACGTTTTTGTTTTTACATTTTCTTCCTCTTCTTTTCTCACTCTTTTTTTTTTCGCCTTTTGAAATTTTCAGCCCTTTGAATTTTGTAAATTTTCAAAATAACTTGAAACAAGAAAATGGAGAGTGAAGATTGTTGTTGATTTTGATTTTTTGAAATGACCCAAGAAGTCTATAGACATAGAAGGAACAATTTCAGCTCCTTCCAAGCAAAGACATCCTTTGACGACCCCTTTCATTAATGATAACTTCCACCACCATTTAAAATGTAAAAAATACTTCATTACTAAAGGCATCATGCTTCACAACCAATGGTTATCAAGAATCACTAAAAGCCATAACAAGGGGTTTTTTTTTCCTTTATTTATTTTGAAGAAAAACATAATAGTTAGGATTCAATACCAATGTATGGTAGCGCAACAAATATACTTTTTCTACTTGTAGCAGTAGACAAGTTACTAAGGGCACATTTGGATACCACTAAATAAATTACTTTTTCTACTTGTAGCCGTAGATAAGTAACTTATTTGAGATAAGTGAGTTTGGTTTATAATTAATTATAAATATTTTTTTTAATTTAAAGTTACTTAAACACTTTAGTTTAATAAGTAAAAAATCAAGATAAGCTACTTGAGGCATATGTAGCTTATCTTAAGTAACTTACCATCCAAATGCCCCCTAAGTGGTATTATCGTGAGATCTTTAAAGTCTTGGCAAATTTTAAAATATTACATTTTTATCACATATTGTCATAGTATTAACTCAAAAATAGTAAAACCATTAAGAAAATTATTATATAAATATATCTTTTAAAATTTAAATTTTAAAATTATTCAACAATGAATAATAAATATTAAAAAAGAAAATCGATGAGATTTTCATAATAACATCCCAAGGAAAACCTCAAACTTTGAAAATCTCCCAAGAAATTTATGGGCTAAAACATTGCCAAGAACAAGAGTTGTCGCCACATTGTATAGTGGACTGATTTAAAAGTGACAAATGCTCCACTTTTGATCCACTTTTGTACCTTAAAAGTGCTCAAGTTGGATTTGGACTCCACACTGGTTTAACCCTTGTCTAGTGGACACATCACTTTAAATCACTCAATGAAATTGTATTAAGCAGCATTTTGAAAAGACATAAGTAGGATAGGATAGGCGCTTCACTTTTGTTGTGTCATTTTTTTGGGGGAGAAATGCTCCCACACTAGTTATTCATCCAAATCGTTGGTATGTGAGGTCCACCATAGGGTTTGTATGACATCTCACATATTCAACAAGGTTGTCCCACCATGAAAATGGGATGCTACAAAAATCAGGTCAATCCAACCGTTCAAGACCATGTAATTGTGATTTTTTTTGGGTGGTTGTTCATTGTTTTCCATGGTATGCCGCACTTGCCTTCTTCTAGGATGTGCTATTTCATGGTGGGGTAACCTTATTGGATGGGTGAGATATCATGTAGACATCATGATGGGCCCCACATACTGATTACCTGGACGAATAACTAGTTGTGTGTGAACATTTCTCTTCTTTTATGTTCATGCCCTTGCCATTGGTAGTTTTAAGTCACTGCATTAGAAGCATGGATAATGATATGTCTAGAATTAATAAATATTGTATTATATGAAGACAATACAGCTGTCCACGTACTTAGGTTACATAGGTAGTTGGATACTATATATTATTAGTTATCTATTGAGATTCTCTCTCTCTCTCTCTCTCTCTCTCTCTCTCTCTGGACCATTGATGATTCTCCTGCTGAAGCATCTGTCTTTTGGCTACCAATTGGGTGGGCAGGGTCATTCTGCCAGTTGGACTTTTGAGAAGGATTCCCATGATTTCTGCTGTTTGGAGATGTCTATCTTCTGGCCACCATTTGGAAGGGTAGGAGTTACCCTATTTCGGAATGGTTGACTGTTTGGATTGACTTGCCATGTATGCAGTGTGCATGGATGGTGGATTACTAAGAAAGTGAAGTTATTTGATACTCTGGTAAAGTAGGAAGCTTGATATTCAGGTAATCAAAATTATACATGTGGCATATATTAACTCAAATTAGATCTGACTTAATAGCAGAGTCTTTGTCACTGGTCCGCAAAATGGATTTTTTTTTTTCTTTTTGAAAAAAAATTCTTGAATTTGGACCATTGGATACTTCATTTTATTTTATTTTAGCTGACCAATAAATGTCCACCAATATGATAGAGTGATGATAAAAAAAAGTGCAGTTTTTGGGGATGCTGATTAAGTGGTGATCCTGCCACCACCAACATATCGCCACTTGTGGTAGGAAGTTCCTGGAATAGAAACTTGGTGGGGCCGCTATGATGTTTGTGAGAAATTCACCTCTCCCATCCATTTTGCTAGATCATTTTAGGACATAGGCTCAAAATTGAGGTAGATCGCCGCATGTTAGGGAGCAGTGAAGATTGCCACATTGGGTTTGGATCATGTCCTTAGCTCATCCTGTTGGGATAGAAGCCGGCAGCGGAAGCGGAACGCCGAACACGTGAAGCAACGCGCAATCAAACGAGTACACATGATGCAATCAATCACACACAAGCACACCACAAGAGACTCCGAATTTTACGTGGAAAAACTCCAAAACGGGTAAAAAACCACGGCACAAACGATCTACTATGAATATCAGAAGATTATAGAGATTGATAGCCAACAAAGCAAGGAAACACAGAAAAAACCCAAGTTTTCTCACACACACACACCTCTCCCCTCTTCCTAGTACGAATATGAAACCTGGACACCTTAGGATACCTCTCTAAGTCGAATTACAACACCTTAAATAGGAAGAAATCCGAAAATAGAAACACCTTGCGCAGTACTACAGACTGCGCAAGGAATCCGCGCGCACAGCCGATCGGTCGCACATAGCACAGAAAACGTCCAGGGAGAACACGCCATCCCAGCCTCACAGCCGACGGTTGCAGCCCCCTCCAGACCAGTCGCACAACCGGTCTAAGGCCACACCGAGACCAGTCTGCCTTGCCGTGCATCTGGGTCACAACGTCAAACCGGTCGGGCGACCGGTGAGCACCCAAACCGAGCAAAGTTCGAAGGCTCTCCAACAGAAAGTTGGTTCTTTTTTTTTTAACCGTCCATTTTTCTTTCTATACACAAACGGTCACCAGATGAGTTGACTGACCTGATTTTTGCGCACAGGCGTTTTCACGTTGGTTCCACCAGATGAATGGCCCAGATATCACAGAAGTCTGCCACGTGGACATGTATGTGTTACTCGCCAGCCAGTCCATTGGGAAACTTTCTTAAAGTCGAGCAACGAAAACGAAAAGCTAAAACGTCCTATTTCTTACCTAAAACCCTTGCGTCACTTGTCTACTCACACAGTTGCGTGACTTTCGCTGACGTGGATGTAACGACTCAACGTACATGAGATCTACACCGTCCATCAAGTGAGCCACCTTATGTTTGGATTGGGATTCATAATCAGGTGGGCTACGGCATGGGGAATAGCTGAAATGAAATCCCACCGTTAAAACCTTCCAAATTCTGTGTGGGATCCAAGGTAGCCTTTATATGCAATCTAATCCGTTCATCTGACTTGAAAAACTATTATGAAGTAACTAGAAGAAACTCAGAACATTCAAACACTTAAGTGGGGCATATCACGTGACTTTAGAGTTTTCAGTAATGATTTTTCACTTTCCAGCATTTTGTTGTCCACTCAATTCATATATTAAACCGATTCTTATAATTCCTAGTAAAATTGTGACGATTCACCTGATGGACGGAGTGGATCTAATGTATATTCTTCACACGTGGCACTCGGTCAATGCAAGTCACGCCCTCGCTATACGACACGTAGTCAGACTCAAGAAGTCCTTTTCTTATCAATGTGAATGCACGTCCATCAGTCGTAGCTCCGACAAACTAATAATTGCTGCACTTTAACAATGAATCTGGACCGTCCAATTAACGGTACTGAATGATCTAGAGCCCGAGGATCATCCTAATAGTTTAAATCAACGGTCAAGAAGTCATTCTATGGATTGAATGGTTAGAAACAACCAACTGCTGCAATTTCCTACCGTTGGCCCATCCATGAAACGGACCATCTTCTTATCGGTGTAGTGAGCTCCCATACAAGCATGGGTACTAGAGCTTGTTGTACCGTACCAGAGCTAGGTGAGCCATGCTGATGTTTGTGATAAATCCACTCCGTCCATTCGTTTTGGCAGCACATTCTAGGACTTGAGACCAAAAAAGAAGAAGAAAGTGAGTTGATCCAAGGCTCAAGGAGGCCTTATCAGAGGGAAAAGTGGAGAAAGAAATGTCTACCGTTGAAACTTTCCTAGGATCTACCTTGATGTTTATATGCCATCCAAACCGTTTATAAGGTCATCCCCACTGGGCTGAACTGAAAACACAAAAACCTTAACCTGATATAGATTTTCTGTGGCCATACCAATGTTTCAAGAATGATTGTTCAATCCCCACCGATGGATCATCAGACCCTAAAAAAAAATAAATCCAACGGTAAATGTTGATAGCGGGACCCAGTTGATGACTGGCTCAGATCTTGCACACAAGGGATACACCGACATGTGTGCCGCAATGGGCGGCTTGGATCCCTTTGGGCTAGGGGTGAAAGTGGGCCGAGCTGTCCTTGGCCAGGAGACCCAGCCCACTTCTGATTTTAATTAAGGGTGGCAATGGGCAGCGAACCAACCCTGTAGAGCCAGGGTTTGGGTGAGAAACTTGGCCCTGAGGCCCGCCCTGGCTTGAAATTAGGCTGGTGCCTGGGCCAAGCCGGGTCTAGATCAATGATGCATGGTCGCGCCTAGCACGTTGGCATGGTCCAATCATCAAATGGGCCAGAGTCTCATAAAAGAATGTACAACTTAAAGATAGTTGTGGTCCATTTAATTCAATGCACACTTGTATTTTAGGGCCTGTTTGGATACCACCAAATAAGTTACTTTTTTCTATTTATGATAACTTATTTCATATAAGTAAGTTTGGTTTATGATTAGTAATAAGTAATGTTTTTTACTTAATATGATCACTTTAGCTAAAAATTTAACATTTTAATTTTTTTGGAGAGATGAAAGAGAGAAAAAGCTGATTAGTGTGTTATATACCAAACGTACTTATTTTCTTAATAAGCAAAAACTAAGATAAGCTACTTGTGAAATAAGTAACTTATAATCCGTGTATATATATACACAGAGAGAGGAATGCTCACCTGGGCACTTATTGTGAGAGACACTAGTGAGCACTCTTTCATAGCTCATCGCACGTGACTTGAGCCTAAAATTTGAGCCGTTTATGTGATGCAGCACCCCAAAAAACCCCTAAGGCCCATCTTTCAACTTGATCCAAAATTCTGGTGGGCCGCAAGAGAAAGGCACGTGAAACTGTTTCCTTCTTTCATGGCCCGCTAAAGTTCTGGAACAAGTTGAAAGATGGGCCCCAGTGATTTTTTGAGGTACTGCATCACATGGATGGCTCAGATTTTGGGCTAACATCACGTGCGATGAGCCATGAAAAAGTGCTCATGAGTGTCTCTCACAGAAGTGCCCAGGTGAGCATTCCTCTCTCTCTCTATAAATATATATAGTAGGACCTACGATGGATGGAGGGATTACACACAAAAGAATGGCAGATGGGCCCTTCTCAAAACCTTTGATCATCCACTCTTCCTGTGTAGGGCCCAACTGGACTAGGCTCGACTGAGCCCGGGTCAAACTGGACTCAGACAAGCCCTCAACCCATGCCTGCGCGTTACAAGTAGCTCTGGGTCCGTACTAAACTACTAATCAGGCCAGAAATTGACCCGGCCCACGGTTTTCCAAGGCATGGGTCCCACGCCGAATTGTGGGCCCGGCCCAGCCCAGCACAGCCCAATCCCATGGAATGACTTCTATAAAAGTTCACCACCATCTTAAAAATGACGAAGAATCTTGAATTGTACACATGACATAATTTCACGGAATCCAGACCGTCCAAATCTCAAACTCAATTATCAATTGCCACAATCAAACATTACACAAAAGTTGTAGCAACCGTATGATGTTGTCCTGAGGATTTAGACTGATTTCTATTTTAAACCATTTATTTGACAGAAAACAATTGGATGGATAGCATTCGTTGATCATTATGATTTTAGATATATGATTCATCCAGTGGCCCAAAATTTAGACGGTCTGGATATTCGTACATGAGTCCCATGTGTGAAGAAGATGAGACACCACCATTTTCAGAATGGTGGGAGACTATCATAGGAGTCAACCCCGAGTAAGGGTAATTCGGTCTTTTCAATGAAAGAGAAATGATATAGCGTGCGCAGTGTATGGAAACCTTTCCATGCACCTAGTTGCATTTGGATCTATTGATATCTATATCAATAATCCAGACCGTCCGTTGGATTCAATCCATCCTTCCTGCAATATTTGTAAAGATCAGAGAATCTACAGCCGTGAATACTGTCCAAATGATATTGTCCATCCATTTTTCATCCGATTTATTGTAAGGTTTGAATCTTCATATCAGAGTGATTTTCTCAATTCATCATATGAAGATCTGATTGGATATAATGGATGGTCGAGATATTTTGATCTGGATGCTAAAAAGTGTAAAATATAACTATGTGTATAGAAATGCTTGCATGCACTTAGAACACTGGATCGTTTCTATTCATGAAATGCTTCCTATGGATAATTCAAAAGCTCGGAGAAGCACAAAATCTATCTGTGAAAAAAGCTATTTTGGCTGAAAAGATAGCCAAAATCCATGGCTTCAATTACTACCTCTTCAACCCATTCCTGGTAAGAAAAATCAATTCCATTCCATTCCATTTCATGTATTTTCTTTTTTTTCTGAAGAATATCAGCAAAGATGTTCTCATGGTTTTCTTTTCCATCAGTAGTAACTGAATTAGAGAAACAAAAACTATAAATAAATAAATAAAGATAAGATCACGGACTAGAAAAGGGAGAAATGAGTTTTTTCATTCTAACTATTCTGAACATTTCAAATCTTTAGAGGTGTATTGAAGCTTGAAAATATTTACATCTATAACAAAAAAAAAAAAAAAAACAAAAAAAAACCCATGGTTTGGTAGGTGGAAATGTTTAAAATCATGAAATTCTGAAGTGGGTTTTCTTCACAATATACTAGATTTTTGGTATTTTGATTGGTTGAAGTGGTTTAAATTTGGAGGTTTTGAATTGGGTCTGTCTCATTTAGGTATGAAGTGTTTGATCTTGTTTTCTGGAGTTAGACCTGGAAATCGTCATATTGGTTTTGGAGGTATTGAGTCGCATACATGCCTCCACGCGTGCCAATGTAGCATATCTGCGCTTGTATCTATTTTTCTGAAATTTTAGAGGCGTAAATAAGCTTGGAATCTGGTGTTTTCATCTACATCAAGAAGAAAAAGAAAAAAGAAAGAAAGACAGAAGAACATGGTTTGGTAGGTGGAAGTGTGTAAAGTCATGAAATTCTGAAGTGGGGTTTCTTCACAAGGTACTGGATTTTGGGTTTTTTTATTGGTTGGAGAATTTAAATTTGGAAATTTTGCATTGGGTCGATGTCTGATTTAGGGTTTTGCTTGGGTGTGAAGTGTTTGATCTTGTTTCCCACAGATAGACCTGGAAATCATTGCTTGGAGGTTTTCTAATTCCACGTGCTTTTTCCTAGCTCTGCTCGTGCCTCCACATGTACCAATGTGGCATGTGTGGAACATCTGGGCCATCTCTAACCCTGGCCCAAAAAATCAGGCCAGCCCACTTATCTGATGGCACACAGTATATGAAACAAAATGAAGGTTAAAATACTTCGTCTAGCTGTCCATTTCATTTAGTACACTGGTCTACTTGATGAGCGGATCAGTCTTAACTTTGAGCCAGGACATCTATAACGTGAGGCTGACCTTATGGATGGGTCAGATTTTTCACACATGTGCCTTGTTGGCATGGCGTGGCTATATAAGCATGTGGGATTTGCAGACCTCTGGTTTATATCTAATTTTTACTTTTACAAGAACATAGACTCGTGGTTTTAAAATTGGTGTGAAGCACATATAACAGCGACTACCTTTAAGAGGCAATTCAAAACAAACTTGAAAGAATGCCTGAAACGCGACTACTATATTGGCTGCTATAACATCTTCGGTTCTATGAAGTCCATTATATGAACCATTATGGTGTTGCATAATGTAACACTTTGGGCCCGTTATATTTGTTGAGTCTTACTCAGTTCCACTACTCAGTCCATCCATGGCCCGTTATATTTGTTGTTATAACATTTTTTTTTCTTTCTTGAGGGTGTGTTTGGTCGCACCAACTATCATGAAATTTTGTGATTAATAAGTCTAATTTGGTGCAACTACCAAACACACCCTAAACCATGGATGGAATGAGTAGTGGAACTGAGTAAGACTACGGATCCTGTACTGGTTTTGGAATTGAGCGGTTTATCTTTGTGCCCTGTGGGCTTCTTGCATAAATTATTTTGTTGTCAATAAAGAAATATGCATAGAATAGTCTAATACTTTAATAAGTAAAGATGAGAACTTTCTAATGATACATATCACGGTGGGTATTTTGATTTGCTTGATTGATTGGAATGATTTGAATTTTAAAATTTCGAAGCAGGTCTTATCTGATTTGTTCTTTTTGTTTCATATGAAGTGTGTGATCTTGTTTTCTGAAGTTATACTTGGAAACCATGTGAAGGGCTTTGTATGTGATGTTTAAATTTATAGCAAGAAGTGATGCGGGTTTCTTTATCTGTGGTTTCAGCCATTTGAAATCTGTCTTTTTGGGTGAGAGAAGCCGGATTCACGTTACTAGTGCTCCGATCACTAGGATAGGGTTTTTAAAGAAGACCGTGGAGTGCAAGGAATCAAGAATTGGAAAGAAGCCAATAGAAGTGCCGCCCAATGTGACCATCACGCTCGAAGGGCAAAATTTGAGAGTGCAAGGTCCTCTAGGAGAGCTTTCAAGAACTTACCCACGTGAAGTAAAGCTTGAGAGAGAAGAATCCGGGATCATAAAGGTCTCTAAGGCTATGGAGACTAGAAGAGCTAACCAAATGCATGGGCTTTTCAGGTAAGCTCGTCTCATTCAACTCCATAGTGTGGAAAGTCTGGCGTTATAGCTATCTTGTGGTTGTCTCTCTTTCGGTTTTCTTTTTCTGAAACCTTTAGCCCATTTAAGTTGCACATATTAGATTTAGGTTCTCTTAAAAAAAGAAAAAAGATTTTAAGTACAATATGTCTAAACATGTAATGACGGTACAAAAACATTCTTCTCTATGGATCTTCTTCAACCTGCTATTTGGAATATTGTTGCAACTTGTACTAGAGGTTGTTGGACTGAGTACTCTCAGAATATTATGATGGATTCTATGATTTCACCGGACCGGAATCATCTAAAACACTTATTTTGTGCAGAGCCCACCATGTTGTATATGTAAATTCACTCCGTCCTTTAGGTGGGAACCATTATTTGAACCATAAATAGAAAAGATCAGCCTGATAAAAAAACTCTAATGAGCTACACCAATCAAGACAATGTAAAATTGCTCCTAAAACTCTAGTTCACACAGTGTGGCCCACCTGATATTTGGATCAGGCTGATTTTTATATTTTCACCTCCATCCTAGTGAGTTACACCTGATTAATGGGTTTGATGAAAGATACACACCATGGTGACCCCATACGCAAACATGTGATTGGCATCCCATCCCCATTGTTCACATGCGTTGTGGTCCACCAAAGTTGGGGATGTCATTGATTTTTTGCCCTGGGTCCTAGAATCGTGGATAAAATCTGATGGACAGAGTGAATTTTACATATACAACATGGTGGGCTCCACAGGCCTGGGTGTTTTATGCGTTGTGTAAAACAGATGTTGTAGAGGATTCTGATCTGATTTTACCTATGCATTTTCAGTCTTACTAATAGTCTTTCATTTCTAAATATTTGTACTTCATGCTTTTCTAAATTATTTCACTTCCACATCTCAATGTAACTAGTTTAGGAATCGTTCGGTAGAACACTTCTTTAGAAGTTAGAACATAGTCTGTAAGTGTGTGGCCCACCTTTAGAGTAGAGTTGCCTTGTTTTGGTAAAGGACACATTCACTGTGGTGACCGCCTCCAGTCTCACATACATGTGGCACTTCAGATTTTGCTGATGGGTGCTTATGAGCTGCATTCCTCTTTAATTATTTCACCCAGGCCATACCAAATAGTCTGAACAACTCTTGCCGGATCGCTTGAGAATTGACAAGGTAAGAATAGATGATTAACCGTCTCCTCATGGCTAAAGCATAGATAACAAACATTAGTGATAGCCATCTTCCTGTGAATCAAGTGGTCAATGGTAAGGATTTTGTCCCACCCCACTAACCAGCAAAAGGCAATGACCATAGGGCCTGTTTGGTTTTCCAATTTCCTATGAAATGCAAAGTAAATTAGTCATCATTATCATTTCCAGTGTTTGTTTAAACAGGAATTACGTCTCCTAAATCAAGAGTCAAATACACTTGTCAAGGAAGTAACATGGTCATACTATAAAACTATCATTTTTACACTGGTTTCTGAGTGAAACAAACAATGCAGCAAAATCATCATTGCAGTCGAATGTAAGTGATGTCACCACACAATCACAAGAGTAAATAATCATTACCCATTTACAGCCATTTACTGTTGTAATTGGAAAACCAAACAGGCCCAGGTGACTGGAATATTGCCAAACGGAAGTTGTTGGAGATGGACCTTACCAATTTGGGGGTCCCTAGACACCAGTACCGCAACTTGGGTTCAAGTCGATTGACCCAACCCAAGGTTGTTTCGGGTTGGATCAGGTTGTCAAGGTCCTCAGGTTGGAAAATGCCACCCTGATTTGAATTCGGGTGGGGTTTGGGTTGAGCAAATTCAGGTTGGGTGAGGTCAAGTTGGGAATGATCACATGCATTTGGGCTGGGTCGGTGTTGGATAGTGTATAGAGGACTTTGGGTTGGGTTCAGGTTGAGAATTTGCGTCAGGTTGGGTCGGGTCTTCTTGAGGTCAGGTTGAGCTCTGGTTGACCCATACAGCTCAACCTAAACTGCCCAAGTTGCACCCCTACTAAAAACATACTAGCTCATAAGAATTATAGATTGAAACACACGGACACAAACACACCCACCACACGCGCACATGCACCACACACACACGCATGATTGCCTGCCTGCCTGGTTGCTCGCAAGCCCACCTACACCCACGCCATAGACACTCACCGACATGCACAACCGCACACATGCACAAACCCACTCACGCATGCATGCACACACAATATCATGTAACAAGCTACTTGTTAAGATTACAGATTGACACTATACCAAGAAATTCAAAGAGTTTTTTACAATGTAGCATTTGGAGTGATATCCTTGATGTTTCCACCACTAGAAGTCTTCCCTCCATGTTTTAAAATATTCACTACAAGAGCATGCATAGGACAGCTCTTGAAATAGCATGGCTCTGTATATGTCCACAATCGAAAATTTCGAGTGTCGACAAACCATCTATGATCCATCCTTTTTGTAAGTATCTTTTTCGTTTTATGTTCTAAAAGCCCAAACTATATAGCAAACCACATTGCCAAAATGGTATGGGACTTGAAGTCGAAGGCCTTCTCTATTGGGCCTCTCTTCCGTCCTGATTTGTCATTGGATCCTGAGAGTTTCTAGATCCTTTTTACTTGCTCTCCTCTTCTGTCTCTTATGCTTTCTGGAAAAGAAACAGAATGAAGATTATCCTGTCCTATTGCTTGGGTGCATTTGGTTGCAGCAAATATTATGAAATCAAACGCATTCTCATTTATAAGTTAGTTTCAAGCACTCACGTCTTCCGTTTACCTGGCATGCATGTATGGATCTGCATTTTTATTTTTTTTCTGCTGGCCCTGCCTTGAATGGACTGTCCACAAAAGTCACACCAGTTAAGAACTTCTTTTCTTCTCCAGTTAAGGACTCCGATTATTATAAATAGACCGCTTGACAGGAGAAGTCCTGCCACACAACCTCCAATCAGGTGCTCTGATAATTCGAATATTGTGATTTTCTGCAATGTGGTCAATCCATGGTGGGGCCAACCAATGAACAGCCCGTATCTCATGCATGTGTTCAAGTTCTCTTTATGATGGAATTCTTTCTTAATGCTAGTTTCCTCATCATTCAATGCAGAACTCTTACCGACAACATGGTTGTTGGCGTATCAAAGGGATTTGAGAAGCGACTCCAGCTAATCGGGGTCGGATATCGTGCAATGCTGGAGGGCAAGGACTTGGTACTCAACCTCGGGTTTTCACACCCAATCAGGATGCCAATTCCCAACGGCATACAAGTGAAGGTGGAGGACAACACCCGAATCGCTGTCAGCGGATACGACAAGTGTTCCATTGGAGAGTTTGCTGCTACTGTCAGGAAATGGAGGCCGCCCGAACCATACAAAGGAAAGGGTGTCAAATACGCTGATGAAATCGTGAGACGGAAAGAGGGTAAAGCCGGGAAGAAGAAGTAAAATGGGTAATTCCTTTACCTTTGTCTTGCTTTCTTTCAACTGTACTCGGAAACAATACATTTCTGAAAATTTGCGATTTTGTTTAAATTGAATCCGCGAACTTGACTCAAGCCGGTGCTTTGAACAAGTCTGCCTAGAGAAGTTGAAATCTCTCTAACATCTCCAATAGATATATGTGGCACATGTCTGTTGCAATCCACCCTGTCAACGGACCATATCCTAAGAATCACAGCGATGGATAATGCTTGCCGTCTGATTGGTTTTTTTAATGGATGAACGTGAACTTGGCTCAGTGTTTGGGTCTAACTGAGTTGAGTTTCTCAGAAACTTGTCCAAGTCAATGGAAAAACTCATCAGAATCAATGGAAAAGCCATCTGAGTTAATTTTCCAAGGATTTTCAATGAGTCAGGTCTTCATATTTGAACACAGTCGAGTTGATTGTATGCTTGTTTCCTTGTACTTTCACCTATAGGCAACAGTACCACTCTTCCCACCAACATGGAGCTTGTGTAGGAAACCAGGACCATCAAAACGATAGGCCCCACCATGTCACACTTATTGAACATCAGGCTGATTTGCTCGCGTGGTGGACCACGCCTATACGTCGAGTTGGATTGTCGGTTATCTATTGATTGCAGGCCCATCGTATCAGCGGAATGGCTGATTTTTGGGACCAGTGATCGATCTTCATGGTGGGGCCTACTATTTTAGTGGTACTAATGTCCCACACAAGCGGCATGTCAGTGAAACAATGTTATGGTACGGAATTTGTGGGGCCTTGCCTGTAGGCAATCAGTTATCATCTAGAAGCTTTGTTTATTTAATACATCTGGTATGTTCTTTTGTAATTGCATTTTTGTACTAGACTGATAATCTTGGGTAGAGAGATTCCAAAGAACTACAGACTCTTGATTCATTCTAACCCTTGATCGCTTGAAGAGATAGATAAATAGACACGTCCCATTGCCCTTGATTTTGGGTGGGCCATCTCATTGTATTGTAATTTTTCAGAGATTAAGGGAGTAAAACCATCTAAAAGATTGAGGAGGAATGATGCAGGACATGGCTTACACGCTGAACATCCGGCGGTAATGAATCGGGTCACCGCCTGATCGAGGTACTGGCCCACTTGAGTGGGATCTCTACCTCCATTGACTCTAGCGGACCCCACTCATCACTACTAATCTTTTTCTTTCTTTCTTTCTTTTTTTGCTGGTGACTAGCGCTGTACTGAATGTTCAATGTAGTGAATAAGATACAGCAGCTAGATCAGTTCTTATACAGCCATTTTCTCGCCAATATGTAACATGTATAGAACATCCAATCCGTGCAAAAGGTGGTATGGACCATGATGATCGCCTTGTGTGAAAATCAGGTCAATCCGGTTACTGGGTGGGCCACACCATCTGCTGTCCATTGATTTTGATGTTGTGTCCTGCTTGGTGTGTGACATGTTGGCAGGAAGAATTGGTTGTATGAAAAAATACAACAGCTGTATCAAATCTAAGAAAGGATAGTTTCTTCCTCTAGCGTTTGATTTCCTTCAATTATAAAGAGGTTTTACCAAATTGCAGTCGTAATTTGGTAATTTCATCAAACCGTTCATCTGGTGGGCCTGACTGTGTGATGGACCATGCAACAAATTCCTCACCAAATGGATGACACTAACCATCTGATGTATGGTCGTTTTACTAGTGAATGTGGATGATTCACCAAATCACAGTTCAGGCGTCCATTCGTGGGCCGGCAGGGTCTGGATGTCTGAACAGGGGGACCCACATGAGTGGATGGATTGACTACGAGTCAATTCGTCCGAGTCGACTCGGAGTCAGTATTCCGGTTCGCATGGGTCAATAGTGAAAACTGGCACGACTCGGCTGAGTCACTCCATGACTCGACTGAGTTGCAACTCGACTCAAGACCAGACGAGTCGTGGTAAGTCTTAAAGCCATGATAACATATTGATGCACAAGAGGTGATTGAATCACAGCAATTTTAATCATGGCCCTTCCAAGGTGTGGCCCACCATACGCACCGCAGGGATGGCATTGGTTGGTCGCGATGAGAAGCGGATTGGGTGGTGACCCCAACACATCCCAAATCCCTGGTGACCGGACTCTGTGGGACCCACTGTGATGCATGCGTTTTATCACGCCGTCCGTCCGTTTTGGAAGCTAAGTGTAGGGCCTGAGCCCAAAATTGAAGCATATCCAAAGCTTAAGTGGACCACACCACAGGAATCAGTAGGAATTGAATGCCTACCGTTGAAAACTTCATGGGGCCACAGAAGTTTTGGGTCGAGCTGATATTTTTGTTTTCCATTCGTCCAGGTCTGTGACACCATATGAACAGTTTGAATGGCAAATAAACATCACGGTGGGCCCTAAGAAGGTTTCAACGGCTGATGTCATTATCTTCACTGTTTTCCTGTGTTGTGGTCCACTCGAGCTTTGAATATGCTTGAACTTTGATCTTATTTTCTAAAATGAGCTGGAAAAACGGATGGATGGCGTGGATAAAACACATACATCACGGTGGGCCCCACAGAGTCTAGTCACCACACCAGGGATATTGGTGGTGCTCCCTCCCGTCCGTCGCGATGGGTGAAGATTTGTCCTTTTTAGGCACAAAAAAAGTTAAAACGAGTCTGCAACCTACAATAGCGTCATGTGCCCGAGAGTGAGAGATCCGAACCGTTCATCAGGTGGGGCTAGCCCAGAGTTCACATTGATCAAATGGTCCTATCTGACCGTGCCCCTTGTGTAAGCAATTACGGTACCATCTCTTTTGTTTTCAGCCATCCATTTGTTGGCTACTGATTGGAGCACTTGGATCTCGTGCATGTGATTCAGCATTGTAGAGCAACAAATCACAGCCAATGCATTCTTTTCATCTCTCACAACCATCGTTGGATTTTTCTAACCATCCATTTGTAGGCCACTAATCGGATGGTTAGGATCATCCAATCTTTTGTACTATCGTAATTTACAGTGGGGCCCATAAGTTGAGCGATCATAACATAAAGACTGACACCTTAAATGCACCGAATGGAAACATGTCTAATTTTATTTTTTATTTTTATCTCAAATGATCCTAACCGTTAAAACGAGCATATGACCCAGATCAAGAACTTTCACCTAAAGATGCACAGATTAGAAGATCCTAACCGTCTGATCAGATTCTACAAGTCGAATGTGAACCATTGACCATCTTATTTTAGACGACATTTTACCATGAGGTCCATTGGTTGGCCCATCCGTAGAGGGGTTATATAGCTGCATTGTTTGGATTGTTCATCGGTGGGCCCATGCCAAGATCACATTTAATCAGAAGATCCTGATCGTCCAACTGGCAGCCTTTAAATGGATCGTCAAGTCCATGTGATTTTAGCACAATTAGATCCATGGATCAATGGTTCACCTTCAATCTGAAAACAGACAATTAGGATCGTTAGGTCGATGTGATTTTAGCCCACTTCCATCCATGCTTAGGAACAAAGATGTACGGTCCAGATCACCCATCCATTGGGCTACATGAGCCGCACGATGGATGAAACAAGGGAAAGTCACCCTCCCCCAATGTCCCCATTGTTCATTTTGGTGTGGCCCACTTGAGTTATATATCAGTCTCCATTTCGACATTTTGTCATAACATTGGGGGGGCGGATCTAATGGACGGATTGGATGGATCGCAGACCAAGGTGGGTCCCACTTACGAACATGTGTGGTAATTCCCCGTGAAAGGAAAAGGGCAATTTCGTCATTCCAAAAAGAAATGAAAATCCTAAAGTTAGTTATTGGGCCTTGTCAAACCTTCTGTCCGAATTCAACGGCTTTTGGAGGGAAAAGCCTAAGCAAAACAGACGCCGGCCATTTCTAGCTCTGAGAAACCAGGAAAAAGCCTGTCCTCCTTTCAGGACTTGGGTTTTTCTGGCTTCTCCAGGCATTTTCCGATCTGGGTTCTTCCGATTCCTTTCCATTTCTCCGATCTCTCTCTGGATTTCTGATCTAAGTCTCTATTGTTCCGGACCCAAATAAAATTTTCTATGGAAATCGGTGGTTTTCATTAACAAAAAAGGAAATTCAGGGCCTTGGATTTGAAGAAGTAATGTGATGGGGGTAAAAGAGGGGGCAGCAATGAGATGCTTATCATGCCGTCAACCGCCGTGGCATTTCAGGAACGGGTGGCTGTGGAAGAGGGGCCAGCAGAAAGAAGGGATTCCAATCTCCAAATTGGTCCATAGCATTTCAGTGAAATCAGGTAGATTATTATTTCATGCCTCTCGTAATTGAATCATGGTATGAAATTCACTGTCTTGTGCGGGTCATGATCTGTGCCTGCCCATCATGTGTTCGTTGCTGGGGTCCCATATGGATGCAAGGTTCCATCAGTTTGGCTCGATCACCAATGGGCCATGGTGCGAAAAGACAATCTGATCGAACGTCTTAATGCATGGATATTTTCCTTCTTGAATTATGTCCACTGATTCATTATGTTTTCAACCTTCCATTTGAATGCGGCCAACCAGATGGTTAAGAACGAATCGCATGATTTTTGGACCAGTGCTACATGCCCAGTAATGGTCGGTCTGGGTTATCCACACACAGCTATGTGGACCTCATCCAACTATACATCACACAACCTGCACCAGAATGCTCAGGCAGAAAGGTTGCGCTGTATCGTTCGGGTTTTCAGTTTGTACAAGTGAGGCAAGTGGGGCCCATGCTTCAGTGACCAAAACAGATGATATTATGGGCCCCACTGTGGAGAGCAGTCCAAGAAAATTCTCTCGAATTTAGAGCAATGGTTCACATTCAACCAAGAAAAGGGTCAATTTTATACAGTTAGATCTTCCAGTGGAGGTACATTGGCCATCCAGGGTGAGGCCCATCATATCAATGGTTTGGTCCTTTGAACCATGGGCCCCAACTTGCCAAACTGAAGACCTGGACAATGCTGTACAACCCTCCGACGCATCGGTCTATCTCAAAGCTAATTGTCGGTCAGACCAGATTCTTCTTACAATATATTCACAATACTACAAGAATTATATTCATGTATGTTAAGTGACCAATTCCTTCGCACCATACCATTGAGCTACTCACACGTGGGACCCATGAACCAGCCAATGTTCTGCATCGGCTGTCCATGTAGCGGACCTATTTGTGGGGTCACCAAGTTGAATTACGTTGGTCAGATAACCCCAACCATCCAGTTCATGGCTTTGAAAATGTTCTTTCCTTGCATCCATCTGTTTACAAATAGACAATAGATCAGTATCTTCTGTTTGATGATACTGCATGACCTAATGCAATCCAAATAGGGTCCACTAAATGGGCCATCCTGAGGATGATATCACCATCTGCTATCCAATATAGGGAATGCAATTTGTGAAATATGACACCAATTTGTATCCAGTGTAGAAACATATGTTTTGAAACAGTCTAGTGTTGAAAGTGGATTTACAAGAGGAGGTATCGCCATGATTGCGATGAATCATGGTCAACAAATGCAGATTGTAAATATGATGGCTCTGCCATGGATGGCCTGCAAAAAGAATGCATCAACCATCCAATTAATAGACTTCCGATTTTGAAGCATACCACTGACATTTTCTTATGTGTCTCGAATTCAATCTTATCTTCCTACTGCCCCAAGCAAAGAGAAAGTTGGCCTGAATGGCCCTGTTCTTTGTAATCTTGATCATAGTGAAAATCTCCTTGATCATCTTTGCCTGTGGATGTCTCATGACGAACCATGTAAATTCTTGCGTGTTGTTTCTTCCCTTTCATATTTTCATTGACCCTGTAATTGGTAAGTCTCACAACACTTTTCTACCTTCACCATCTATTGAAGAGCACAAAACGGATGGCTCAGATTGCTTGATTCGTGGGGATTTTCTGGGTGGGCTATTAACTGAACAGTCCAGCTGATAGACTATCTGTAGTCATTGACCATACAGCAAAGTGTATGGGGTGAATCCTAATGAGCCCATATGGGTCCACCAAACGTACCAGGAATTTCCTTGAATTGCAAGTTTCTTGGCCGACTCCCACCATGAATGATTTGATAAACATCGTTTGTGCAGATGCTGCCAAGCAGAGGGCCATAGCTGAAGAGATCTTAAAAATCGGCAATGGGACTGCTGCCACTCACACGTTCACCTTCCGTGAGCTAGCAAACGCAACCAAAAACTTCAAACCTGACTGTCTACTTGGCGAAGGTGGATTCGGAAGAGTATACAAAGGGCATCTCCAAAAATCAAATCTGGTACTATATTTTATACTTCTCTTCTTCATCAAAACACTAAGGGCACGTTTGGATGCACTATTGAATTGAATTGCAATCATTAATCTAGTGAAGTGGAAACAATCAAATCGTAGTTTCCTTAGCATTCATATTGAGTTCACTCGTGTATCCAAATGCAACTAGAGCTGCTTTTTTTTTTTGGATAGTATTATTAACAAATGGGCTGAAAAGTGAAAACGTAGAACTGATGCATCCATCCGGATTCCATTTTCTGTTCTTCACAAAATGCTTGATAAGTTCAAAATTGGAGTCGCCCCACATGCTTATTTTACCAAATGTTTGATTTTTGGGTACCTCCAAACACCATGTAATCCATATCAGAATTGCCGATGCTAACTTTGATTTCTTTCTTGCACTCAGGTTGTGGCAGTTAAACAGCTAGACAGGAATGGATTGCAAGGAAATCGAGAGTTCCTTGTCGAGGTTTTGATGTTAAGTCTACTTCATCACCCAAATCTTGTTAATCTGATCGGATATTGTGTTGATGGTGATCAAAGGATTTTGGTGTACGAGTACATGGCATTGGGGTCTCTAGAGGATCATCTGCTTGGTAGGATATTTAACCTGATATTGCTTTCAGTTCTTGGTTTTGCATGTTAGAGACATGCTTGTGGCAAACATGTATGGCAGTTGAGACCATTGCTCTAGTGGGCCAACATGCTGATGGGACAGTTCAAAATCATGGCAATCGAACAACAATTACCAGACCATAGTGAGTTTTTCCTACTTGAATGCGGACTGTCGCTTCTTGAGTGATCTGCCCATTTCTTAGGACATTGATCAGGTGGTTACCATAGTTCCATCATGTTTCCTTTTGAGATATGGCCCATAAGACTGGTGGGGTGGCCCACCAAATTGGGGTTCTGGTCTCTTTACACAAGCGTAATATGTATGCCAAAGATGTTTTGATATGCACATGGTAGTAGCATTTCTGAGGTATTTAAATGTTGCTCAGGTGGAAAAAAAGTGAGTTATTTTTTAATGTTAAATGGTACAGGTTGGCTCACCTTTTTGCAACCTAATCCATTGATTTAATGGACGCACCATGGAATCACTCATACCCTGATATCTCACCTGCCAGATTACTTTATCCATCCATCGAAAATGGACAACTAATACAAATAGTCGACACTTATCAAGGGCCCATTCGGGTGTTTAAGATCATCAGATGGGTGAATTTTTTCTGACAGCGTGGGCCCACTATGTCAGCACTGCTAATTACAAGATTATACTACCCTTTGCAGATTTATCGCCAAACAAGAAGCCTCTCAACTGGAATACGAGGATGAAAATTGCCCAAGGCGCAGCCAAAGGTCTCGAATACTTGCATGATATGGCCAACCCGCCTGTAATTTACCGGGATTTCAAAGCGTCCAACATCTTACTCGACGAAGACTTCAATCCAAAGCTCTCTGATTTCGGGCTTGCTAAACAGGGCCCCACAGGCGACAAGAACTATGTATCTACTAGAGTGATGGGCACCTATGGCTATTGTGCACCAGAGTATGCAATGACAGGTCAGCTGACTATGAAGTCCGACGTTTACAGTTTCGGTGTGGTGTTTCTTGAGATCATCACGGGAAGAAGAGCGATTGACACTTCGAGACCAAAGAATGAACAGAATCTCGTCAGTTGGGTAAGTTGAGAGATCCGATATAATGCAAAGATTTTAAGTTTAACATTGAGAAATGATCCGATACAGGTTTTTGTCGTAGCATCATGCAAGGCCTATCCTACTGTGGATGTGGATCCCAACTTTAACGGTCCATCTAGAAAAAAAAAAATTTACTTGGATTGGACAACCTAACAAGTTGAAAAGGTCAACAAATGGGACACTGAAAAGTTGAGTGATGGTCTACATACATTGAACGACCAAAAATCACTGATGGGATGGCTATGGATAGAATCATCAGTATCAGTGTGAGTTTTGGGCCATGAATGTTGCATTATGCTATGATTCAAAGCACCTGTTTTGGATTACTCCTAACAATGATCTCGTCTGCTCCATATTGTGCTGCAACTCCATGGAGTGGAAATGAGAAAAGCAAGATGATCAATTAGGAGTATTCATCCAGTGAGATCCACTGATTGGGTGGTCAGGATTGTTTGATGGAAATGTTTGATCCATCCAAAATCCTAGGTGGGGCTGTCAGATGGATGGTCCAGGCCAATGATCTGAACTCAGATGCGTGCAATGCATGGGAGTGCAGCATAATATGATGCAAACGAATTACAATCAGATCATTCCATTCCAAATCTAATTCAAGCCCAGTCACAAAAGAACGGTTGCAATTTTTCTGTTTTTCATCTCCATCCATACCCTTGAAACCAATCCTTGTGTGCCCACTTTTCAGGCCCAACCGCTGTTTAAAGATCGGCAGAAGTTCACGCAAATGGCTGACCCACTCCTTCAAGGGAAGTACCCAAAGAAGGGTCTGTATCAAGCTCTAGCAATTGCCGCAATGTGCCTCCAAGAGGAAGCTGGCACTCGCCCTCTGATGACTGACATCGTTACAGCTCTCGAATACCTCTCATTGCAAGATTTTGGTCCTGGGGAGAGCTCTAAAGATCCAATCTCCCGAAGTCTACACTCCCCAACTACAGACTCACCAGGAATGTCTAGTGGGAATGCTGATAAGCCACAATTGCAACCGGACATCGATGGTGAAGATGGAGAGTCATATAAAGACAAGGAATGTAGGGAGAAGAGTGAGGGCAGTAGACAGGAGAGTGTGCAACCGGACATCGATGGTGAAGATGGAGAGTCATATAAAGACAAGGAATGTAGGGAGAAGAGTGAGGGCAGTAAACAGGAGTGTCCATAAAACCGAAGAACTCTAGCTTATCAAATGCAGAAGGCCAATATGTACTGTGACATGGACACTGCATTTGGATGGATGCTAATTGGATTGAATTGCAAGAATTGGATGGAACGCAGAGGAAATAACCAAAATTGAGGTGGGTCCATTTTGATTTATGGTGACAATCATTTCAAGTCCAACTTGAAGTGATAAGATCTCCACAAGCCATTTTCACTCTATCGAATTGGATTATTGCATTTTGATTCAATTGAACATCCAAACGCAGCGTAAATCAAAACCCAAAAATCAAGTCATTGGTTGAGGATATTTGTAAATTTGATTGCGGTTATGGAATGTGGTTTTGGAATTTGGAGCACGCATTGCATTGGTTAAGGCCATAATGGTGAACATGAAGTTCGACTACAGGCAGTTGAATGAAATTTGAACTTGGTCACCGGTGACAGCAATTGGCGATCTGAGCTGTTAATTTGCATTGGATAAGTTGGATGGAGATTGCAAAAGTGTGCGTGATCACGTGTGGTCGTGTTTGGTGGTTCAACCATGGCTCCGTTCATGTGAGGATGGATGGGACTAATGACATGTTGCTGTAATTGCATTTATATGTCCTTTTCTTTGTTCCTTGTTCTCTACTATGTTAGCAACACTTTTGTGTTTAGCCGAATTCGAGTTTTGGTTAGATGTATACATATATGTGGTGAGGCCCACCTGGTGCATGACTTGGATGTCCCACTCGTGTGGAACGTGCATAGAGGTTTGCTTAAACAAGTCAACATTTTCAGTAGTTCCAACTCTTTTTAGGCAGGTGCAATATATTGGGGTGTATGTGTGTGCCTATATATATGTGTGTGTGTAAAGAGTAGCCCAGATGACCACACCTTTAGGCTTCCATGGGCATCCTTTCACATTCTAAGACTCTTCATATTCCGAGGATGACTCTTCACATTCTGATAATGTCTTTTTGCATTTTTATGGAATGTGTTCTTTCACATTCCATATAGATGACTTTTCCTATTCCAAGTTTAGTATACAAGCTCTTTAAATTCAAATTTTAAATTAAAATTTTTTTCTAATTAATTTGAGGAGATAAATAGTCACATAATTAATTAATTCCTTTGACGAGTTAGAATCATACCCCCTACCCCCTACCCCCCCTGTTGGGGCTCAAAATCTCACTCATGATAAAAACAACTTATGACGGTTCAATAACAATAATTTGGATCAGCTCGAGACCTGGGAAACACCCAAAAAAATGCGATTGGGCGCCAGTATAGCCTTAACCCTAAGTGGACCGCGCAATCGCGACCGAAACCAAGAACTGCCATTTCAGAGCCGATCTGGACATGCGTATTGCCACCAAATGATCCAAAAGGCCCGAAAACCCTTATTCCCCAAATTTGAATGTCGCACAATGCATATTTCCATCTGCGCACCCCGAAGAGCGTTCTGCCTCTATTTGGAGCTAACCGGAAGGGTCTGAAACCTACAAATGTCATTTCGGAGCCGATCTGGACATGCGTAGTACCGCCAAATGATCCGAAGCCAAAAACCTTTAACTTCCGAATTTGAATGCCGTGCGATGCATATTTCCATTTGCGCACCCCGAAGTGCGTTCTGTCGCTTTTTGGAGCTGATCGAAAGGGTCTGAAACCTACAAATGCTATTTCGGAGCCAATTTGGACATGCTTGTTGTCGCCAAATGGTCCGGAATGCCCAAAAACCTTCGACTACCAAGTTTGAGAGTTAGGTGATGCATATTTTCATGTACACGCTTCCAGGAGCGAAGTTCATATATGAAGAGCCGACCTGGAGGTTCCAAATTAGAAAACAACTATCAAAATTTGCAACATCTGATCCTCCACACCCCATCTCGTTCATTTGATAGGTCGATAAGAGCTCAAAAGTGACTTGGTGTCAGTGACTTCGGTCCCTGAAAGAGTACCTGTCCTTGGAGGGGTTACCCGTCGGAGCCTGAAAATCCTGAAATATTCTAAGTATGTGAGTTGTTTCTCTCTTACAGAATACAAAACCCAGAATTATCCTAAGTAGTGGAGAATTTGTATTATTAAGAGGGACACGCGGAAGCTCTGGAAACACATGCGCCAGCCACATGTGCCAGGGACATTTCCTCAGGGAAAATCTCCCGAAAAACGTCCGAAAAAGTCAAGTTTGGCAACATGCGTCATGGCCTGGAAACACATGCGCCATCCACAGTCGGAGGGCACATGCGTCTGGAAATCCCTCCAGAAACACATGCGCTCACCATATCCGATTACCCTAACTCGGACCCGATTAAACTACTATAAATAGCAGCTCGACCTGATGACCATAAGCAACATCACCCACGAACGACATCAGAGCGACACAAGAGGTGACATGCGCCCGCTCTGTCATTCCCTCACCGGATTCTCTCGTCGAAAAGAGATTTTTTCGCTGGAAAGGGATTTCCCGCCAGAGTTCGAATGCAGAGAGAAATGAAGAAAACTCCTAAAAATGGCTAAGTAGTGGAATTTCTCCACTTTGCAGAGGGACATGCGCTCACCTCTTTGCAGCCTAAAAACTCAGAAAAATGGCTACGTATTGGAGTTTCTCCACTTTGAAGAGGGACATGAGCTCACCTCTTTGTAACCTGAAAAATCAGAAAAATGGCTAAGTAGTGGAACTCCTCCACTTTCAAGAGGCACATGCGACCACCCCTTAGAGGGTGGACAGAATTTTCTAAGTCCTACAAGGACACGCGCCCACCAGCTGACCCAGCACATGTGCTATAGCACATACGCTGGAGAGAAGTGCGCCCACTCTCCCTTGCAATGCCACATGCGCCCTCTCTCCCTTGCAATGCTACGTGCGCCCATCATTTCAGCACATGCATCCACTCTCACACCACATGCGCATGCACTGCATTTGCCTACACTGCACATCTGCATTGCACTGCACTGCATACCTGCACTGCACTGCACTACACACTACACACCTTATTTATATAAAAACATTAAATACTTTAAGTTATTTATGTAAATAATGAAGTACCCCCCATTTGGATTCAATAAAAAATATTAAAAAAATAAATTCCCAACAATAAAGATTTTGATTTTCCATTCGAAGTACAAATCGTACCTTTTTTACGCTCTCCGAAAAGTTCATCTTTTAAACGAAGGGGTTTTCTTCGAATCTAAACCGTTCAAAAAATCTGAAATACCCTCATTAGGCTACAACACCAAAGAACGGTAAAATATTCATGATATTTTATGGTTGATCTATGGATATATTAATAATCCAGGTTTTTACTTAGAATTTTCAGGCAGCAAAATGACCAGAACATTGTTTTAGTGCAAATTCGTACAGAAATGGATCTATAACTTGATAATGTTCCTGACTTCATGCATCAACATTCATTTTTGCTTAATCAATTATTCGTTCGGTGTTAATTCTTATTGTTAATCATGAATCAGTATAATTAAGCGCTAAACAGGCCCGATACTTAGTCATTTTTAGGCCTGAGAAGTATCATGTTGGCTTGAAGATTGACTAACGTTAAGTAAAATTAAGCGGAATCTGACTGACGCCAAAGTGGATCTAGCATAATTACAACCCTGATGAACATAATCCATCACTATTTAAAGATAATCATCATCGATATCTGTCGAATACCCTAATTAAGCGATAAACAGGCCCTGTACTTGGTCATTTTCGGCCCTGGAAAATGCTTTGATGGTTCAAAGATTGATTGACACCAAGTGGAATTAAGCGCGATCTCACTGACGCCGAGCTGAATTTAACATTCTCTTATCATAAGGCAACTAAATCAAGCACTTATGGGACACTAATCCCCACCGTTTATCAATTATCTACATAAATATGTATATATCAGCCCTGATACTTAGCCGTGTTCAGGCCCAGAAATGTGCAATCTAGTTCATCGAGCCTGAATTCTCAAAGAAATATGGCTCGACATAGCTCATTCAATTGATCCAATCTCTCGAAGCATCGACCATTAATAATAATATGGTTAAGTTAAGGATACACATGAAATGGATTAACCAAATCAAGTGTATAATTTACCTGATTCACTAAATATCATGCATAGTGCAATCCTCTTTCGAGCATGCAATACAGATCAAGCATACTTACTCTGTACTCCTCATGTCCATTATATGAATTCTATTAATCTCGGATTGAGGTCTAAAACTAAATCAAATGGACTATGGTTATCATCGAAAACTGGAACAAAAGAGTTCTGAAACATCTGAAACACTTCATCATGAACTAGTATCGCTAAAACCAATTAATGTACTGCCCATCCAAAGAGAGGGTCCGTCAGTTGAGTAGCTCAGGTAGTTGCGATATGTCTTCCTGCAGTCACTCGTCCACAGCGACGGTCACTAGCACTGTGTTACACCACCCAACAATCATAATATGCCTTCCTACAGTCACCTATCCACAACGACGGTCACTGACACTGTGTCGTACCATATGACAGTCGTAATATGCCTTCCTGTGATCACCCGTCCACAACAATGGTCATTGACACTATGTCGAGCATGGCAATTGTGACGTGTCTTCCCTGCGATCACCCGTCCACAGTAATGATCACTAGCACTATGTTGCACTACATGAGAATCATGATATGTCTTCCTGCGGTCACCCTGTCCTCAGCGACGGTCACTAACACTGTGTTGCATGACTCAGTTAAAATCTTAGCTGTTTCTTAACTAGGAACGCCTGAAAGAACATTTGATAGGCATTTAACTTGTCTAAACGATGACTCAGTCCATAAGAAATCCAAAACTTGGTATCTACGACCATGAACTTAAAACAATAGTCCCTAATGACTTAATTACCTGCTCGATCTATCCGAGCTTCCTCCCGAACACTTCATCTATTGTACAACTATCATTCATAGTGGAACTTTTGTCGCTTTATGCCATGGTTTTCTCCCGCAAGAGTTTCCACGTAAAAATCCCCATATTGTTTGTAGTGTGTTTTACTTATATTTATGCTCTCTTAATACTTTATTTAATTTATTTATGACACATGTGTACATTTACTTTTGCCTTTTAATCAAAGATGATCATCTACTGATGTAATTAAGGGTTCGTGACCAATTCACAGCCTGGAATGTAAAAGATCTCGGAATCTTTAGAACAAAATTCGTCATTGCGATGCTTTCTCGTGTGTACTTCGTGAATGTCTGTGATTGTCTATGAATGTCTCTATTACTCAAAACTCCTCAGAATGAGGAAACACAAAAAAATTTGCCTTGCGCATTTTCTAGTTTTAACAAAAAAAAAAAAGACAAAAAAATTCCACATGCCCCGAGCTCTTGGTCCTTCTCTCCAACTCAACATTGCAGTGTAATACACTAATCTCTATTCACGCATCATAGTGAGTTGAGAAGAGAAGAGACCAAACCCAGTTGATCTCAGATATTGATTAGGCTAGAGGTGTTGCCTAGTGAAAATCTAGACTATTACAGTCATCCAAGCAACAGCTCATAACCGCTAAGCTTCATCATCTAGTTCAATTGTACAAGTTACACCTTTAATATGTACAACATGTCGGTTTTTAGTGAATGCATCAAGTCAATATCCTATCAATTTATATTATTTTGCTAGACCTCATAAATGTTATCATATGGTATCAGGTTCTAATTGATCCATCTGACAAATCATTTATGTAAAATCTCAATGTGATGATTTGATCGTTAACCCAACATACAATCAACTATATGCATATCAAGTTTATTGTTGGGTTGAAGTCCATATGCTCATGGAACCTAATTATAGTTAGCTCATTTTCCGATTGCATGTAATCAGATAACATATTGGGCAAATTTCATAAGAAAGGCAGGCCATTGAGTTCACCAATCGATAATGCAATGCATTTAATGGGCTCATATATGATGGTTTACTAATCAATATAAATTGATGGCCTAACATTCGATGACATAATTTTGCACCTATTACATGATCGTCATATTCGCATACGAAATAATATTTTTTGCCCTATGTATGTAAAATTGTCTTGTTTGGATTGTGATTATCACCTTATTGGGCAGATCTTGTATGTTTTGGCCTATAAACTAGAATATAGTGGTTTAATCCAATAAATAAAGAAATTAACTTGTGATAGTTTAACCCAAAACTATAAACATAAAATCTAAAAAAAAAAAAAAGACTTTAAATATTCCAATACTATAATCAGATCTTGGACCTAGCCTAGGGACCCTATGCGATTGGATTAAATCATTAATAATTTAGCTAAAATGAATTGGATGGGCCACTAGTGGCATATGATAAATATGAAACAATCACTTATGATTTTTTTAGGCTATCTATGTAACCGTTATTAACTTCAAGTAGAAATCCATTACTTGGAACAATTCGACAATCACCAAAGTGATCGAAGTAGAATGATCTATAAACATCTAATCAGAATCACTGATCCTTAGAATCATAATAGAATTTCAAGAGTAATAGCATTGAAATCACTATTTTCAATTAGGATATCAAGAATCGATGGCCTAACGACATGATTGTCTTTTAAGCAATTGCAAAATATAATAATATAATCAGAAAGTGCATCCTGATTGAGCTGGGCTAGAACATCGAAAGGTGTAAACGCTTCTCAACTACAACATGATCGATCAGTTAGCCCTGTGGGTGATGCTGCTCATCCATTGATGAACAAATAGTAAGTTATGATTTCAATCCAGATGAGGGATTACATTGATGCAATGGGTTATTCATTGTAGTAAATTTATAAATGTTAGAATTACTTTAGATAATTGCATTTGTTGAAATTGTGACAGAAAAATCACTATTGGGTTTATTCACTTTTATGAGCCCATATGACCCATGTTTCACATAGGGCTGAAAGTTGGGCGAGTTCAACCCGACCGAGTCGTGACTGACCTAACATTGGGTTGGACTTGGGCAGGAAGTATCGGACCTAATCTTGAGCTTGGGCTATGCAAACACCAACCCGATAAAGCTTGGGTTGGGCTTGGGTTGAGGTCTCGAGTTGCCCGACCCAACCCGAACCCGATCTATATACAAGTTACTTAGAATTTTACTATGCATTAATTAAGCAAACTTATTAGCTTATATTACTTTAGTAAGTAAATTTATAATGCTTGAAATTTGATATGTGTTAAAGGAGTAATTATTGTATATTTTAGCTTATTTATTTAGAAAAAGTGAAATGCTTTACAATAAATAACTACATATATAATTAATAAAGTCATAGGTACAAAAAATAAGACATGTATTGAAACATATTAGACTAATGTAATAACTGAAAATATTAGCATGCATCAACCCAACCAACCCGATCAACCCGACCTGAGCCTGCTTGGGTTGGGCTTGGGATGAGAATTCCCAACCAGAGGTTGGGTTGGGTTAGGTTAGGGTTGAGGTATAGGAACCTTGGGTTGGGTTAGGGTTGAGCACCAACCCGACCCAACCCAACCCACCCAACTTTCAGCCCTAACTTCACATGCTAACAAGGCTCAAGTATTAGTGGACCCTTGGAGGGGTATTTTTTACATTTGCCTTATAAAAAGGGTGGCTTTTAGGGTTAGTTATGTTGGGGTTAAGAGTGAGTTACGATTTTTTTTTTAATTTCTTTTTTGTTAAAGAGCCTTCAAGAGAGAGAGAGAGAATTGGGGAGAGTGTAAACTTCAGCTTAAAGCAGTCTTCAAGGGTGTGGTTTAATTAGTTTAGTAAGGCGTTGCACACTTATGATTTCTATTGAAGTAGAGTTGATCACTCAATCTTTATGAAGCACAGTGATAAGGGTACTGATAACTTTGGTTGTATATGTTGATGGTCTGGCATCTTCAAGCTCAATAAGCATCTCCAAAAACAAATTCAAACAAAGGATCTAAGGTTGCTTCGCTACTTTTTTAGAATTGAGATCGCCATATTGAAGTTTGGGATTAATCCCTCCCAAATGAAGTATGTTCTTGATATGCTAAAGGATACCGATATGCTTGGGTGTAAACTAGTTGATACGCTTATGGAGACTAGCAAGTAGTTATTAGATGATCGGAGAAAGATGTTTGAACTCGGGTAGATATAGAATGATAGTTAGCAAGCTGATATATCTTATAATAATTTGACCGTGTATTACATTTGTGGTCAACATTGTAAGTAGATACATGCACTAGCCAGGAGTTCTGCATTAGGAGGCAATTCTCAAAATTCTTAGATATATAAAGAAAGCATCTAGCTAAGGAATTTTGTATCGGGCTAATGGTCATCTTCAAGTAGAGGCATTTACTGATGTTGATTGGGCATGTTCTATCATAAATAAGCGATCTGCTTCAGGATGTTGTACTTTTATTCGAGAAAAAATGGCCAATTGAAAGAGTAGGAAGTAGAATATAGTGGCACGTTCCAGCGTAGAAGCCAAGTCATGAGTTATGTCGTTTGTGAGTTGTTATGAATCAAGTCCCTACTACAGGAGCTCCAATGATTTTCTGTTGGTGCACTTATTTGTGGTACACGAGTGCACCTTATTTGTCAATCACGTGCATCCATGTGTCCTTGTGTTGGTTGAGCCTTGGCAAGCTGAAGACCTAAGATTCAAGTGGACAAGAAGCATCAAGGAGGAAGATACAAATAAATGAGGAACCTTGGTGATCCTAACCTTAAAATCAAAACAACCTTAAACCTCTAGATAACTTGGACCATATAAGAACACCATTAGCCATCATAATTAGCCTTAAAACACTTAGAAAACACATGATAAGTTATGTTAATAAGAGGGACAAGCTATTGTAAAACAAACAGTCCAAACAACAATTTTCAATAGGAATTCGATCCCATTAAAGTAATTTTCGATAGGACTTCAATTCCATCAAAGCCATGGTCGATGCCATCGAACATATGTTCGACAACTATCCGAACTATCTGGATACTTCTTTGATCCCATCGAAGAGCATCTTTCAATTCCATTGAAAGCGTTTTCAATGCCATTGAATAGACTATCCACCAACCTTCTGAACTCTCTGGACGTATCTTCGATGCCATCGAGAGGGACGTTGATCCCATTGAAAGAGCCTTCGATCCTATCAAAGCGACCGTTTTATAGCCATTGTAACTCTATGGCTATTTAAAGAGGACTTGGTCTTTGGGCAAAATTATGAGTTTTTAGAGTATTATAAGCCACCACAACTCCATATCCACAAGCTCTCTAATCTTAGGAGATTCAAGTCATAATCCATTGTGATTCATCACAAGCTTGAACATTCAAAGCTGTAATTAATGGAGATGAACTTGATCTCTCTTCTTCTAATAAGTCAGACACAAAGTAGATAAGCAAATCATTGTATAAACTTGCTAGAGTGACCCATTAGGTGAATTCCTCTAAGCACCAACCTTCCTACTAGCTGTAGAGAATCCAACCACCCTCCTATCACCTTGGTCGCCTCAAGAAGGATTATACGCAAGGTGATTGATTGTTGGAGCTTGAAGCATTGGCAAAGCATTGACAACAAGATAGGGGGACCATAAAAAGTTGATTTAAGCACGAGAAGAACTAGAAGAAGCGACTCAAGAACGACATATCAACGAGGCTCACATCCGACAAATAAGGTTGTCAATTTAAAGCCTATACACTCTTTCCTTATGTAGGACCGAGTGTAAGAGTTTGTAATCCAAACTCGATAGGTTCAGTTGTAGGACCTAATCCCATGTGTATGGCCGAATCAAGTCTCCAATGGAAGCCATCTAACAGGAGTGTACGTGAGGTTCTTGTGTAGGACCTTGTCTAAATTTAAGTTCTTGTGTAAGATATTGACTCTTGTGTAGAGCCTAAATTGTCAAGTATTTAAGGGGAGTCATCGACATGGGTGACTACGTAGTCCACCAACACGAATGCATATGCTGTAGGTTCTTGTGTAAGACCCAGTCCTTATGTAAGATTGTAAAGGTTGGGAGAAACTTATTTAAAACTCATAGGTTGTGAGGTGAACCTGATTTAAAACTTCTGTAGTGAAATTTAGTATACTCATGCGTTGGGTACATCAACTGAGAGTATAGTAGACAAGTAGTTGAACCACTATACATGCTTGTATTTGTGATTGTTCTGAGCACATTTGTATTTATGCATTATATGTTTAATTGTTAAATTATAAATGCTTAATTTGAACGTATGATATGCACTTGATAGATATATTCACACACAACATGTATTTTCACTAATAGGTTAGTTGTTTAATTGTTTCATCATTTGTAGCCTATATGATTGGAACCACTTAGGATTGGAAGTCGAATTGTTTTTGCTTACTTAGTTTAAATTGTTAAATTAATTTAAGTAAAAAAAAAGAATTTTAAAATGTCATAATCACTCCCCCTCTTACACTTAGCCATAGTTCCAGTAGCTCCACTCTAAGTTTTTACGTATAGCGTAGGGTGTGTCGTGTAAGATGATCTGACGCAATTTCATTTTCGTGTGGTCCTATGATGTTTTATTGCGATAATCAAGCAGCGACCCACATCGCAAATAATCCATTTTTTTCGTGAAAGGACTAAGCACATCGAAGTTGACTGCCATTTCGTTTGAGAAAAGATCACTTCTAAGAAGATTATCACAACATATGTTCAGTCCAAATCACATATTACAAATATCTTCACTAAGGTCTTATCATTACTGTGCATGACAGACATATATGCTCTAGCTTGAAGCAGAGTGTTGAAGCAGAAACGTTGTACTCGAGGTGATCTTATAGACTACCATATAATTTCTCCTGTTAGTAGTTTATTAATATAAATTAAAAAAATGGGTGTTAGATGCCTTAATCTCCCAATCAGTTATAACTGCATCAAGTAGAGGGCACCAACTTGTCATTGATCCTAATAGTGGAAACTTTCCATCTCAACCTGCCCTCGGTCCCCATGATCATTGTGGGTATAAAATCCTTGGCTATGACTCTCCCTTGACCCATGGTCGTTGCATCCACTCTCAACTCTCAAGCACCCAAGGATAATAGAAGAATCCCTCTCTTTTAACTATCAATACATAGGATTATGACATTAATAATAAACTTACATTAATTATGACATTAATAATATATTTACACAGGATCCATGGTCATCATGATCAAGGACTATGATCATTATTCCAGTGGAATGGTTAAGATTGTCTTTTCAAGGCACACAATATAAACATAATGCCGAGTGTAGGATCCATTGTAATATGTGCATGATACTGTCAATCATGTGAGCCCTTAATGCTCTCCTTAGTGCTTGTCGAGTTTTGGGTTGGATCAACCCGGTAGTCTAGTCTTGGATTAAATTGACATGGTGGCCCACGTGATGGTCAGATGAGTATTTTTTTGTCCCATATTCATGGTGTGGAGACCACACTCAACCGGTTGGATACATGCATTATAGTGGGCCCACCTCTCTGCAATCAGCTGCCTATGGGGGCAAAACGGTCAATTGCTCAAAGATAGCAATGTCCGATAGGACCGAACATGCAATGAATTTGTAAACTAGAGGGGATGTATATGTAAAAATTAGAAATACAAGGGAGGCGATTACAAGTAGCCCATTTAATTGGTTTTAGGCATGATTTTGACAATTATAGCTATGGTGTGGCCCACCCAAGTTTTGAATTGGCCTGGTTTCTGGGTTCAAGATCAGACACGAGGTGGCTCACCTGATGGACGGGGTGGATCGCATGCACATGAAGTCATTCGCCACACTTTAGGGATGGGCACACCCCTTTGCCTGCCTCACCATGCTTTCCATTTTAAAGATATCAATCGGACGGTTAGATTTATCCAATCAGTTTGATAAGGTCCATGTCAACGTAAGATGGTCAGGCGCGGATTTCCTGCGAAAGCCTTGCGCAGTAAGTTCCTGCGCTGGGAACCAAGCTCGGGCCCACAGTGATGTTTTTGATGAATCTACCCCGTCCATCCATTTTGGTAGCTCATTTTAGGACATGAGAATAAAAATGAACCGGATCCAAGACTCAAGCGGGCTGAAAACGTGAGGATTAAACGTCCACAGTTGAAATATTTGTGGAGCCACAGGAGTTTCGAATCAGGATAATATTTGTGTTTCCAGTTCATCCCAGTAGTAGTGACGTTATGAACAGTATGGATGTCATATAAATATCACTGTGGACCCAGGGAGGTTTCAACGGTAGTAATTTACCCACCCAACTTTTCCTTTAGTTTGGCCCACTTGACTTTCATGTACTAAAATGAGCTCCCAAAACGGATGGACGTGGTGGATTCATCAAAAAAATCACTGTGGCCCCACCTTGGTTCCCAGCGCAGGAACTCCCTGCGCAAGGCTTTCTCAGGAAATCCGCGCCCGTCTAACTCACTCACAAATTCACAATGCAGTTTGAATTAGTGGCAAACGATCAGTACCTACTACTTCAAGGGAAACTATAAGGTACAGTCGTGTAGCAATAGGAATATGGTAAGCCATCTCTCCACTTCATAAATGGAGCGGTGATGTACCAATCCAATCCATCCATCTAATTGGTCCTGTCATGGATGGCTTATATTTCAAAAATAATACTTATTAGAAAATTATAATCGTCCATTTTCAATTTCCCCCACTGAACATCTTAATATTAAGTGCTTTAGGAGCCATTGATCAGATGGCTTGGATCATCCGATCCGATTTTCTTCTCGACCATTTCCCATCCACAATAGGGGGAACTAGATGGACAGTCCGGATTGACCCATCACTCTGCCACGTAGGCTGCCGAGAGATGGCTATCCTCCTTCGAGTATGAGCCCTTGACCGAGTCGGTGGTCCACATTCAAACGTACCCTTGAGGTTGACTGACTTTTAAATTGTTCACAAAGTTCGCACGGTCACTAGATATGGACCGTTCATCAAGAGGTTCGTTTTGTGGCTTGTTGTCTTTCACTTTTCCATGTTGGTCTAATGTCTTGGATCATGTTTGGTATTTGACACGTGGCAGGTCAGGGGTAGATCTGATCCATTCATCCAGTGAATCACAACAACAGATGACCCAGATCATTACTTTCGGTGGTTGAATTGATCTTCATCTTGATTTTCTGTCTGAAGGCCACCATACACACGGATAGGATCGTTTGCATTTTTTGATCTGTGACTATGGACCATTCATGGAAAAAATCCAATAGATAGATGGTCTGGATTTACCGTATCACCCACCCCGTCTGCGTCAGTTATTGTTGAAACGGTCCGTCTCCCTTGTTGAACTAGAACGTGGACGGTGGAATTGTGGAAGTGCTTAGCCATTCCTTTGAAGGATGTGGGTTGCCTGCTAACCTAGTGAACCCACTGTGTGGAGCCCACTGTGATGTATGTGTTTAATCCATGCCGTTCATCCGTTTTTCCAGCTCATATTAACCTATGATCCAAAAAAAGAGGCAAATCCAAAGCTCAAGTAGACCACACCACAGGAAACAGTGGAGATAATGATGCCTACTGTTGAAACCTTCATCGGACCCACCATGATGTTTATTTTCCATCCAACCTATTCATAATATCACACAGTCCTGGATGAAGGTAAACAAAAATATCAGCTTGATCCAAAACTTTTGTGGCCCCCACGAAGTTTTGGACAGCCGGCATTCAATTTCCACTATTTCCTTATGGTGTAGTCCACTTCAGCTTTCGATCTGTTTCATTTTTTAACTTATTCCATAAAATGATATGGCAAAATGGATAGACGGTGTGGATGAAAGCAATACATCATGGTGGGCCACTCAGTCTGTGCCGAGCACCCAATCCGCGTCCCTTATCTTAATCGTGGGACCCACCATTTGCATGGCTGTGAGCCTCTGATATCCCTATGATAGCGACACGCTGTCAAGAAAGATACGCGATGATTTCCATGAACCTTCGGCGCTTGACTTACATTATAGTCGAAGAGGTGATCCAGACCGTTCAATATTTAGATCACTTGTGGATGGAGCATATTCCAAAAACTGCACAGAAAAGGATCACCATGACCATCTGACTTTTCCCATCGAATTTGGACCGTTCACGGTTTTGCTTTCTGCGGTTCATTTGCTGGCCACCGTTGGCATTTTAGAATTTTTTTTTTCCTTTTTTTATCAGTGTGACATTAAAGGAAATACTCCATCCACGATATGCCCCGAAATTTGGATGGTCTAGATAGCACTACATGTGTGTCACGGTGCGACGAGGATGGGTGACCAGCATTTTCACAAACGGTGGTAAACAATCACAGGAATGTCCTTGGAGCGTGCACTTCAATATATTTAGGAGCGATGTGCCGACGCTTTGGTTTTCAAGATATCTGTCCGTCGGAAGCGGATTGCCTATTGAGTAACTCAGTACACTCTGTGAGATCCAAAGTGATTTATATATTTTATCCACTCCGTCCATTCATTTTAAAAGATAATTTTAATGCTTTATAAAAAAAATTAAGAATATAATTATTTTAATTGGACCACGCCACAGGAAAAAATGTGAATTGAATGTTTACTATTGAAAAGTTATTAGGGGCCACAGAAGTTTTGGATGAAGCTGATATTTGTGTTTTCCCTTCATCCATGTAGTTCTGATCTTATGAACAGGTTGGATGGAAAATAAACATCAATGTGGAACCTAGCAAGGTTTCAACGGTGGAAATCATTATTCCCACTGCTTTCTGTGGTGTGGTCCACTTAAGATTTGGATATGCTTTAATTTTGGGTTCAGCCCTTAAAATGAGCTGAAAAATGGATCGACGACGTGGATAAACAACATACATTCACGGTGGGCCCAGAAAAGTTTACTTAGTACGATAAAAGCGTACTAATGTACTCAGTACGCAGGCCGAATTTCTGACGCGAGAGTTATTTGATACTCCGGCTATGTATGACACTTGATACTCAGGCACTCAGAAATTGCACGTCGTGTTAACATGCTAGCTCAATAAACTTGTGTATTTCATTGTCTGTTAAGTCACAATCCCTAAATCAGATTGGTTGAACAATCCTAACCTCTGATTCATGGACACTTGTTTGTTGAATTAAGACCGTTGGATATTTTCATTTTTAACCATCTGGAAAATATTCACCAATCCGATGGTTAGATAATCAAATAAGCGTAAATTTTAGTTCATGCCCACATCTAAACTCGGGCCCATAGTTTGAACGGTTTGATTTAGCTTACTTGTCTTTCACGTAAGCCAACTGTAGGGCCCACTATGATATATCTTCCTTACATCTACACCGTCCATACATTTTGAAAGCTCAATTTAGGATATGATAAAAAAAATAAGCACATCCAAATATTAGGTGGACCATATCATAGGAAACAATAACGATTGAATCCCCACCATTAAAGACTCCATGGGCCCACTGAGATGTTTATTTGCTATCCAACATGTGATGAAGTCACAAAGATAGAGGGAAAAAGAACTCACAAATATCAAAACTTTTATAAGCCACGAGAGGTTTTTAATGAGCGCGGATTTCCTGAGAAAGCCTTGGGCAAGAAGTTTCTGCACTTGGAGCCAAGGTGTGGCCCACAGTGATGTTTGTGATAAATCCATCCGGTTCATCCATTTTGGGAGCTCATTTTAGGACATGACAACAAAAATGAACCAAATCCAAGACTCAAGTGGGCCTCACTAAAGGAAAAGGTGGGTAGGTAAATTACTACCGTTGAAACCTCCCTAGGATCCAAAGTGATGTTTATATGACATCCATACCCTTCATAACGTCACTACTACTTAGGATGAACTGGAAACACAAATATTATCCTGATTCGAAACTCTTGTGGCTCCATAAATATTTCAACTGTGAACGTTTAATTCTCACGTTTTTGGCCCACTTGAGTCTTGGATCTTGTTCATTTTTGTTTCCATGTCCTAAAATGAGCTCCCAAAACGGATGGACGGAGTGGATTCATAAAAAAACATCACTGTGGGCCCCACCTTAGTTCTCAGCTCAGGAACTTCATGCGGAAGGCTTTCCCAGGAAATCCGCGCCCGTTTTTAATGGTTAATTACGGAATCGGATTGCATGCGGAGTAACTCCGCACGCCTCTTATCGTGCCGAGTAAACTCAGTTGGGCCCACCTAGAATGTATATGCTTTATCTATTCCGTCTATATGTTTTTCCATCTCATTTAGTGGTTGAATCCCAACTTTAAGCATATCCAAATCTCAAGTGGACCATGCCACGGAATAATGATTTCCACCGTTGAAACCTTCCCAGGCCCTACAGTGATGTTTATTTGTCATCCAACCTGTTCATAAGATCACATGGATATGGATGAAAGTAAAAACAAATATCAGCTTGATCCAAAACTTCTGTGTCCTCCGAGAATTTTTCAATGGTAGACATTCAGTTCACACATTTCTTGTAGTGTGGTACACTTTGGATTTTGATATGCTTCATTTTTTAGCACCATACGTAAAATTTTCTGTTAACATGGATGGATGGAGTGGATAAAAATTATAAATCACTATGGGCCCCACAGAGTTTACGTACGCAATCCGCTTTCGTTAATTACACTGTTTCCTGTGTAATGGTCCACGGCATGAATATAAGACGCATACACCCCGAGGTCAGGATTCCACCCACCTTGGTGGATCCGCCACGCCCGTCAGTCGGCCAGCCTGAGACAATGGATGGTTGATATCTTACTCAACGTACACGTGGTTGATATCTAAACCGTTAACAAGATTGGCATTGATGTAGATGGAGATATCCAATTAAAAAAAAAAAAAAAAAATTCTCCCATTAAGTATCTAAGCACTTTTATTATTAAACTTTTTCTGGTGAACAAGGACCGTTGATTTGCAGGCTCCTGAACGGTAAGTATGAGATTTCCGAATCTTGAAGCTTTTTGAGCCAGCCTCGGATGCTTGTAGTCATCGGATCAATCACCTAGATTTTAGAGAACTGGTCCAACGAATATTTGTACCGACGTATCTTAGTATGATACGTCAGCAAACCTCTAAAAGAAAATGCTTGCATGGCCGGACTCGGATTTCCCGAGGTGGCTACTGGACAGTCTATGTGGGCCCCACCACGATATATGTGTTTTTATCTAAGCCGTTCATCTATTTTTCCACATCATTTTAGGGCATGTGACAAAAAAAGAGACAAATCCGTATCTCAAGTGGACTACACCACAAGAAAACAGTGGACCCTGCTAAAAATTAATAATGGTCCCATACCAAATGTTTCCTATAGTGTTGCTCGGCTGACCGTTTGTAAGTGGGCTCATGGTTCAGTCATCCAAACCATTGATATGGTTGTAGCCAATCAGAGGCACCAGATGAATGGTCAGGATGGCAGAAAGGCATGCCCCACCAGAGAAGAATGCGCAGTACTAGAGCTGAACATTGCACACTTCTGGCCTTCCATTTTATAAATGTTACCCACCTTCAAACCGTTGATCTGTGCACTTTTGTACGAATCCAGACCATCCAATCAGCGGAGCACCACTTGGATGAGCAATACGTGAGAAATCTTACTGGACCGAAATTTATAACCATCCACTGCATCGCCAGATTTATACGGTTGAAAAAATTTCACAACAGCAATCGAAAAAATTGCTAGAGATTGAATGGTTAGAAACAGCCAATAGCTGCAACTTTTGACAATTGGTCCATCCATATGGTGGCCCAATTAATTAGTGGTTCTGACCGATCACCATTTCCCAGCTCTTGAGTTACGAAGTGTGGTGCAGTGATAGGAAGGACTATACGGCGCGGCTTCGGTGGATCCCTGACTGTGGGGCCCATATTGGTGTATTTGTATTACATCCACTCCGTCCATCCGTTTTGCAATCTCATTTCAGGGCATGATCCTGCAAATGAAGCAGATCAAAATCTTAGCTAGACCACAGCACAGGAATCAGTAGTTACTGACCATTTAAAAACTTCTTCTTGACTACAAAAGTTCTGGATCGATCTGATATTTGTGTGGTCCCTTCATCCGCGTATTTGTGACATTATCAACAGATTGGATGGCAAATAAATATTCCGATGGCCGCCAAGATTTTTTAATGGTGGCATTCAATCACCACTGTGTCCTATGGTGTGGTCCACTTAAGATTTTAATCAACTTATTTTTTTGGGATTAGCCTAATAAAATTATCTTCCAAAACGGATGGACGGTTTGGATGTTATTCAAATACATCAAATTGGGCCCCACTGTCAGGGATCCACTGGGGATTCATGAAGCCGCGGCCGGACTATACAGTTCGTTCTAGCTATCGTCTGTACACCTGGGGTCAACGTCTCAGTGAGCCAAACCGTTGGTATGATGGGACCCAGCGTGAATGTCCTATGGACAAAAATCCTCCAGATTTGAAGATTAAGTAAAGAATATTGGGCCTTCTATCCACTGAATGGTCTAGATCACTTATCTATGGACCAACTGTTAATCTGAAAGCCCACGCGGTATTGTACAATCTCTCCATCCTAGCCCAACGAATGGACGGCCCTGATTATTTCATGCCAGTCCAGCAGCCTCGATCTCGCACACTCGTCCGAGGTTGTCACGTGTGCCAGAGGTTGTCACGTGTGCTGCGAGCCGTCTTCTTCATTCCGCTTGCTTGCGCGAGTCCTGTTCTCTCTCTCTCTCTCTCGTATTTACAGAATTGCCATTCCCCCAGCAAACGTACATTTCACGGAATTGCCATTCTTCTCAGCATAAAACCATCTAGTCTCTCTCTCTCTGTGAATCCCTAACCCTAACCCTCAGAAAGATCGCGTTTTTACCATGTCATGGGGCTTAGGTTGGAAACGCCCCTCCGAAGTTTTCCATCTCACCCTCAATTACTGGCGACAACGACGATGCCATACCCGCCGTCGATCCCCCTCCCCCCCATCCGACGGTCCACACTTCCAGATCAAACTTGAGTGGTCCGCAGGGGACGACGAGGATCAGGTGGCCCTCCGCCTCCAATCCCAGCTCATGGTAGCCCTTCCACCGCCTCAGGATTCTGTAGTCCTCAGCCTCACCGAGGAGGAGGATAGCGTCGGGGTCAACATGAAGGTGGTCAGGATGAGGGAACCCCTGCGGTCAGTCACAATGTCAAAGACGGTGGGCTCCGGGCAGCAGAACGACGGGGTCGGGGTGCTCACTAGATTGTTGCGGTCGGAGCTGGCGCCGTCTGGGCTCGGCAATGGGTTTCTAGGGTTTGGCGAGCACTGGAAGAGCGTTACCATGCTGAGTGTCTGTGGGTGCAGCTTGTCGGTGAGTGCTTGCCGCATTGATTACTAGGAATGGTACAATTTTGAATTGGATTGAACTGGTTATTCATCAGGACCGTTGATCTGGTGGGGCACCCGATCAATCGGAGGTAGGCTGAAAATTCTGATGATTGGGAATTGTCCAGTTGTGAAATTTCCCTGGTGGACGTCCACAGCTTTTCTTTTTTATTTTTGTCATTCTACATTATTTAATTTTATTTAAATAATATTCTATGGTTATTAATTTGGGTGGATCGAGGAACATTGAGAGCATGCAGATGAAAAATACAATTGCTGGCCAGAAATACTGGTTTTTTTTTTTTTTTTTTTTGCTTTTCCAAATTTTCAGGCCAGCATTTTGTACATGCAGGGGCCATCCTTCGGGGGGAGGGGGAGCAGTAATGCTGCTATAGCTATCTCCTCCCCTATAATGCTGCTATAGCTATCTCCTCCCCTATAATCCCTGCCAAAACCCTCTTAGGCAACCTCAGTCAAGGGTCCTGATCCCCAATCATAGGAGCACGGTACCACTCCAACCTTCACCAATAACCAACGACTCTCCTCTCCTGTCCCCAAGTGTACGCCATCACGTGTGCTCCACTGGGTGGTCCTAGATAGCCACCCATTTAAGGCAGCTGGTTCGGTACATCAGAAGGTCCTAGATAGCCAGCCATTTAAGGCAGCTGGTTCGGTACATCAGAAAGTCTGATACCGATTCAGATTTTTAGGTCTTCCTTTTTAGGGCCATCCTTGTGTGATCCTTTCTAGTAATGAACCTAATAACATAATTGAAGAAAAAAGGCAAATTTTCTGGATATTGTCCACAAGATGTTTATTGTATACCAACAAATCTTCCATGCCCAAGTGCAACACTGGGTTGCTGTGGCAACTTCCATGAAATGAAGTATGATGAGATTGGATGTGACTCATTAGTGGGAAAGAAGAACACCCTTGCAAATGTAATGCTTCTTGTTATTGAAGGATTCCAAACATATTGAAGCTCACATTTAGAGACATTGATGGGCAAAAAGGTCAGTATCAAGAACGAGTACCTGCTCTCAAAATAGGGTTTCTTTCCACTGCAAATGGGCCATATAATTCTTGAAATGGTCAGCTGTTTTTGTTGCAAAGCATTCATCTATCCAAGAATGAGTATCTGCTCTCAAAATAGTGTGTCTTTCAACTGCATATGGACCATATAATTCTTGGAAATGGTCAGATGCTTTTGTTGCAAAGCATTCATTTACCCAACTAGAAACTACTGGAAAATGGTTTCCTGAAGTTTTGTGAGGCGGTTGGTTGATCCTACTAGCAAGGGGATGCCAAGGATGCTTGCATTGAAAGTGGCAACCTAAAAGCTGAACGATCCAGCAAGCTGAGGATTTTTTATTTTTATTTTTTTTGTAGTAGTAAAGAAGGCTCTTTTTGGGTGTGCGTATTAGTTAGTTGGGGGTTAGGACCAGGTGGAACTGTGTCATCGTGTGAGGTTGTGAATGTGATCTCTGCCTTTGCCGGTTCCATAGCCCATGTAAAAGAGGAGGGTTGTTGTCCGGTGGCCAGCTGATCATAAAGCTTTTGTTCATGTACCAATTAAAAGCTACCTGAAATTGCCAGGAGAAATGCGAAGATGATAATGATGATGGTGATGATGATGATAATGATCACTGGAAAGAACTTCGGATAAGTAGAATGATGTTGTCGACATGTAGAGCGTGCGAGATCCTTTTTGGCTTTTATCTTCAGAGCTGTTTAAGGAATTTAAAAAATCCATATTGGAAAGACATGCCTGCATGCTTTTCCCCTTATTTTGCTCACTAAGTCATCTAATTCAACAATAATTTGTCATATAAATATGCTCTGCCTGAACAAACAAATATTGTGAAATCTATACCTTCTTACACATTACATGTGCCTGAAGCACTGATCCCCAGGGCTACATTTTTTTTTTTTTTTTTTCATTTTGACCTCATGATTCCTTCTATTGCTGGTAAATGATCTTCTTTCATTTTTGAGTTAAAGAAAAAAATCACATTGCCTGGATACCAACATTTTGCTTGAAAATCCTATTTCATGATAAATATTTCATTTCTCAATTGATAGTTGCATATAAGCATATTTTACAATAAAGCCTGTTAATTGTGGACTTATTTTCAGGTATTGCCAGTTGATTTAACTCGATTGCCGCTCCTTGAGAAGCTATATCTTGATAACAATAAGCTGACTGTTTTGCCTCCTGAGCTTGGGGAACTTAAAAATCTGAAAGTTCTTAGAGTTGATAACAACATGCTGGTTTCAGTTCCAGGTAAACTTTGAATTTGTTCTGAAAATTATGCACAAGTGCACTAATGTTGTTCAACATTTATCCCATTCTTCTTTTTCTTTCTTTCTTTTTTTTTTTTTTTTTTCTTTTTCTTTTTAACTGGTCAATTCCTCCCAGTGCATACTCTTTTGTCTGACCATGTTATAACCGTCATGCAGTGGAACTCAGGCAGTGTGTTGGGCTGGTGGAGTTATCACTGGAACATAACAAACTGGTCCGCCCCCTTCTGGATTTCAGGTCATTCAATCAGCAATTAACTATTTAGTTATGCCTTCTGTTTTCATCCGCTTTGAGTCCAAATCTAATGTTTGTCATGAGTTTAATGGCAGGGCTATGGCTGAGCTACGTGTTTTAAGGCTATTTGGTAATCCTCTTGAATTTCTTCCAGAAATTTTACCTTTGCACAAGCTCCGCCACCTGTCTCTAGCAAATATCAGAATTGAAGCTGATGACAATTTAAAGTCTGTGGATGTGCGAATTGAGGTAATAATTGAAGGACAGTGGGGTTAATGGGCTCTCTTTGAATATGTCTATCCTTATTGTGTAAAAACCTGTTTTGGTGATTGCAGATGGACAACAGCTCTTATTTCGTTGCATCTAGACACAAACTGAGTGCTTTCTTCTCTCTTATTTTCCGGTTTTCCTCTTGTCACCACCCTTTGCTTGCATCTGCGTTGGCCAAAATCATGCAAGATCATGCCAACCGTACAGCGATTGGTAAAGATGAAAATGCTATTCGACAGCTTATAAGCATGATAAGCAGCGAAGAACGTCACGTGGTATGTAGGTAAAACTTGCACCTATTAGTTGGAGAGGTGTTATATGATCCTCAACCCAAGGTTTACATGTCCTTGGGGATTTCAGTATGTGCATGTGAGGCACATTATTGAGTCATGCATGAAATTGATCTGCCGGACCCTCCATGGATGTACCGTACCCCAAAGTTTCCCTAGCCATTTTAATTCATTTTTCAGTTAAATGCCGATAGTTGCTGTGTTTTTTTTTTTCTTAACCCTCCATTTGCAGGCCACCAGTGGAAGGGTTAGGATTGTTTCATCTAGGAGATCTTTGGTCGCATAGATCCACTGTCAATGGTCTGAACTACTAGACCATTGGCCACACTTGTACAAGCTAGAAAGTCCAGGATGCATACGTCTCTCAGTTCATGGGACATATAATTCCTCTTAGTTGGATGAGTTTTTGCTTTTGCCATTAACACAATGTTCTTTTGTCTTGGTTCCATCATGTTGTAGGTCGAACAAGCCTGTTGTGCTCTTTCATCGCTTGCAGCAGATGTTTCTGTGGCAATGCAGTTGATGAAGTCTGATATTATGCAACCCATTGAATCAGTTCTGAAATCAGTCGATCAAGAAGAACTAATTTCTGTGCTGCAAGTTGTGGTCAACTTAGCATTTGCCTCTGATATTGTAGCTCAAAAGATGCTGACTAAAGATGTACTGAAATCACTAAAAGCATTGTGCGGACATAAAAATGCAGAGGCAGGTTCAGCGCAGCATGTTCATTAACTTTGCTAAGTCCAGATGCACCTTTATGTGTGGCGAACTTGTGTGTGACATTCAAACTGTGCATAGGGTAGGCCTCGCCATGTAGATGATTTGCTCCAAAGGTCTGTCCACTCATCCAGGCAGGCGGGCCATATGGTTATGTTGAATGTGTACCTTTGACATTTTTTTGGACCATCCATTTCTCCATACATGCGTGGTCCTCTGTCCACCTGACAAGTTGAACTGCCTGATCTTAGGGCCAGGTCAAATAGATCAGGCAGTTCAACTACACGGTGGGTGCCACCTGATGCGTGGGTCCAATGCTCGCTGCACATGCAAGGTTGGCATGCTTGGCCACATGCAGTGATGCATGTGCACTTAACAGAGCGCTGTCTATAAATTACACATTTTTCTACAAGCATTACTGATGGTACCTTCCATTAGGTGCAACGACTAGCACTTTTTGCAGTTGGTAATTTAGCTTTCTGCTTGGAGAATCGTCGGGCTTTAGCCACTTCTGAAAGCTTGCGTGAGCTTCTCGTGCGCCTGACAGTCACGCCTGAGCCACGTGTGAATAAAGCTGCAGCACGTGCTTTGGCAATTCTTGGTTTGTTTCTTGGATCTCATGTTTCTGCGTCATCATCCTTCTGTAGGTTCTAATTGTATCTGTCTGTCTTTTATGCCTATTTAGGAGAGAATGAGGTTCTGCGGCGAGCAATAAGAGGAAGGCAGATAGGGAAGCAAGGATTGCGCATACTCTCCATGGATGGGGGTGGTATGAAAGGTCTGGCAACTGTCCAGATTCTTAAACGAATTGAACAAAGAACAGGGAAGCGTATCCATGAGATGTTTGACCTTATATGTGGCACATCTACTGGTGGCATGCTCGCTATTGCTCTTGGGATGAAACAAATGACCCTGGATCAGTGCGAGGAAATATACAAGAAACTTGGTAGGTACAGAGTGATGTGATATTTTCAAGATAGGTTCACCGTACGATGCTCATTTGGAAAAAAAAATGTAATTTATTTGTCAGACCCAACAATTGTATGGGTGGGGTGCATCTTTGGTGATTCTGCTCATCTGCTGCACCTATGATTGGACAAGCCATACCCAATATTTGACCTATCAGATGATCCTATTAATCTTCTCGGTGGCTTGTGAACAGCCAAATGGTCCACATTAATGAGCCCATTCAGAAAGCTTGGATCTTTAATGGGAAAATCTTTGGGTTATCTCCCATCCCTTATAGGGCTCATGGTACTAATGGTTTGGACCAAGAAAAGGTGTGCCCCACATGCACATTTTGTTGGCTGGGTAAATTGCTCGATATGTTTCCTTTAACAGACATGCCATGTTTCATATATTTACAGAATTCCAGTATATCATTGGCTATTTGTGGCTGCCCAGGAAAAGTTGTATTTGCGGAACCTGTCCCAAAGGACAATGAAGCTGCAACATGGAGAGAGAAGCTGGATCAACTTTACAAGAGTTCATCACAGAGCTTTAGAGTTGTTGTCCAGGGGTCTAAAGTCCGCAAAAATAATGTATATTTTTTCCTATTTGCTTCTGGTCGCAGGAAACCTTACCGTGAATTCTCTTGCAGCACAATGCAGATGAATTTGAGAGGTTGCTGAAAGAGTTGTGTGCTGATGAAGATGGTGACCTTCTAATAGAGTCAGCTGTGAAAAGCATTCCCAAAGTTTTTGTTGTGGCAACGCTGGTCAGCGTGGTGCCAGCTCAACCATTTGTCTTCCGAAACTATCAGGTCCATTCATTTCGAATATGCTTCTAAGCTGTTCTATGTGAACGTATTCCCATTCTCATTCAGATGAACAATTGCTACTTGGGTCAAACTTTATTTATTTTTATTTTTTTGCACTAACTTTTCTTATGAGAATTCATACTCCCAAATCCATCAAAATTTGTAGCCTGTTTAGAGTCTTAGTTTTGTAAAACAAAGTGATGTTTACCATTGCATAATTTTTTTTGAGGGTTAGTGCTGAACTTCACATATAAGAAAACAAACAAACTACAAATGACTCATGTACACTACAGGCAACAAGAAACATCAGTGTTGGTAGTATTAACAGTGTTAGGATGAGTAACTCTTATGAATTCTTGATATTCATCCATGGCAGATTTATTTAAAATATCCGCTGTGCACTAGCCTGCCAAAAATCATGATAGATGTAGGAATCTACAGGAGTAGTGTCTGCTAGTTGTGGAATATTATCCATTATTGCCAGTTCGTTGCTACTAGTGCAATAACATTTGATTGTTAGCTCATAATTTCATTCCGTCTCAAGTTTATCAGTTTCTAGTTTGATAATTTCCACTATAGTGCTATTGGAATAATTTGAGACTATATAGGGCCCTGCATTGCTGCCATTAGCATGGACATCATTGAATTTTCCAGTAATCAGGGAGAAAATAACCCAACCCGAGATGGGATGCAAAGGATCAAAGGAAGATAACGAAGATTGTGGGAAGAAACCCTAACAATCCTCTAGCTGAATGCTAGAGACCAAAAGTGCTATCTCCAGATCTTCCGAAAGTACACTGGCAACTCTATGGGCCTTATGTAGACTGGCATCACCAAAGAAAAGAAACCCAATTTTTTATTTCTTTATGTCAAAAACTGAAGTGATGCCTTTTTTTTTTTTTGGAAGAGTAATGGAAATTTATTAAAGACCCACTGGCAACAAAGAGGGAACCCTAAAATAGGAGAAAAGACTAAAATACCCCTAAAATTCATCACAACTCTATGGGCCTTATGTAGTGGGCCATAAGTCACTCAAACAGTATTGGAATTGCATAATCTTTGGTTCATTTGAAATATAGCTCAGGAGGCTATCAGGCGGGATCAATATCATGTCATTTTGACATCATTTGATGCTCCAAAAGTGGTCCATCAGAAATGTGATGAGAATACGAATGAAAATTATTAAATAATTCTTTGCTAAATCTTACCCTAAACTAATTAAAACATCAAACCTTATAAATTTAATGACCCCTTATTTGCTCCCATAGGGCCTGCATTGCATGCCAACTGTTGATTGCGTCCAATTCATCATCAGACCATGGTTTTGGTCCAGATCATCAATCATGTAAATTTGAATGGTTGGATTGGTGAGTTCTTTGATCAACCAACTTGTGTGGCTATTGGTTGTATCAAAAGCTTGGTTCAGTACTGTTTCAAGTCATTCAATTGCTTATTTATTATGGCCATGAGTCAAAACTTATCTCCTTTGAGCCATTAAAAAAGATTAGATCTCTTTTGAATTAAGCATCCATAAATCTAACCCATTTTAAGGCTTGGAAAGACTTAACTCTTTCAGGCTCATGAATATTGGAATTATCAGGTAAAAAGGGTTACTTCAGTAGGGCGATAGGAACTGCTTTGCTTGGCTGATGCGTTCGCTTTAATACTTTATTTATGTCCTAACCAGTGTTTTAAATAGCGAATACTGTGTAGCGTAGCGTTTACTCCTCTGAAGCGCGAGGTGTAAGCTACACGTTACTTCTAGATTTTTAAATAAGGTTGTTCTTGGTTGCACTAATTTTATGATATTCACCAAATTTGACTGATTAATAATGAAATTTAACATAGTTTCATGATATTTGGTGCAACCAAACATTACTAAAAGTAATAGAAAAGGGTAATCATTAAGCATAAAGGAAAAAGAAAGAGCAACAAAACTAATTTAATACTATTAGTTATATTATTTTTGCTAAAATATTAAATATTGAAAATAAAAAAATGTAACAAATCATCGAAAATATTATTTGATTTTAATGTTGTAATGAAAAATAACTTGTCATGTGAGGCACGTAGTGTGTAGCCTAGTTTATGTAGTGTGTAGCGTATGCAAATTATCATGTAGCGTAGGCTACACGTGACTTAAGCCATTTTCATGAGCTACTTAGCGTTAAGGCTAAGCTACACTACGTAGCGTAAGCTACACGCTACATAGCGTAGCTAATAGATGCATGCTACTATATCCTGGATGTTAAATCTAAGAGTAATTATCATGTTTGGAATTGCAGTATCCTTCTGGTACACCAGAGATGCCTTTAGGAACGGGAGATGCTCCGCCGATAAGTGGGGTTGGAGCAACTGCTAGACGTGGGGCTTTCATTGGAAGTTGCAAGCATCAAATATGGAAGGCCATAAGAGCATCATCTGCTGCTCCATATTATCTCGATGATTTCTGTGATGGTATTCTTGTCCCTCTCTTTGAGTCTCCAATTTTTTTATTACTGTAAACTTTGGTTCATCTAACTTCTATATTAGCGTGTCTCCAAATATCATTTACCAACTTGGAGTATGAGCTATCTACACTTTCATCTCTCTTTTTGGTCCTAATAATTTCATCTTTTTCTATCTTTTGTTTCAGACATAAATCGTTGGCAGGATGGAGCTATTGTGGCAAATAATCCCACCATTTTTGCCATAAGAGAAGCACAACTTCTGTGGCCTGATACTCGAATTGACTGTCTGGTTTCTGTGGGATGCGGATCTGTTCCAACAAAGGTATAGGAAGCAGCTGCCATTCGTTGTTGTTTGATGTTAGTTTGGTTATAGCCACCATGTTGCACAGGGAATGAGTATTAGCTCTGGCAATATTCTTACTTAGAACTATAATGTGGGAACCACTGATGTCTATGTTTTTGTCAGAAATCTCTTAAAAGCAGCAGTGGAAGTCCATGATCAGGATCTCTTCTTAGAAACTAGAAACACAGATATGAATGCAAACACAGTGAAGCCTTGTTGGAAACCCGAATGCTTCATCATCAATATAAATAGCAGTAATTATCAAATGTTGTAAGGGGACCGCTAACAGCCACACTTCCATGAGGAGGTTGCAATGTCCCCAAAGCTTTTAAATGATACGAGTGGTAGCCAATCATCTCTAGACTCAATTCATCCATACCACTACTGCAAGTCTTTTTTTTTTTTTTTTTTTTTCAAGGTGATAACAGATTTTATTATTTATATATTTATTTTTTTACATAGACATAGGTCATGTTACAAAATCACACCGATCCTGTGATCCTAAACATTCGATTAATGGCAAGATAGATAAATAGTCAAGATTAAGCAGATAAAGGATTAGGTTGAATCATCCTGTTGAAATCAGTGTTCAAAGTATCGGTATCGCTACAAGTTTCATTGGCCGGGGACACAGAAACAAATATCAATATCGCCGATTTCCGGAAATGTGGGGAAACATTGGGGAAAACGATGGAATTTTTCAATGAAACTAAAGAAAATGCTAAAATACACATATTTGCATATTTAGGAATAAAAAAAATTACAAAAATACATATTTCCATGTAGTGGGGCCTTTAAGTATGTGTTGCCATAAGAAATCAGTCCAATAGTAACACAATAATCACTCAAATCTCATTAAACCAATTAGCAAGCAAACAAACATGCATAATGCATTCATGCATTATACATCCATGCATAAATAAGCATATAAACACAATACACATGCATGATGATCCATCTACCCATCCCATCATCAAAGCATCTTACCCATCCCATCTATCCATCCAACCATCCCATCCATCCATACATCCAAACAAATTTTTAATAAACAATTTTTTGGCTATATCGATACATTATCGCTGATATACTGGCGATACAAGCAACACCTAGAATTTACAGAGTCGAAAATATTGGCAATGCATTGGTGATACAAGTGACACCTGGAATTTGCAGAGTCTAAAATATTGGCGATTCATTGACGAAATTGATACATCAGGGAAACTAAAGAGATATATTGCCAATACATGCAATTTCTGATACTGCTAGTGTTATCGGTATTGCCGAGCTGGAGATACGGATAATATCGGGGATGTTATCGTAATATCGGAGATACTTTGAACAATGGTTGAAATATCCATTCATTAGGCCCCACTGTTGATTACTTGCGATTCTAAGACGTATTTTTGTTATCTTCAAAAAAAAAAAAAAAAGAAAGAAAAGAAAAGAAAAAGAAAAGAAAAGAAAATGAAAATGAAAATAGAAGAAGAAGCTTTCTTGTCAGATGATATGCTAACCATCCAACGAATATCTTGTAGAAATGGATAGTCTTAACAAAATGACTAAGTTGAAGGGTTAGGATTATCTGATCTTGTGATTGTTGCATCGTGGCTTGCAAGTAGTTCTATGGAACAAATAGACAGTCTGGATCAATGATCTGCTCTCCTTTCTGTCATTTAAGAGCTTTGGGGACATTCCAAGCATTCCCATGAAGGTGGGTGTGGTAGCATTAGCATTTAACACACTATAATTACAGGACACTGGATCCAGAACTATCAATCTTAGTTATCAAGCACTCAAGTTTCTGTGCCTGCGCCTTTGGTAGACCTGGATGAGATCTGTACCTTCCATCTATTGGGCCCTTTTGTATACATTGCTTATACCAAAAATCACATTCATTAGAGTGTGCTTGTGGATTATAAATAGGTTGTTGGGAACAGTCTAACAAACAGCTGGCATTTGATGGACAAATGTCCTCTAATCGGTGTCTAGGATCATTTAAATGGTGTATTTTTCGCTTATGGCCTATCCATGGAAAAGCACTATAGGTGAACATCCCAGATCTCATACATCAGTACTGGAGATTGACTATAGATGAACAACCCAGATCTCTTTCACGTGTGCCATGTGACTGCAGATCAATTGCTTCACAACTAAAATATCAGCAGTTATAAATGGATTCTCTCTCTCTCTCTCTCTCTCTCTCTCTCTCTCTCTCAACACAGAAATGTGAATAGTTACCCTACACACGTGTGTGCACATGCACAAATTTGGGTAATTTTCAAGCGCGAATGTGTTCACCACAATTATGGTGCAAAAGTTTGCTGTCGGGAACACCGTGATGTGTTGATGAAATCCACTCCTGACCATCATGCACACCCTCCCATTTTTAATGAGTCCAGAATCAGGCCAGTCCATGACTCAGGTGGGCCACATGAGCAGGAACAGTTGAGAGGGGATGCCCACTTGGTTCTTGTAGGGTGCTCACCATATCATGTATATGCCATCCAATCCATTGATATCAAACATCTGCCCCATATGATGGCACTCCTTAAAAATCAGGCCATTATGAAACTTGGGTGGGGTCCAGCAAGACTCAAGGGCGTCCCCTCCCAACTGTTCTTGCTCATATGGTCCACCTGACTTGTGCATTGGCTTGAATTTTGGGCCCATGGCTAAACAGGGAGCACGTGCACGATGGTCAGAGCAGGGCGTCATCAACACACACGCTGGGGCCCACAGCACTTGCTTGCACCATGATGTGGTGAAAACATTTGCACTAAGATAATATCCCCACGAATATGGACAGTTATCTACAGATATATATAGTTATCTACATGACTGGTCATTTTATGTTGCATATGGACTCAAAGGCATTAACACTTCCCTAATTTGTAAATTTATGTTCTTTAGGTTCGAAAAGGAGGGTGGCGTTATTTAGATACTGGACAAGTGTTGATTGAGAGTGCATGCTCAGTGGATCGAGTTGATGAAGCTCTGAATGCATTGCTACCTATGCTTCATGAAATTCACTATTTTCGGTTTAACCCAGGTGATGCATTGACTCTAGAGTTTGTTTGTTATCTTAGTTGAGGCAATTTCTAAATCTGCTTACAAGATGCAATCTCCTTTGTCTCACAGCCATTTGAGGTCCTGCTGTCTCATTCTCCCTATGTTGAAATTCCTAATCATGGTATTTTGTAACGGTAACGATGGACGTAACAGCTACTACCGATACCGTTATGATACCAGCTATAATGGCCATTACAGTTTTTTTTCTTTGAAAAAAAATCCTGTATCGGCCCCATTACGGACCGTTACAGGTCCATTACTGGCTGTTTTTTCCATGATGGTCGTTATAGCCATTATGATCTCATAATGCATAACAGTGGCCACCGTTACCTTTACGTAACGGCCGTTAAGTAACCAATTTTGCATACCTTGTTCTTAATTAGTGCCAAGGACAATTCATAGCCATTTTAATGTGTGAGGAGCATGCGAAGAGGAATGTCACTCACAAAGCCTATCTACTCACACCAAAGATAAGTATTTCATGTGTTCGTTGGGCGGGTCCTACTATGAATGTCTCCCAACCACAAAACGGTCAACCATTTATGTGGGTTGCATGTTTTTTGGAGAAAGGGTGGTTTAGAAATGACAAAATTGATAGACTTTGGAGGGACTGCCTATGGCAAGGTGGATTGGAAGTGGGGAAATTTCCCCTTATGAATTGGAAAGAGGTGTGTACTTCCTGTTCTCATGGAGGAGCAGGAATAAAATGCCTTGATTTGGTTAATGATTCTCTCTTAGGTAAATGGGTTTGGCGGTTGGCCAATGTGGACAATTGTTTGTGGAGATCTCTTGTAGCTGCCAAACACGGGGTTTATTCAATGGGATGGTGGATCAGGAAGTCGTCCTTCTATTGTCTGTCTCACATATGGAAAGGTATAAACAATAGGGCTAGTTTGGTTTTTCAAGTGTCTAAATTTCAGGTGGGTGAAGAGAAGAGAATTAGATTTTGGGTAGATCCTTGGTTAGATGACCAACCCCTAATCCACTCATTCCCAGATCTAGCCTCCTTGAGCCTGGATATAGATATCACAGATTCACGGTGGACTCTTGTTTCAATCTAAATGGGGATGAAAAGATCTGGTCTCCCCTGTTTAGAAGAGAACTGTGTGATAGTGAATCTGAGTCCGTAGTAAGGCTCCTGTCTCTGCTGCTGGGTCATGCTTTCTCCCACCTGCAGCAAGACAACATTTCTTGGAATATTTCGGCTTGGGATCCTTCTCAGTGCAATCTCTTCACATGGCTTTGGGGCTTTCTGATCTACTGCATCATCTCAGCCCCTCTGGCAAAGTTTGGCATTATCGAGCTCCCCCAAAAGGTGCGACGTTTGGATGAGCTAGTGGTCAGGAACAAATTGCTAACAATAGATAATCTCCACAAGTGGGGAATGGTTTTGGCCAATATCTGTCAACTCTGCTACAATCAAGCAGAGCCAGTGGACCACCTGTTCTTGCACTGTTCTTTTTCTTCTGGAGTTTGGGTTGGAGTTCTCAGCTTAGCATCTGTCTATTGGGTCATGCCTCGTTCCATAGAAGACTTTTTCTGGGTGTGGCACGCTTCAGACGGAGGATGTTTGGGGAGGAAAAGATGGACGCTTGCTATGCTGGCAACTTTGTGGTCAATTTGGGGAGAGAGAAATGATTGATGCTTTCGGAACAAAAACGCAGCGGTTACTGGGGTGATTAGCATAGTTTTTCAGCTTTTTAGGGACTGGGCGCCTTGAGGCCTCTTTTCTTTAGCATTTCCAGCAGTGGGCTGGCTGTTGTTGTATTTTTTAGTCTTGTTTTCCTGTAGTTGTCTTTTAGGCTTTTCCTGTATTTTTTTTTTTGTTTTCTCTGTAGCCTAGGGTTTATTTATTTATTTATTTATTTTTGTATTTTTTAGGTTTTTTCTGGTTCTGTCAGTTTTTTTTTTCTTCCTGTTTTCCTGGTTTCTGTAGTTTGTTGTTCCCTTTTGGTATGATTCTAATAAATTTCACCTTTCAAAAAAAGAAAAAAAGAAAAAAAAAGAAAGAAAGGATAACCAGAGGTTTGCATGCGATGTGCATGTTTAGCCCAAGCTGGTCAGGGGACTGTCCTGATTTTTTACATATACCCTAGGCTGACTTGATGAATGTTTTGGATCTCACACACAGTGGAATAGACTAGCAAGATCTGCGAGTGAAATTTTGCAAAAATAAGATAAATGAGTTGCCACTAGCTCAAAATCTTGGAGTCTACATTAGGCTAGAAACCGTATAACCAAATAACCTAAGGGTTAATATTGATATACTCCAGTAATGTCTAACTTCCCAAAGATCTGAGTAAGAGCTTTGGTGACAAAGGAAGGTGCACTCTGCCCATACATATGTACCCTCTCTACTTTACGGGAATCAAAACTTTTACAATTAGAGTTTAATAAAAAATCCTTCAACTCCAAGTGATAGTAAAATAAATAAACAAGCAAGTAGCAAGACAAATGTCCAAAACTCAAGTAGCAAGACAAATGTCAAAAAATTCCATCTCGAACCGTTTTGGTTCTCTTATGAAGGGCATTGATCAGAGATATGGGGGAGGAAAAAATAACCTCGAATTCCTCTCCACTGCAATGATCGGGAACCGTTTCTCAAAACCTTGTAGGATTGAGGCGCCCCTTTACTAATGCCTTAAGAGGAGAGTATGGAGCTCTTAGATTCTCTTACCTCTTTTATTTGATGTCTCTGCTGTTTCTCTACTCCTCTTGTAAGGACAATTTCTAAAAAAGAAGAAGGGCTTTTTAATCTTTTTTTCCCCTAAGCAAAGGGGATAAAAAGAAGAGGGAGGACAAAGAGGGGGCTCTTATTTATAGCTGTAGGTGTGGAATTTTTGTAGGCATAAAATGCATTAGGGACACAACTGAATGAAACGCTCTTATATTCTTCTTTGGATGTGTAGAAAATCCTTGCATGTCATTCCATCATTTGAAGCTCAAAGCAAGTGGCAACTTGTTGGAGATTAGGTGTAATAGGTATTCATGGATTTTGCACATGAATAAAAATAATCATAAAAAGTGGCACCTTGGTCACAACTAATGGCTTTTGGTGGTGTAGAAGGGGTTGAAGGAGACGGTTTAGGCGGGTTGGAAGGGGAACACTAAAGCTAAACAAGGTTGGAAGAGGTTCTAGAGTGTTCTTGGAGTTTCCCACATTGTAAGTTGAAAGCTTTTCGAAAGAATGGTCAGAATTGAACTTTCAAAGGGTGTTCAAAAGATAGGGAAGGTGAAGGAGGTCGTCATTCTTTGGATTAGGGGATCGGTGGTAGTACGAGGGACTTGCCTTTGTGTGAATGGAGAAGACAGAGGGGGTAGAGCAAGTAGTTGCAGGTGTTGAATGGAAAATGGTTCGGCAGTAGAAACTTAACAGTGAAAAAAGCAAAATATGGACTGGAGGTGGTATTGAGCATTATGATAGAAAGAGGTAAGGAAGAGAAGGGAGGTCATGGAAGACAATAGGGATGCCCCTAGGAAGGCAAGCACTGCTCTAGGTCCTTCTGTGATGTGGTTGCAAAGAAGTCATCAAAGCAAGATATGGCCATGGGGGATATTATTAAGGAAGGGGGAGATACACACTCGGCAAAAGAAAGAAGGGTTTGGAAGGAAATGGCGACCAATGATCTTAAGGTGATATCCACTAGAAAGTGGTTGGAAGTGCATGGAAAGTTCTTCGATTAAGTTTGGTTGCATCAATCAGGGATGGCTCTTCGATCCCAGAAGTGGGAGAGTAGATAGCATAGAATTGTGGATGGGAGAATGAAGGCAGGATCCTCAAACCTCTCAGCGACACCATGGTAGTGATAAAATGGGTATGTAACGGTAATGATGGCAAATTGGTCAAAAAAGGAAGAAGGTAATGATGGCAATCGTTATGCGTTATGGGGTCGAAACGACTGCAATGGCCGTTGCAGAAAAATGGCCTCATAACGGAGTCAGAATAGTTTTTTTTTTTTTTTTCTTTCTAGAAAAGGGTCATAATGGCTGTTATGGATCTATCGTAATAGTAATGGCGGTAGCCATTACGAACATTGTTACCGTTATGGAACTCTTTGAGCAACCATTGTTCGAAGTGTCCCTGATATTATCTGTATCTCTCGCTCGGCGATATCAATAACACTTGGTAGTATAAAAACTTCAGGTATCCTTAAGTATCGCTAATATTTTCGATTGTATAAATTTCAGGTGTCTTTATATTGCCAATGTATTGATATTAGCAATGTCACTTAAAAAATTCCATTTCAAGTTTTTTATACACACACACACACACACACGTAGTGTTTAGTTTGTTGACGATAATATTGAAAATGTCACAATATCATCGTCATCACAACATGGGCGATATTAAGACCACAAATCTTTCATTTCCTTTCCAATTGTCAACAATTTCTCAGTGAAATATTGTGGTGTTGATATTTTGATATACTGATGGATGTTTGGATGGATAGATGGATAGATGGGATGTTTGGATGGATAGATGGGATGGTTGGATTGATTTCATATGACAACACATGCTTTTAGGCCCCCATTAAATGGAAACTTATTATGTGTGCATTCTTCTTGCAATTTTTTAATTCCTAAATATGCTGCAAATATGTGAATTTTAGCATCTCCTAAGTTTCACTAAAAAATTCCACCGTTTCCCCCATGTTTCCCCGCCTTTCCGATTATCGACAATATCAATATTGTTTCTGTATCCCTAGCAAGCGAAACTTGTAGCGATTCTGATACTTAAAACATTGTGAGCGACGCAGAGATGTGGATGCTGCTACGGCCAAACGAATATGGATAGTATTATCCTTGCCAACAATCTCTTTAAGGACGAGCCAATATTATTTATATGTAAATGGGTCGAGAGGTTGGTATTTGTGTGGGAGGATGTCTTATTTCAACTATAAGAGCTCCCATTGGAGATTAGGATTCAGGATGTGTTTGTGGCGATTCAGGATGTGCTCGTGGCGGTCGCAATAGCCATTGACCCCAATACGGAAGGCTGTAAGCAGCTTCAAGTTGCTAGAGTATGCATTAGGAAGAAAAAATAGGCTATAGTATCGAAACATACTCCATTGTAGTTGTCAAGGACAAGTATTTGTGTGCGTGGTGTGGGAAGTGGGGAAGAGAGCGTTCCCAATTGTTAGAAGGAAGCACGGGTTGGTACAAACTATTGAAGGCGGTCAAGAGCAAAGATGAAGGGAAGTATGATGGAGCAAGCGTTCAGTGGTCCTGCAATCCACCAAAAGAGAGGTTGGCCACGTGTGACGAGAAGATTGGTGTACGAACTACTGGAGGAGATCAAGAGCAAATACGAAGGGAAGTACGATGGAGCAAGGGTTCGGTGGTCTTGTAATCCGCCAAAAGGGGTTGGCCATGTGTGACGAGAAAATTGGTGTACGAACTATTGCAAGAGGTCAAGAGCAGAGACGAAGGGAAGTATGATGGAGCAAGGGTTGGGTGGTCTTGCAATTCACCAGAATAGGGGTTGGCTACATGTGACGAGAAGATTGGTGTGTATGGGATAGGTGGAAAGACTTAGAAGGAATGACAACTACATATTTAGACAATTGTCACATCGATGAAGCACCTCAGGTACAAGAGTTAGTTCTAGTACGTGTGGATGAATCCAATAATGACAAGCGTATGGAAGCCTCTTTTAAGTTCCGTCATGCGTGAAAGGTATTCCTTTATATTGGGTGCGATTAGCGATTCAAGTTTTCCTTCCAAGCAGGTCGGTGTCGAGAAGAGCAACACCAACTTACTAATATTCTCATTTCTTGAGCAGACTCTTGAGCCTACACCTTACCCATTTCTTTCACCTCTTTTCAAAGCCAGGCTAATATTCTCTCCTCATATGGGGGAGATGGTTGCATTTGTGCAAAACAATGCAAGGATGGAAGGCATTGATCGAGGTGGCCAAGAGCAAGGGGTCAACTTAGAGGAGAAGGCGGATTGAAGTTTTGTCCTTGTGAGAGGTGCAAACTAGCGGTGAGTATCTATCAGAGGCCCTGTCTATTCCACCTTTGCAAGTGGTCAACAACAATGGAAGGGAGATTGGAGGCATCGACAACTAGTTACTTGTGTGCAAGAATACTTTGTTAGCAATGGGGGGAGGGAGGCACATCTCAATGGCCTGTGGCATGCGGTGGATTAAGGAGGTAATTGGACATGTCTATTCCACCCTTACAAGTGGCCAACGACACGGAAAGGAGATTGAAGACATTGGTAGCTGGTTAATCATGTGTAAGAATACTTCATTGGCAATGGAGGAAGGGAGGCACATCTTAATGGCTCGTGGCATGCGGTGGATTAAGGAGGTAATTGGACATGTTAGTAAAATGGTTGGAATTTCCTTCAGAGATTGTGAGGAGGATTTCATTGTCGAGAGGAATTCAAAAGTCACAAGCTACTCGACAAAGTTAGCTTCACAAGTCTCCTAAGTGGAGGAGAATTCGTGGGCCTCGTGTCCTCTATAAACTATGGGGCGGAGATCTCTTCTAGAGGTGCAAATGAAGTATTCTTAGGTGGAGTAGCTTCACAAGTCTTCTAAGTGGAGTAGCTTCACAAGCTACTTGTTCATCAATGATGCTCATCAGTTGGATTATTAGGGGTTTGGATTGCTTGTAGAAGAGATTCGAAATCAAAGATTTTGTTAAGCGCTATCAGGGGGTGGAGGAAATAAGGACTGGGTGGCTCTTGACGTGTTGGGCTCAATGGGAGGAATAGTGGTTATTTGGGACACTAGAGTTTAGGACAAGGAGTGGTGGAGAGGTCAATTTTTAGTTTCGGTGCTTCTTAAGGATCTAACGATGGGTTTTAAATGGGTGTTCATAGCAATTCGTGGACCGAATCAACAAGTCCAATGTTCTCAGTTCTAGGCAAAGTTAGACTTCTTTTGTAATATGTTGAAGTTCTCATGATGCTTAGGGGGGTATTTCATGTTGTTAGATTCACATTTGAGAAGCTTAATCAAGGTATTCCATAACAATAACGATGGCTGTTATGGCCACTGCCGTTACCCTTATGATATGAGCTATAACGGCCATTACAACCTTCTTCTTTTTTTTTTTTGCAAAAATAAAAAATAAATCCTGCTTTAGCCTTGTAACGACCCCATTATGGGGCCATTTTTTTCTGTTACATCCTTGTAACACCATGTAACGCTTAATAGTTACCATTGTTACCATTACATAATTATTGTTTTTAATATCTTAAGCTTCATGGAGGTTGCATAATGTGTAGCATGAGGGGCTTTTCGAATTGGGCCTACATGAATGAACTGGTGGACATTCAATTGGAAATGTAAAATTCACTTTGACAAATGGGCAAGGGCCATTAAAATCCAAGCGAGAACGGTTTCTAGTGTCCTTTGATTGAGTGGAGAAGTTCCCTATTGTGCAGCAGAGGGACCTTCTGAGGCCCATTTTGACCATTATTCAATAGCTTTGGAACTAAAGGACAAGGATTGGGGACTAAGGCTGTTCAAGTTTGAGTTGATGTGGCTAGAAGGGGAGGGATTTTTTATTTTGGTGAAGCAATGGTGGATTCTTTCTTAATGGAGGGATGCACACGATTCGAACTATTATTTTAGAAACTTAAAATACTCAAAGGCAAGATCAACATGTAGATAAAAGATGTTCTAGGGAAGCGAGGGGACTAAGAAAACATTCTATAGGACATGCAAGCCCTTGACCTAAAGGAGGAGAGGGTGTGACGCAGGACATCCGACTAACTCACCAAAAGCTCCAGAGTTGATGGGGGAGGCACGAAATATCCTTTTATCTCTTAGCCCAGGCTAAGCCAGGCCCCGGTCGAGCCTTCCTTTGTGAGCTGCCCCACTTCGCATGAGTCCCGCTTCGCACGGGCCACCCCACTCGAGCCTGGTGTGAAAATGCCCTTGCATTAATCACCCTTGGTGAGGAGTCTCGAATACGAGACCTCCTGCTCTGATACCAATTTGACACAGGACATCCGGCCAACTCATCAAAAGCTCCAGAGCTGATGGGGGAGGCACGGAATATCATTTTATCTCATAGTCCTAGGTTAGGCCAGGCCCCAGTCGACCCTCCTTCGTGAGCCGCCCCACTTCGCATGGGTCCCGCTTCGCACGGTGCAGCCACTTTGTGCGATCTACCCCGCCCCGAGTGTGCTCCTGCTTCGCACGGGCCACTCCACTTGAGCCTGGTGTGAAAATGCCCCTGTATTAGGATGGAGTTGTCAGAGGAGGAAAAATCTATGGGGGTCAAGCTTTCCTTAGAATATAGGAATCATTTAAAGGAAGAGGAGATTAAGTGGAGACAAACAATCCCAAGCAACATGGCTCAAGGAAAGAGACAAGAACACAATTTTTACATGGCATTGTTAATGCTTGTGATAAGACTAATAAGATCCATGTCGTAATGGTGGTGGTGTTAGGGTAGAGGAAAAATCTCAGGTTTGTGAGGCCATAGTATGGTTTTACAAGAATCTTCTTACATGGGAGAGGTGGATGCAACTCGATAACTTGCCTTTTGATCAAATCTTGGAAGCTAAGGTCGAGAATTTAGAAAAACCAATATCCGATGAGGAGGTTAAACCAGCGGTGGATGCATTCAGCAGAGAAGGCTTTGGGGCCAGATGAATTCCCCATGGCTTTTTTTTTTTCCAGGCGTTTTGGGAGCTGGTGAAGGGCGGCCTAGTATTCATTTGCTGAATTTTTCGAGAAAGGTCACTTGTCGTCTGAGTTATGCACATCTTTTATAGCCATCATACTAAAAAAGATGTTGAGTGCTTAACAAATTTAAGACCTATAAGCCTTATAGGTGGTCCTTACGAAATCTTAGTAAAAATCCTGGCATCAAGATTTCAAGTGGTTCTAGGGATTAGTCTCGCCTTAAAAAGGGGTGGGGACACCTTGTTGTCATTAAAAAAGGGAATGTCATATCCAAAGTCCAAGTTTGTGAAAGACGTAGTGAAACGGGCCCATCTTGTGAAAGAGAATATATGCTATTCTCTTGTTGATGGCAACAATATCAGGTTTTGGCTCGATTCATTAGGGTTGTGCACGGTTCGATCGGTTCGGTTTTGAGGGAAAATATCCAACCGAACCGACTTAGTCAGTTTTGAATATTTAACAACCGAACCGAACTGATGACCGTCACCAACCGAGCCGAACCGAATAAATTTGGGTCGGTTCGGTTTTGTCGGTTTGGGCCTCAATCCAAAATTTTTGTGGCCCATAAAATGCTTCTAATGGTTATTCATCATTGTTTCCAATGGTATGGTTTACTTGAGATTTGGATATTCTCGAGGTTTGGAATCATGACCTAAAATGATAGATGAAAATAGATGAACAGAATGGATATACAAAACATATATCAAGGTGGACTCTACACAGTTAGGATAATACCCACTGAACTGTTACCCTAATTCACTCCCTCACTGTGCCGTAGAGTCCAGTGTCTATGTAAAATTCTTTTACTTGACATGAGGTAATTGGTAATGTAGTTTAAATGGGCCCCACTATCATGCATTTTAAAAATCCACTCCAACTAGCAGGTGACTAACCCAATTTTAGGCCTAAAGATGAAAAACTAGTGTCATCTTTGATACAAGCGGACCACACGATTGGAAATAGTGTACAGGCCACATTACCCTCCAAACTCTTTTTCTTGGTGTGGCCCACTTGAATTACAGATAAAGATGATATTTCAATCTTGAGCCTAACTTGGGGTTGCACCCTTACTGGTTAGAGTGGATTTCAAGTAAGTATTGAAGTGGGGCCAACCTCAACTTGTCTCACACACACACACACACACACACACACACACACACATGCGCGCGCGTGCACGCACATATCGGTTTAGTTCGGTTGAAAACAGTTTATAATTTTCACAAATCGACAACCAAACCGACACTCTCGCAATAGATTGGAAAACCGACCGAAATCAATCAGTTCGGTACGGTTCAGTCGGTTTTATCGGTTTGGTCGGTTTTTTTAATAGGCCTACGATTCATGGTGGGTCGACCACGTTGGTTGAATCGTTTCCAGCCCTATTCTGCATTTGTTCTAACCAGAACATCTCTATTAAAGACCTGTTTTTATTAGAATGGTTAGGGAGTTTGGATCCCACACTTCAGAAGGAATTTTAATGATGATGAGCTCCAAGAATTCACTGATTTGCTTTCCCTATTGCAAGGAATAAGTCCGAACCCCTTGACAGAAGATTCAATATGATGGAAGAGGTCGAAATCGGGAGTATTCTCAGTCAAATCTCTTTACAGGCCACACCTCTTTTGTCAATGGAGGTCCCGTTTGCTATCACTCGGGAGCGACGTGGAACTATGGAGTCCCTCCGAAGGTAGCGGTCTTTGCCTGGCTTGCAGGAAGAAATAGAATCCTGACCGTTGACAACCTGCGCAAAAGGGGGCTGATTCTCCCCAATGTTTGATGTTTGCTCCCTTTGTCTCTGTAATGAAGAAATAGTGGATCATCTATTCATCCACTACCCTTTTGTAGCTGACATATGGTGGAGCGTGATGCGTCGGGCTGACATTTCTTGGGTCATGCCGCAATCGTTGGATCAATTGTTCTGTTCCTGGCACGCGGAAGATGGAGGGAGATTGGGAAAGAAGAAGTGGCGTTGTCTATTGCTAGCGGTTTTGTAGATAATTTGGGCGTAGAGGAATAACAGAGTTTTTAGAAATTCCAGATTTTCTTCGGCGGTTGTCTTTGCTAGAGTTCTGGTGTTTTTTAGGGATTGGGCCCCTTGAGGGATTGTTCCAGTTCTTTTTTTTTTTTTTTTGGGCCTTCTGTTGCCTCTTAATAAAATGTCTCATCTTTTTTTTTTTTTTTAAAAGTCCAAGTTTGTTTGTTGCCAGAAGACAATTTTTTTACAGTGCTTTAATTGCTTATGAATGCATTGATTCAGCCACGAGGGAGGAAAAAAGGGCATTATATACAAGCTTGACATTGAAAAAGTGTACGACTATGTGGAGTTGGATTTTCTTGATTACATGCTAGGACAATTAGGATGTGGGTTGAGATGGAAGAGGTGGATACAAGAGTGTATTCATTTGGCCAAGTTCTTAGTTTTGGTCAATGGGTCTCTCGAAAGTTTTTTCAAGGCTTCGAGAGGTCTTCAGGAGGGGGATCCACTTACGCCCTTCTTGTTTGTGGTTGTAGTGGAAGTGCTTAGTAAAATGTTTGAAAGAGAGATAATTCGGGTCTCATTAGTGGGTTTAGGGTGGAAAATGCAGTTTCAAATTTCTCACATGCAGTTCTCCGATGACATTGTTCTGTTTTGCGATGCAGACGAAAATAATTAGATGTCTTGAAGGCAAACATGCTTAAAAGTGAGATGCCAAGTAATAGTGTTTCTTACGAGGAGATGGTTAGCTAGCGGAGGTGTTTGGATGTCACGCTGATTCTTTTCTTTCCTTGTATCTCGGCCTTTCTGTTTGGGACAGGGTAATTGAAAAGGTTGAAAGGAAACAGTCGAGGTGGAAAATTTGGCACGTTTCATTGTGTGGACGATTAACATTAATAAAAACACCCATGTCAAACCTATTGTTATACTGTCTCTTTTTAGGTGTTTGAATGCTATATCAGACAGATTGGAGAGACTAAGACGAGACTTCTTATGGCAAGGTGCATTACAAAGGAAAAAGTTTCATATGTTGAAGTGTTTCGAAGAGATGTGTAAGCCATATGGGGAAAGGGGAGTATGCATTATGGAGTTGAAGTCAATGAATTCAACTTTGCTGGGCAAATGGTTGTGGAGATTGGGTACAGAAGAAGGAAGTTTATGGAAGAGGTGATTGTTTGGAAGTATGGTGTCAAGGAGTACGGGTTAGTGGACGAACGATTCATACTTATACAGGGCATCAGTGTTGTGAAAGGTAGTCGTTAGGGAGGGCGGCGACCAAGTTCAAGGAGGGGATCGGCTTCTCATTAGGTGATGGAGAGCAGATTCTCTTTTGGGAGAATGTATGGTGCGAATGGATAACACTATGTGATAATTTCTCGAGGTTAGCAGATTATCTCTGGAAGCAAATGTTCCCATTGCTCGATGTTTCTCAGTTTCAGGTAATGTAGTGGTTTGGTCTCTCCCATGTCGGAGGAACTTGATGGATGAGGAAGTGGACGAGTTCATCTGATTGTTGGTGCGATTTCAAAGTCAATCCCACTATGGATGATAGGGCCTTGATGGTGTAGGGCAAGAAAAAATCTGAGCTGGTTCTCTATTTGTTCTCTCTAAAATATGATACAAGGGCAAATTTCGGGGGAGCACAAAGTTCATACCTCACTTAGTATGGTGCACTCCCCAAGTTAGTAACATTTGCATGGTTGGTGGGAAGAAACAAGGTACTTATAGTTGATAACCTTCTAAAGAGGAGGATGGTGATCCCAAATATATGTGTGAAGTGCATGTTGAACACAAAGTTAGTTTATCATCACTTTACCCATCTGTCTTTTGCTAGAGACTAGAGAGGCGTTAGAGCGATTCTTCGATACTTTCAAAGTATGGTGGGGGATGCTAGGAACCACTGAAAGCAAGGTGTTTAGTATCTGTTATGATACGATTGTAAAGGCTGATTTGTATAGGTAAAGGTTGTGACCGCTATGCGATACGGGAGTGAAACGAGGCAATTGGTTTTTTGAGGCTGTATCGACCGTAACGGGGCATAACGGCTGTTACCCCCTTAACGATTGAAAACTGTCACTTTTTCTATTTAAATCCATTTATCTTCTCATTTTTTCACTTTTCTCAGTTCCAAAAACTGTCTTAGATCATTCTACAGCAGATTTCGACCACTCCTACTATTAGTTTTAGAATTAAAGCCGTAAATTGAAGCGATTTGAGCAAATTTAAGCTCCAAGGGCAAGGTATCCCAAAACGGTTACGTATCAGCCGGCCGATACGTAACGGAAACGGTCATGACCGTTACGCGTTATGGGGTCGAAATGGCCGTGATGGCTTTTACAGAAAAACAAGGCCGTAACGGCCCCGTATCGGTCCTATAATAGTTTTTTTCAAAAAATAAAAAAGGGCCGTATCGGCTGATACAGGGTCCGTAACGGCTCATATTGTAACGGTAACGGTGGTGGCCGTTACGGCCACTGTTACCGTTATGGGACACCTTGTCCGAGGGCCTTTTTTTCAAAAAGTTGAAAAAAGTGGTATTTATATCATTGTTTTTCCAATTTCTAGTTCTAATGCTTAATTGTGATGTGTAAACATTAGAGACATATAACCATGTTCATAAATTTACCGGACAACCCGATACAACACTCTCACTGTTATGCTAACCATAAATATGTTAAAAAAAATGAATACATATTTGGAATATTTTCATTATTCTGGATTTTCTAGAATTTTTTGGTAAAAAAAAATTAATAAAATCAACCATTACGAGAGTTGTAATGGCCGTTACCCCCCTGTATCAGCTGTTATGGCCGATACCCATATTGGTAATGGTGGTGACCGATATGGCCACCGTTACCGATACAGAATACTGAATACCTTGATTGAAAGCCTCTTCCTAGCTTGGCATGGGGGGTTAGAGTTGGGAAAAAAAGGGAGGAGGATTTGATGGCTCCCTCTTCTGGCAGGTAATTGGGGTTTATGGGGGGAAAGGAGTTATCATTGTTTCCCTAATTAGAGTGGACTGGTGTCAAAGGTCTTTAGAAGGGCAAAATGGGAAGTAACGGGTTGACCCTCGATTATTAAGGCTCTTGTTGAGTGTCCCCTTTCTTCTCTGTCTTGGTCTTCTTTGTTGTAATATAACATAGATATCTATCTATGGCTTTTTCTTTCTTTCCTTTTTAATAAAATTTTCATTGCCTTTCAAAAGTAGAAAGAAAAAGAAAAAAGTATAAGGGACACATGGCACCACCCATAAGACCTTTGGTGCATAAGAACACATTGCACAACACAACCTCATAAATCCCTGGGATGGGTTGTGGGTAATTTTGAGAACTCTCGAGGGTAAAGGTACATGTCATTTTCTAAAAAAATGTGGTAAAAGGGGGAGGTGATTAGGTTGCTGAGAAAAGTTAAAATAAGAGGAAAAAATGTCATTGTGGTGTCACACCTGGGCAGAAACTTCAATTTCTGCATGCACTGTTCAGTATGATTGCTTTGTGGACCATGCAGAAATCTAATTTCCACGATGCGAATTTTGCAAAAAGAGAAGGGCATGGGGCGGGTTTTTCCATTACTTGTCCCACCCTTTTTATTGCTTGGTGAAGTTGTTTTTGATGTGAAATTGGGTGGGTGTGGATTGGTCCTAACGGTAATGATCCCTTCTGAAGTAAGATTCGAGGAGTAGGCCCTCCTGATCCAGTATGATCAAATGGTTTAGGGGACGTCACTGGTCCGGTGGGGTATCTACACACAAATGGCACTTTGGCACCTGCAGTGCACTTGTTTTTGCTTCATGCAGGTGTGCGTCTGCAGGTGGCATTCCTCTTAAATGGAATTTATTAGAGTTATCACTCAGTTTGTATCCCATGTGCACAGTTGATGAGCGGTGCGATATGGAACTGGATGAGACTGATCCCACAAACTGGCTTAAGTTGGAAGCGGCAACTGAAGAGTATATTCAGGACCAATCTCAGGCCTTCATGGAGGTTTGCGAGCGACTGGTTCCAGCACACTTCAGTGAAGAAAAATGGTCAGAGAAGTTGAAGTCTCAGAACTTTCCTGGAACAAAGCTTTCAAATACTGGTTTGTGTTGTGGTGCTTCTTTTTCGTACAGCCCCTTGGATGAGTTATTAAATATTTGAATGTTGTGTGCTTTATAGGATTTGATGTTGGAATTTCTGTTTGTTGCAGTGCTTGATGAAAGAAGCCCTTCATTGGGTTGGAGGCGCATGGTACTTCTTGTAGAATCTTATTATAGTCCTGATTCGGGAAAAGCAATCCACCATGCTCGATCACTTGAGACGTTCTGTGCCCGTAATGGCATCAGATTTTCTCTTATGAATAAGGTCACAGGACTTTCTAAGCCGGCAGCATCAGTTTCTACACCATTCACATCGCCATTGTTCACTGGAAGTTTCCCATCTAGCCCACTTTTATGCAGTCCTGAACTTGGTCCGCAGCGGATGAATAGAATTGATTTAGTTCCACCACTAAGCTTGGATGGTTTTCAAACCGGAAAGACACCATTCTCTCCACCAAAATCTCCTTCAGGAATCAGGCAGCTTTCTGTGCCTGCTCAGGCATTACATGAAAAACTACAGAATTTGCCCCAAGTTGGGATTGTACATTTAGCTCTTCAAAATGATTCAATCGGTTCAATATTAAGGTCAAATTTTCTTTTCCCCTTTTCTGAAGCCAAGGAAATGTATGATTCTCAACTTGAGCATGTGCATAATATCCTTGCCTTTTCATTTTGTACAATTGGGCCCATTGTCACGTGATCAAAACCATCAATTTGAAGGACCATGTCATTGATGAACCATGCTACAAAAATCTCCACCCCGCTTGTTCCTTGCAATTTCAATCTTTGGCCTGTATTGTAGTTGAATGTCAACTGAGTGGAGAATCAGGATTTTCCCATTGAGATTTTGGAGCCATGGCCTAGCTACTTTGGATCCCATCAGTTCCACAATCTTCATTGCAGGACCATGGACCCCATTTTCACAAACTAATGGCCCGAGGATACTAATCACATTGCTGGATCTAGGATCATACAGTTCCTCTTAACATACGTTGTTTTCTCTGGCAGATGCGGCTTTATCCTCAATTTTAACATGCTTGACATCCATGTACCAGTTGGCAGAATGATGTGTTTGTGGTTGCTGAACCTGGGGAGCTTGCAGATAGATTCCTACAGAGTGCGAAGTTGAGTCTATCATCAACAATGCGTGGGCGCAGCAGAAAGGACACATATGCCTTGGAAAAGATTTTAACCATGGCTGATTTAGTTGCATACAGACCTTACTTTCAAGTAGGAGGCATCCTGCATCGATATATCGGACGCCAAACACATGTATGTTTCTCTTTATGTTTGTGAATTCCAGAGGCGTGCGGATCCCAGCACAGTCACATGTGACCATGCATTTCACGCTTGCACATCCATGGAATGCTCTTGCTGTCCATCAGGTAGCCCCACCGTGCGCTGGCCCAAAATTTGGGCCTGTCCACTCATCAGGTGCATCAGTGTACAGCAAAAATGAACAGTTAAAAACTTGGCCGACGTTGTAATTATCCATTTGTTTCATACACTGTGGCCTACATGATGATGATTGGAACAGTGAGGACAGGCCAGACCATCTGTGTGTGGCATGGCCCATCTAATGTACGGCTTGGATCTTGTGCATGTTGGCACATGCAGCTACAGTGAATGAGCTGGGCTCAACATCCGTGTGGAATTAGAGGACATCTACTTCATCCCATCTGATTTTGCAGAGCCGTAAAATCAATTTAGTGATCGTAATGATGTGATATGTGAAGGTGTTGGAAGATGACCAAGAAATTGGAGCATTTATGTTTCGAAGGACAGTACCTGCCACACACTTAACATCTGATGATGTTCGTTGGATGGTATGTTAACACTGCTTGTACCCACCATATTATTCTCCTCTTTTTTGGGTTCATTGAAGCTTTTTAGCATTAAAAAATGATTTTGTTATGTCAGTTCTTCATATCACTACATTAGTCTCTCTCTTTTTTTAATGGTCAAATACACCCACACCCACACCCACACACACCACATGGGTTCTCGAACCCATGACCCCAGAGTTGAAACACACTGTCTACCACTGAGCCATGAGTAGAGACCCCACTACATTAGTCTATGCATAAAGTCAAATACACCCACACCCACACCCACACCCACACCCACACCCACACCCACACACACCACATGGGTTCTCGAACCCATGACCTCAGAGTTGAAACACACTGTTTACCACTGAGCCATGAGTAGAGACCCCGCTACATTAGTCTCTTGCTTATGCATAACCGAAGAAGAAAGGTTTAGAATCTCCCTCTTGCCTTGTATGGCATTCCTCACCAGAGTCAGAACCTGCTTCCTTTTATTTGTTCTATCGTCTTCTCCGTGAAGTGGAACAAAGCTTCTGTGTCTTTATCACTGCCTTCAAATGAAAGCTCCATGACTCTTCCCACCCACTGCATGGCATTGTTGATCTGCCACACATGGCATTTCATCCAACTCATGTGCATCCACACCTATTATGTGATCACTGTCCATCCCTGGGCCAGCATTACGAAACTTCAGGAGGAGAAAAGCCACATGGTTTGCTTCCCCTTCTATCAGATTTGAGTGGGACCAACCTTGGAGATGCCCGACTTGGACTTGGGACTCAAACCCAACACGTTGATAGGCCTATATGGTGGTTAGAATTGTCTGCTTAAAGTGATTATAGGGAGTCATTGGCAATCAAAGGTGGGGCAAACATGATTTGACTGTCTAAATAAACCATCAGTTGGACTACCTGATTATTTTATGAACAAGTATTACATTTTAAATTGCTTTAAGTACCAATATGCTTGACAACATATGACCAACAATCTATTAAGTGCTAATTGACTGTGGAATACTGGAATAATAGATTCTCAATAGAAGTAGTTCATATCTTTTTTTTTGTCCCATAGAGTCCAGGGAAGTTCACAGCAAAACTTGTCCACCCAAAGGCCAAATGTCTTGTCAAAAGCATATTCTATTTCCCCTACTCTATATCAAATCCCTAAAAAACTATGGTATCTCTGACTTTGCTAATGTTCTTCCGAAAATTGCACCCTTTCTGTATTTCTCTCCTTTTGTCTCCAACTCCGTTGTTGTGGATCCATATTTTAGTACACACCAACCTTCTCTAGAGCTTGTCGGGTTCTTCACCATGTCACCACCACTATTTACTAAGGAGGTGTCAATTTCTCTCTCTGATTCTCCCTGTACACTCACCACTTCATTCTCAGGCTTTTGGACATCCTTCCACTTGATTAGGTACCATTTTCTTCCTGTCAGCCTCATAGGAAAAATCCCTCTTGAAGTTTCTCCAATTTCTTAGCTACTGTCGTTGGAAAGGAATTACACTGGGAGCTTCACCAATGAGGCTAGATGAGTGATCTGAACCCCAAAGAGTAAGTAGTATCTTCCAAGAAGCCGGTCTTTTTTCTGAAGCTTGCAAGTTGCAACAATGGATCCTGTGTGGAGATGGAGCTAGCTTTGATTCCAAGCAGGGGACCTAAATAAGAAACCAAGAAATGTTCCACCTTGTGTCCAAGAGATTCAGCCAACTATTTTCCTCTCCTCTGTTATGATGCTGACAATCCTTTTTTTACTTACTTTCAACTAAAGATCAAAACTGCCTCAAAACACAACCCCTTGAAGTTCACCCCAGGCCCATTTCATTACTTTCTAACATTGTGGCCTGTGTGATGAGTGGTCCAACCTGATTTTTCTTCAAGGCATCTACACAGTAAAACCCACCCGATGGATGACTTGGTGGCATGTGGATGTCTTCCTTTATAATGCCTGGTATTAGCAAGCCTCCACACTGAAATATGCCAACCCTTCCTGTTTTGCATTATAAACAATGAAAAATGCTTAACAGATGCTCAATAGCACGTAGGGAAGCTTTGATGTTTCCTCTTCTCATATTCATTGTTTACGAGTGCATTCGGATGTTGTAAAGTTCTTATTGAGTGGTATTGCATTCACCCAAATAGCAATTGTGCTTGTTTCTTCTTCAATGTACTTGCTATTTCTGGTCTTTTTTTTTAGGGTAATGATATTTTATTAGAGCGCCAAAACGCTACAAAAACACAACAACAGAAAAAGCCCGATCAAGAAAGAAAAATACACTCATCAAGAGCCTTTAAGCTTGAATCTCATACCAAAACATCTGACTTCACCCTTCTAAAGACCTTTGTTACCACCCAGCTTTGGTTTTGGAAACACTGCTTATTCCTTTCCCCCTAAAGAGCCCAAATGCTTGCCAACATGGCCAACCTCCACATCACCCTACCTTTTTTTCCCAATCTCACCCCCTTTGCCGTGCTAGAAACAAGCCCTCAATGGTCCATCACATCACCCAAGACACTTTCAAGAGGTTGAAGAATCTCTCCCACACCCTAGCAAAAGAGCAATGGATGAATAAGTGATTTGTTGATTCCGCATTTTGCATGCTCATGATGCAAGTATTGGGAATGACTATCGACTTCTTTTGAATATTATCAATTGTAAGCACGCTGTACCTGCCCACCAGGCAAAGGCTCTTACCATAGGAGGGGTGCCATAGTGCCACACATTAAGCACTATGACCACAATACTCTCCTACGGTCCTACCAATGACTGGAGAATCATCCCGTAGGACCGGATAGAAAAGCAACCCAACTTTTCCTTTATCCACACCATCACATCTTTCTCACTTGGTGACCTTGAAGCTGCACCAAAAGCTGAATGAATTCATCCACCTCTTCATCTGACAAAGTCCTCCTACGTGGAGGAGACCAAACCACTTCCTCAACTGAAAAAGAGAAGCATTGAGCAATAGGACATTCATAGTTAACCTTGCTAACCTTGGGAACTTGACTTGGAGCAGACCCTCTCTTATCCACACATCATCCCAAAAACAAATCCTCTTCCCACCCCCTACTGAAAAGCTAACCCCTCCTTAAATTTAATTGCCAAACAAGCAACCGCCTTCCATAGCCTAGAAGCCCTATGTAAGGAAGAATCCTTGACCCACCATACTCGCAATCCCCCTTTCTGGACACCGTTCTTGCAATCACCTCTCCGTAAGCTCCCTTCTTCTGTGCCAAACCTCCACAACCATTTTACTAACAATGCAAGATTCATAGCCTCCAACCTCTTCATACCTGCTCCCCCTTCCCCATGCTATTTCGGGCATATGATACCTAGATACTTCAAAACAGTTAACATATCTGGCTCATAGCCTTGCTGACACTGATTTTATCTGTAAGATCTGCACTCACACAATTCCATGCACGCACGCACATTATCTATCTGTTTCTTTTCTGGGTATCATAGATTGCGAGCCAATTCAATCCCCCTAATGCAGAATGCCTGTTCCACAGTTTCCAAATGGTGCACCTTTCAAAACCCTTGTAGGAGACATAAATCCCAGGCAAGATGCCCATTTAACTGCCTTTCCAAATGTGTGGCTGAAGATTGTGGATGGCCAAGCTAGGGAAGGTGTTTTAGGACCTCAGTTTGTACGAGTCTCACTCGCAATAGAAGAAGTTTCTTCAACCTCACTTTTTTTATGGGGCAGTTCCTGCCCCTTCTTGCTTTGATGTATCTTCTATCTATTCTAGTAATTCATAGAGGAATATGAATGCTCCCACGACCCCATGTGCCTGCACGGCACAGGTACAAGATGCAGGCCACTCATGAGCTAGTCCCTGCTGTATATTTCCCAGTTAAAAAATCAGGCTGGTTGTCATCAGGTGGGCACCACTTGTAAGTTGAATGTGGACCATTGGTCAACCTTTTTTTCATCCTTTCTCTGTGCAGAAGCTCATCACTTGATGAGTTGATCGACCTGATTGCACATAATGGTGTGGAACTCCTAATGAAGGCCTTGACCTCATATGCATGCCATGCTGGCACATGTGCACTCAAGTGGGAATATGATCGTTCCTGCTTGCACGAGTTGCCTGGGTAAGGACGCAAGTATTAATGAAGGAAATGCAGTTGTTTATTGATTTATGCTTGTGAAGACATTCTTGGAAACGGACTCGGTTGGGCTCATGTAGAGCACTTATTGCTGTTCTGTTATCTTTCTATATGCCCTTCTTAACTTTGGAAATGTCCAGATTGGAGCTTGGAGGGACAGAATTATAATCTGCACTGGCAAGTGCGGGCCTGTTATCTTTCTATATGCCCTTCTTAACTTTGGAAATGTCCAGGTTGGAGCTTGGAGGGACAGAATTATAATCTGCACTGGCAAGTGCGGGCCTGCCCCCAGTCAGGTCAAGGCGTTCCTAGATTCAGGTGCAAAAGCCGTCGTTTCTTCATCAGCCGAACCACCCGAGATGCACCCAAGGGTATTTCATGGGCTGGCCGATTTTAATGGCATGGAGAATGGGAGGTTTGTGATCGGAGACGAAGATGGAGAGGACGAAGAGCCAGAGCCGGCCAGCCCCGTCAGTGATTGGGAAGACAGCGACCCAGAGAAAGCCGAGCATCCATCGAGTTGTAGAGACGATGATGAAGAGGATTTATCCGGTTTTGTTTGTCTTCTATATGATGCCCTGTTCCGAGAAGGGGCAAGAGTGGATGTCGCTCTACAGCATGCGCTCAGCTCGCACCCAAAACTGAGGTATACATGCCATCTTCCGAATACATACTAGTTATAAAAAAATCATGTATTGACACAACCAAAAAAGAAAAGAAAAAAAAAGATGAAAATATAATTTATCCAATAATGAGGAAATAAAATGGAAAAAAAAATTCCAATTTTGGGTAAGAGTATATGTATGTTGCTTATTCAAATAACATTGCCCGATCATGTTGAGAAAGCTGTTTGCACAGTATATACATACGCTTGAAATAATGCAGTTTATGTTTTTGGTTTCCCGAGGCCATTTTAATTCCACTCTCGTTTAGAAAGCTGCCTTTTTTTGAAGTTTAATCATTTTAATGGATTAGAAACCAATACAACAGCAGACGTGTTTGGCAGAATGTTGGATTTGACAAAATCAAGCCTTTCTTGATAGAAAATCATTTCTATGGTGTTGAAGCCGGAATAAATAATTTCCCCTGCAATTTCTGATCACTATGACGCTGGGTTTTTTATTGCACTGATCAGGGTTTCTAGGGTTTATACCTTTTACTAAACATGATTCCAAAATTCAGTGAGGTGACTCAAACCCCACCAAGTTGGCTCGACTTGTTTAAGTCCAGTCTAAGAAACTATGAGCTTGACTTGGTTCTGACTCGGCAACACTCATCATGTTGTCAGGTCACCTGGAGTATTACCGAGTCAAAACTGAGTCACTTGCTGATTGTAGCCCCATTCGGACACACTTACTCAAAAGGGGTTTCTCAGAAGGGTTTCTAAGTTTTTTTTTCCTGGTCAACCTGGTTTTTTGTTGAGTCTGCCTTTTAGCAGTTGTTATGTGAAGTGGGAGAGGAGATGGGGTTTTGCAAAGTGCTTTCAAACACAGCATCAACTGCCAAGCACCCTTGTCTATTTTAGGCCTCATTTTCATACTTCCATCTGTTTTAATATGCATCATTACTCTCAAGGGCCTGTTTGGTAGCCACTATTGATTTTTATTTTTTTTTTTAAAGCATATTTCTATTAAAAGTTAATTCTCAAATTTAGTTCAAAAACTATAATTTGTTTAGAGATGATGTTTGGTTTGCATCATCTACATTTACCTATTTTCAAAGCCATTGATGACATGTCTATTATCATTCCTCGGAAAGATTTCTTTCAGAGGGATAGAAATCAAAGAAGGGATGGGGCTACATGGACTTTCATATCCTTACTAGGACCTATTATGATCAATATGGAATGATATCTACCGTCCATTTTCAGTCCATGGTTGGATGCTTGGATCATCAAGTGTTGTGCGAAATTTGCATCCCTCTTGAATCCAAATGGTACCACCATTTATCCGAGAGTATTCATGGTCCAGATTACCCAATGGTATGACGTCATCAGGTAATTTGTACTCAACAGCATGGACTGTGTATTGCCTTCTGTCCCACTCTAAGCATGATCTAGGCCGTTAATATGTAGAAGTACTATCTACGTCTACAAGAATCTCAATGGCCATTGGTCATGGGTTGAGATGTCAACACGTATGCATAGATAACCAAGATATTTTTAATCGCCAAAATCTCAGTCATACGGACCATCTATGGTGGGCTGACAAATGAACGGTCTGGATCATCTCCTATTAGGCAGAAGGGGCGAGCCAGGTAGCAAATCTCGAACAAGTGTAACATTTCAGTCGAACGCCCAAGAACACTTATCAGAAGGTAATGTGCGGCCCACTGAGATGTCCGTGCAACATCCACTGTCCATCAGTTGCACTAGCGCGTATAGGAAGTGAACCCAAAAAAATAGAGGAAGATCCCAACCTCAACTGGGCTACACAATGCCCACCATTGATTTTTCGGTCGACTCGGCGGTTTGCAAAGTGCATCCAAACGCACACCACGTCAATCGCCGTTTGTACACTTATCCATAGCTGGATGTCTTTCAGTGACCACACTGCTAGAGAATGTACAGAGTAACATGACAAGTAATTTGAGTCCATTGATATCAGCAAGGGCCTCTATATGATCACAGCCTTTTTTTTTCCTCCTTAAAAATGTAGCAATTAGGACCGTCCAACCTGCCTTATTTTTGAGCCATGGCCCACTTGATGAGTGATCCAGTTCGTGTGTACCTCTGCCTCATCCCATTTCAAAGGAACTTAATCGTTTATCTCGGCCACCCAAGTTGAACTGAGCCCACTGCATCCTTCAATACAGATAACAGCTTCAACATTGAATGACCCAGCTCAAATCAGGGATTTATAAGTCGTCCGAGTCGACTCGGATGTGGTTTGCCACCAGGAGTCGGCAATTGAAAATATGCCACTTCCCAACTCTTGACGAGTTGAGACATTGACTCATATGACTCAACGAGTTGGTCCTAGTCAACGAATCTTCAACCCATAGCTCAGATAGTTGGCTCAAATCAAACATCAGTTCTATGTTTTGATTGGGGCAATAGCAGCCCTCCGATGGACCTTACATCGAGCCGTTGAGGCCACCACCACTGATTGCAGCGATTCGATCATAACCACCTGGCAGACCAGGGTCAACCTCTAGTTGATTGAAGAAATCAGTAATCGAGCCCCATGATTCACACATGAGTTGAAATGCAAGCACCAACATTTGTGCAGATCACTTGGCCCAACAAACTGTGCATGTATGGCCCACCTGTTGGTGATCTAAACCATTCATATTGCAGTCATCAGGGAAGATGGTAGATAGCAGAATACTCTCTCCTCTCACATCATGGGATGGGCAAACTACCCGAGGTGCTCAGATCCCCGACAGGCTAGCTTGAGTTGCACAATTGCTCGAATCGAACCATCAAGACAGCACGGTATCTTTACCTGGGCTTGAACCCATTTTAGCCAACAAAAACAGAACTAAAAACAGTTCTGTTTGGCTGTACATTTCATTCTTCAAGAAATCACAATTTGAAGATCCAAACCACTCTAACATGTATTTACAGCGGCAATGAACCCAAATATCTCAACTACATTTACGCAATTACAATGCCACAGCAAAGAAAGAGAAGATAATTATGCATTCTGGACTGAAAAGCCGAGCATGAATTCCTTGATCTCATTGCTCGCTGCTCTATCAAGTGCAGTCCGCCCATCTTCATCCTTGACATTGTAAGTCGCTCCGGCTCTCAACAGCTCTTCGATCTTTGGTTTGTCACCCTCTGAGGCGGCCATCATCAACAAGATATCCACTGGGTGGATGTTCTGTCTTAGAAGAGCATTCAATTTATCATATGTACCCTCCACAGCAAGCATCCCCATGTAATTGAAATACTGTAAAAGAAGAGCAATACACTTTGTTATGACTCATGATCGCTTCTTATCGTCGAACCATGGAAACCTTGATTCAAAGCGGCTTCGTGTATATACATTTATACAAAATTGGGACCAGTCTGCGGCACCTTCATGATGGGTCCTACTAGATGAGCGGTTTAGATTTTTTACATGTATCCTACAGAGGTGTATGACAACTGTGTATGATCTGAAAGTAAGGACATAAAACTAGTTTCATTGTCCATGACAGTGGGGCTGTTTGGATTTTGGCAAAGTTCTGTCATTGACAAACAACAGAGACAAAAGTACATGTCCATGGTTTGTCAATCCCCTTGTTTAAGGAAAATAATGCAGTTGTGGGTGAGTAATTCAAAACATATGACCACTAAAGCTTGGATTGTTTGTCTTAAGACATGAAACTCTTTATCAATGACATTTTACAGTTTTTTGTATACGTCAGTAATAATATTATTTCTACATGTGCATCACATGTTCCAATGTGTCATGTGTTCAACTGTCCAGGTTCAAGCATCTTGCATGTGCACATGTTGTACCATCAATCTTCAAACATCTAAAAATGTAGCACATGTGTCAAATGCACACATGCACGTGTCAACGTGCCACCATTCATAGTAAGCTCCTGACATGTGCCACAATCCATCCTCCCAGTTTGAAGGGCTTAACAAACAAGAAACGGAACAACTAGTCCCAACAACACATCCATTTATAGGCTGTCATGACACAACTTGGCCTGAATTTACACAGCCCCTTGAGACAACTCATCTGAGTCGAGTTGGACTCAATAAGACATGTTCCGGTTTGACACCACGAGTTAGAATTGAAAATGGTAGGTGACCCCGCCTGGCTGGGCTTGGTCAACCCAACTTGAATGAGTCACCACCACAAGTTTCAATTGATTCACCAGCACAAAAGAGTCACAACTCAACTCAAGATCAAATGAGATTTATTGGTAGACATTGTAAATGTGAGATTGAAGAGAGATGATAGGGTCATGATTCACCCAGTTCGTACTTCACATAAGTTGGGTCCATGGTTTTCTAACCTAGAACATTGATCTGATGGGTAACACCATGATGAAAATTTTCTTCTCGTCTGTGCTGCTGCTGTATGTTCTCTAAAACATCCATTTGCAAGCAAGGATTAGGGCCCTCTAATCTGATTTATTTTTTTATTTTTTATATTTTATATTTTATATTTTATATTTTATTTTTAATAATCCACAATCATGGCAGGGTTCATCAGATCAGTGATCTAGATCATCAAAGAATGAACCTACTTATACTGACTGGAAGAATCAAGACACTAAAGCAACCGCTCGTCCAGTGTAATTTGCATATTTAAAAACAGGCAAACGAGTCATCCTCCGGAATGTGATTGAAAAAGCGAAAAATTAAAGAAATAAAAGAAAAAAAAATCCGAAAGAGAAGAAAGTTCTTTGGAGAATGGCTCTACTTGCTGGGTCCCTACTCATGGCTCAGTGGTAGACATTGTGAGTTTCAACACCGAGATCATGGGTTTGAGTATCCATGTGGTGTGTGCGTGTAAAATAAAAATAAAAGGCTCTGCTTGCTATTTGGTGAGTTGGTTGGGAAGAAAGGAATGCTAGGTGCTTAAATAATGTCTCTAAACTAGTGGAATGCACCTCCCAAAGGGCTAGATCGTTGGTCATAGAAGTGATGTAATTTGGATTTCTTTGGGCTGTAATTGGGTCGCTTGGCGGCCCTCTTGTAGTTCTTCCCATTCTTCTTGTAGTTGATTTGTTGGTTTCGTTTGTTTTTAATAAAATTTCGTTCCTTAAAAAAAAGTACAATTCAGCATTAAGGTCCCACTTAAATAGGAAAATGTTTGTTTTTAGTTCTTTTATATAGGGTTAGGGGTTGTTTGGATCCCTAGAAAAGTAAGGTTATGTTAAATGTCCATTTTGGAAAAAAATGGCCGTAACAACCATTACGGGAAATGGAAAAAAATGGCCGCAACAACCATTACGGGGCGATAGAGTTTATTTCTTTAAGGGGCCGTTTGGATGAGAGTAAATTGAGGTAAATGGGGGGAATTAAGTAAATGGAGGTAAATGACATTTGAGGTATGTTTGGATGTGAGTAAATGCATGGAAATGAACGGGATTAAATGAGCCTGGAAATGAAATCCTATCTATGAGAGAGGATTTGGAAGTAAATGGAGTGAAATGCCTCTTTAAGCTCCCTTGGAGAGTCGCACGAGTAAACAAAGGTGCCTCTATGCACATGTTCGCCATACACGTGGCACGCTGATGATACTTTGAAACAATTCAATTATCGGCTATATCACTAAAATCGCACCAATAAAATGATCCAAACCATCCAAATGTTGTCCATCTAAATGTATAGTTAAAAAACATTGGCAAGTTGCTTGTTTGTAATCCTTACATTTGTAGCCTACCCGAGGCTTGAAATTTCCTCGTTTTTTGCTAAAGTATATATTTCAATGAGCTTTACAATCATTCTGTTAAATATCACATATGTATACTAATTTGGGATATTACATATGTTCATGTGAATATATTGAAAATTCTACCGCATTCCAATTCCTCCTATTTACTCCAATCCACACTGAATATTTGGATTTCAAATGCATTTCATTTACTCCCATCCAAACACATTTAAGTAAGCCATATACTCCCAATTCATTTACCTCCAATTCCATTTCCCATTTACCTTCATTTACAAGCTCCCAAACAAGCCGGTATGGGGTCATGGTTACAGTTATTGTCTTGGATGTGATAGACTATTAGCTAATGCTCGCTTGTAATCAACCTATGTAATAGTCTGTTATATTGGGCCTATGGAAATTTTGTGTTCTCATTGCCGGTCTCATCCAGCCTTTGATAGAGTGGGTCGATGTCGATTAATTGGGATAAGGGGTAGATGATGATGGCGGCGACGACAATAGAATTCCTGTCAATTCTTTCCCAGCACTCAAACACAGTTCCTGGGGTCCACAGAATTACATTTTCTGATAGACGGATCAACCTTTTCATTGGACCTATATTTGTGTAAACAATCTCTACCGTCCATACTTAAGGTAATTGATAAAATGGTTAATATTCGTTGGATCGGTGTGATTTTTGGAATGTGGCCCATGAAATTTTCCTTCGACCTAATGAACGGTCTGGATCAATGGATTGGACTGTTTAAATGTCCCAATGCAAGTAGGAGTATTAGTGGAGCATTTTTCAAGAAGAAGAAAGAAAAGAACCTGCTCGACGTCGTCCCGATCAAAATCGTCGCGATTCTGGCTACCGTAGATTCCAGCGCCTTCGGCATCTACACCGTTCTTTCCGAAGCGGAACCAGCATCTGGCTCTGGAATGAGAACTGGGGACTGTTTTCAGCCCAATACTTGGAGATCTGAACCATCCAAGTCTCTTTCTCCCAAGAAACGGACGGCTGAGATTCAATGATGATTGGAATTGGAGATGAGAGATTGTACAAGGGATGGACGCCATTTCCCTCTCCAATCTCTTCTTGAGAGAGATGCTCTGACTGTGAGGTGTGGAGCTTGAATCTTATCGGGAGCGGATTCGGTCAGTAGGGGTAACAAAGAGTTCGATCAGACCGTGACTGTGGGGCCCACATTGATTATTATTTTGTATATCCACGCCGTCCATAAGTTTGTACAGATTATTTTAGGAAACGGGTCAAAATATTAATCAGATAAAAATCTCAAGTGGACCACACCACAGGAAACGGTGGAGATTGACCATTAAAAACTTCATGGGGCCCACAGAAGTTTTGGATCAAGCTGATATTTGTATTTTCCCTTCATCCAGGTATTTTTGACCTTATCAACAGGTTGGATGGAAAATAAAAATTACGGTAGGTCCTAGGGTGTTTTTAATGGTTGGCATTCAACCACCACCGTTTCCGTTGGTGTGATCCACCTGAAATTTTTATCTGCTTCAATTTTGGGTTCATACCCTATAATAATCTGAAAAAATAGATGGACGATGTGGATATACAACAGATACACTAAGGTGGGCCCCACACGGCCTGACCGAACTGGGTGTTACCCTAGCTGACCGAATCTGCTCCCTATCTTATCCCCTAAAAGGAATTCTGCGTAGATTCGCGCGAGGAGAGATTGAAGAAGAGAATCGCGGCACACGTGCCAAAGAGGTGCGTACGTGAGATATCTGGACCGATAGTTAGGTAAGTCAAGACTTTGAAAATGATGAATGGTTCGAAGGAAAATATCCAATGGCTTATATCCATCTTGCATGTGGGGTCCATCTGATGAGTAGACAAGCTTAGATTTCGGGATAGGGTAACGGATCTCGTACACGTGTGTCGTATTATGGTATGTACCGTCCATTGCAACTGAATCTCCAGCGTGTATCGACATCATTTGGGCCCACGTACTGAGATTGTTTGATGATCTGAACCGTCCATATTATCTTACTGTCAGAAGATATTATTCCAAACCTTTGATTTTTAGAGTTGAATACGAACCGGACCACACAGCATGCGGGCCCTAGTGGGCAGCGATACAGGTAAAACGAACTCCATGCACGTCCACAGTACACGTGGCAAGGTAATGTATCATCGGGTCCATCCATCTATTAGGCCCAAGCATTTATGCTTTATGATTAAAAATAAAATGTATTTAGGCAATCTCGTCCAACACTTTTCTTCAATTTAATTGGCTGAAATAATCAACGGTTAAACACTTTTCTTTTCTACTGTCTCTTTGAAGGCCGCTGCTCAGATGAATCGGACCGTTCATGCTAGGCCTGGTAAATGGACGAACTGGATTGATACATTTCTTTTGTATGTATATATTTCTATTCTGATCATCCATCCAATGCCAATGAAAAAGTGACATGTGTGTATGTATATACTCAGATTTCAGTTTCCACAAGTGGGGACCATGATCCAGTGATCCAGACCATTGGTCTGTTGGTCTAGAATACAGATGGACCATGCTGCCAAAATCTTTTCAATATAACAACCCTAACAATTTAATCTATGGCTTGAAATTAGACGGTTAAGAAAAGAGGTAGGTCGAACGGCCAGAATCAACTGAAACATGTCCTAAATTAGGAAGATCTAAAAATTTGGACGGTTAGTTATCCTGTGGGCATCATACAATCAACTTCCAACCGCTTTCCCCAAAAGTCCTCCAATTGAGTCTGGATCAGTCCATTATGTAGCTAAATCTAGGCCACACAAATAGTGGGATCCTCTATAGATAGGGCAAAATCAGATTGATTAGATTATCCAAACCTATGATCAATGGCTGTTAGCTTCTTGAATGTGGATCACTGAATATCTTCGGTTTCACCATACATTAGATGTCCACCAATTAGCTAGTTGGGATTTTATTTTGCGTATGATCTTTTGGACAATTCACCTACTATCGGTGGGCCCCACACGGATTGAAAATATGGTAATTAATGCTTTGGAATTGTATGTGATCATTCCATTGATAGAATGCAGCTCAAATGACTACTCCCATGGGAGGCTGCATCCCACATGGCTCATATATATGGGAGATGTTGGCCATCATTTAAGTAGTGCAACTGTGGACGGACGCGGATTATATGCCAAAGCCTTTAGCAGGAGCTTTCCTGCGAAGGGAAGTTAGGTGAAGCTAGTACCGAAATGATCGTAAGAAATCCACCTAGTACAACTGTTTGGTTATATCATATTAAGGCATGGGCTCAAAAATGAGGTAGATCGAAAATTCAAGTGGGCTGCATGGCAGGAAAAAGTGGGTAGTTCGAAACCTTTCTAGTGTCCGCCATGATGTTTATTTGCCATTCATACTGTTTATAAGGTCGTTTCTATTAGGATGCATTGAAAACACAAAAAATATTAGCTGGTTCAAAACTTCTATGGTCCTGTGAATGTTTCAACAGTGGATGTGCAATCCTTACAGTTTCCTGTTCGGCCACTCAAGTTCTAGACCTGCTATATCAGAAAGTTTACAAGAAAGGCTTTAGCAAGCAACCTTAAGGGGGCACTTGGTGCATAGCATTTGATGGGATATGGCATGATTTGATTGGGTGTGTGTACCAATGTCAAAGAAGGGCCAATTGAGTAGGGACATCAGCACAATTGAGTAGGGACATTAGCACGTGGCCCATCTTTGACATGATCACGTGCCACAATCAAATCCTGCCATGTTGGATCACCATGCCTATGGTGGTGGTAGGGACACCCCACATTCCACATCTCCAAAGAACATGCCACATATCTAACATCGAGGTAATGGGCGCCCATCTAAGTGAGCCACACATGCACTTTTAATTTGGACTTTGCTCAATTCTCTTCATGTAAGTTTGACTTGGTTGATTAGTGGACCTTCATGTAAGTTTGACTTGGTTGATTAGTGGACCATTGTTGTCCATGAAATGTTGTCATTTGAATAAATGGCCTGTGTTGTGGGGGGATTCCAAACTAGTCCCTCACACGGGGGAGAAGGCCTAAAAAGCCCAAGTATGTGTCCTTGTCCCTCCAAGCTGAGGAGCGGTTGGCAAGGCTGAGCAGGGAGGTTGACTAATCCTCCGAGCTAGTCGAGCACCGACCAACACCGAGTGTCAAGCTTCCTACTGTAGGCCTATCAACGCCTGAAAAAGTCAAAGCTTGAGTAAAACACATATACATGTCCTTGGCTCTCAGATGAGTAAAGAGTCCAAGCAGTTACCTACAAATACTCTGCCTTCCAGGCCGAAGAGCAGCAACGGACTATCCGATTAGAGAAGTCATCTACGCAGGCAAGTAGTTCTTCCAACTTAGAGGCGGGCTACCAAGTTGAGCTGTCAGAGCACAAAGCTCGGTATGATAAGACTCCCTCCAGGAAGATCTACAATTTAGGCGAGGAAGCCAAAGGGAGGAGCTCGGGTGCCGAGCAGACCGACCACTATTAGAAAGGCGATATGACAAGTTCGGGGCAGATTTGTCAAACCTGGACGAGATGAGGATCCGACTTCATCTCAGTCGTAGATCTCTCTTATAAGTCAGAGACAAGACTCTCGCCTAACATCTAGAACCATCCATGCGTTCTATAAATAGGATTTCGATTTCCAAATCAAGGTATGTGATTCTTAGCCTTCATAACCCTTACATTCGAGCTATACAAACCTAACTTGGGCATCAGAAGGTTTACAGCCAGCCACCGGTGCACCTCCTACTACCTATTTTTATTCTATCTTACAAGATCGACGATCAAAGGACATCACAAGTTTGTTTCGTTTTAAAAAAAAATGATGGAAAAGATTACAAGGCTAGCTTAACTCAACCTTGTCTATTGGTCAAATCCAGATGACAAATGCTTGTATCTCTAACACATGAGCCGTGTCCCATGTTTGATCCAATTGATTATACCCAACTTGATGAATGACCTGGATCTCTTGCACATGAGCCATGTCCCACGTTTAATCCAATGGTAACTCTGCCCCTTCACATAATCAACCCCTCGTTGACAATATATGAAAACTCTGGAGAGGTTGATGGTTATTACCATCACTATTAAATTACTGACGTGTCATATTAGCAATTTAAATTGAACGGTCCACAAAAGCGTGGGCCGCCACCCATGAATGATATTTTAATTGAGTGTGGTTCGCATGGCAATTTTTTTTGGGCTCGAATTAGGTGTTACCTTGGGAACAACTTAGTGGGTGTTACCCCTACTGTATGGCCCACATGGATGATATTTTGTATATCCACATCGACCATCCTTTTCTACGGTCCATTTTAGAATGAGGTTCCAAAAATTATTCAAATATAAATCTCAAGTGGACCATACCAACAGAAACAATTTGATTGAGTGCTCCACCATTAAACTTTCCAAAGAACCCATAGTACGATTTTGGTAATTTTTATTTTCAATCCAAGCTCTTTATATTGTCAATAAGGTCTTGATGAAGTGAAAATATAAATATCAGATTGATAAAAAAAATGTCGTGGCCCACAAAACATTTTTAATGGTTATTCATCACTGTTTCTAGTGGTATGGTCCACCTAAGATTTGGACTTTTTTATGGTTTTGGATCACATCCTAAAATGATATGAAAAAACAGATAAACGGCGTAGATATAAAAAAAAAAAAAAAAAAATACATAAAAAAGGGCCTACATGGTTAGGGTAACACCGACTAAGCCGTTCCCAGGGTAATACCTAATTCGCACCCTTTTTTTTTAAAGAGGCCGACGATCGTTACTCGTCAAGCCCTCCTTGTGACACAAATGTCATTTTCTTGATGAGTGAAGTGACATGGGCTTTGGCTTGACAAAAATCATGTTTTCATTTATGGCAAGTGGGGCCCATTGTTCGATAATCCAGACCATTGGTATCTTTTCTGACCACTATGGATGGACATGCTGAAAAATATTCTCAGTAGGGAAATTGTTACCTTTTTTATTGGATGGTTAAGAAACAACAAATTTATAGGATGAGTACAACGAAATGAGTATGTTGACAAGGATGTTTAGGAAAATAAATAATGAACGCATTCAAGAAAAGTTAGGAGCAACACCATAGGATAATAAGACAAGTGAAGGTCAACTTTAATGGGTTCCTCATGTGTAACAAAGACAACGAATCACACTTTAAAAGAATCAGTTGTTGAAGTTGGAAACAATAAAAGGACAAGCTAAATGTACAAAAGGATATGGGTGGAGGTAACAACAAAGGCTTAAGCTCCGACAGTTTAACTGAGGATACAGTCTGCGATAGATTAGAGTCGTTAAACAAAATTGTAAAACTTAGAATAATTGTGATAACGCTTAGATAATGATGATAATATACATACATACATATATCATCATCCTCATCAGCATCATCATATATCATCATCCTCATCAGCATCATCATCAAAGCATTGTCCTAATAGATTGGGGTTAGCCACTCCACTCCGTCACGGACCATATCCTTACTTAAATTATTGGCTCGTAGGTTATTTCTTATTATCTGCACTACTATCCTGTTGGGCCTTACCTTGCACTTCTAAAGCCTTCAACTTGCACTCACTCTCCTAAATTATAAGTCCTCAACTCATTTTTTCAATACACTTACCAATAACCGTTCACAATCCCTAACAAAAGCCTTCAAATCAAACTAACCCAGTCCCACTTGTTAGTGTTGATGTATATACATACGCTCCTAAGGTACTAGTGTTTTTTGCGTCCCATTGACCTACTAATCAATCCAAAATGAAAACCCAAGTGGTGCATACCACAGAGTATAATTGAGAGAGAATTTCTAAAAATAATCTCGGAGGTCTTGCCAAGTCCACCATATTAAATGTCCTCGGCCGTTCACTAGATAAGCCTGACTAGGATGAAACAATTGAGAAGAATATTGCTAATAGAGATATACAACGAGGTGAATGAAGTCGAGATTCATGCCTCTGAAGTTTTGTCAAGTTGCCTTATATCATGGAACTAATTGGTAAAAGGATCGGGCATGATACATGGGAAGGAATATAGAACAGTTAAAAAACAATAAATTTATAGAATGAGCACAGTAAAATGAGGATGTTAATAAAGATATGTCAGAGAGAATTAAGAATGAACGCATCCAAGAAAAGTCATGAATAACTACAAAGGGTAATAAGAAAAGAAAAGAAAAGGCCGACTTCAAATGTTTGGCCACAAGTAACGAAGATAAGGAATTGCGCTTTGAAAGAACAATTTGTTCAAGTTGAAGGATATAAAAGGGTAAGCTAAATGTACCAAAGGCATATGGATGGGGGTAGTTAAAAGGAATTTAAGTACCATAGTTTAACTGAGGATACAGTCTGTAATAGATTGGAATCGCAATACATGGGAAAGAATGTTGGACAATTAAGAAACAACAAATTCATAGGATGAGCGCAATGAAATGAGTATGTTGACAGGGATGTGTAGGAGATAATCAATATTAATGAACGCATTCAAGAAAAGTCAAGAATAACACCATAGGATAATAAGACAAGGGAAAGTCTACTTTGATAGGTTCGTCACATGTAACGAAAACAACGAATCACTCTTTAAAACAATTAGTTGTTGAAGTTGAAGATGATAAAAAGACAAGCTAAATGTACTAGGGAATATGGGTGGAGGTAATTACAAAGGCTTAACCTCCCACAGCTTAACTGAGGATACAGATTGCGATAGATTGTTGTCATTAAATAGAATTGTAAAGCCTATAATAATTGGGTAAGGTTTCGATGATGATGATGATATATATACATACATATATCACCGTCCTCATCCTCCTCCTCATCATCATCATCATTAAAGCATTGTCCCAATAGATTGGGGTCAGCTACATGATTCTTAATTATCAAAGCTACTCCACTCTGTCACAGTCCATATGGTCAGTTAAATTATAGGCCCTTACATTATTTCCTATTACCTCCACTATTCTACTTTTAGGCCTTCCCTTGCGCTTTCAGAGGCTTCAACTTGCACTAATTCACTCTCTTAAATCATAAGTTCTCAAGTGATTTCTTAATACATCCACCCATTGCCCTTCACCTTCCCTGATAAATGCCTTTAACTCAAACCTAGTCCCTCTTTCTGGTGTTGATGTGTATATCTATGCTTATAGTGTGTTTTATGACCAATGAAGCTAGTTACCAATCCAAATGGCAACTTAAGTGAGGCACCTCGTAGAGGACTTGTCTGTTCCAGATATTAAATGTTCTAAGCCACTCACAAGATAAGTTTGCCCAAGATGAAAGAGCGAGAATGATGTTGTTCATAGAGATTTAGATCTAGGTGAATGAATTAGAGATGCAAGCCTCTGGAGTTTTGTGAAATTGCCCCATACCATTGGAACTGATGAGCATAAGTGACAGCTATGATACAATCAAAAGAATGTTGGACAGTCAAGAAACAATAAAATTAATAGGATGAACGTAGTGAAATAAATATATTGACAAAGCTCTGTAGGAGAGAATTGAGAAGGAATGTATTCCAGAGATGTTAAGAGTGATAACAAAGCGAAAAAAGATGATGGAAAGTCAACTTTGAAGGTTTCATCATATGCAAAGAAGAAAATGAATTACGCTTTAAAAGAATTCGTGACTTAAGTTGAAGGTTACAATAGGGCAAGCTAAAGGGGCCAAATGTATATAGGTGGGGGTAGTAACAAAATATCTATGAACCCACGGTTTAACTGAGGATATTGTTTGCGATAAATTAGAATCGCAAAACGAAATTGTAAAGCTTAGAATAATTGGGATAACGCTTAAATGATGATTATAATATATATATCATTATCCTCATCCTCATCATTATTATCAAAGCATTGTCTCAATAGATTAGGGTTAGCTATATAAATTTTGTTAAAGCCACTCCACTCCATCACAGACCATATCCTTGGTTAAATTATATGCCCTTAGGTCATTTTTTATTACCTCCACCGTTGTTATTTTGGGTCATGTCTTGCACTTTTAGAGCCTTCAACTTGCACTAACTCACTCTCCTAAATCATTGGTCCTCGAGTCATTTCTAAATACCTCCAACCATAGCTCATCACCTCCCTTAATAAAATCCTTCAACTCAAATCAACGTAATCCCTCTTGTCAGTGTTGATGTGTATATTATACGCTCGTAAGGTACTTGGGTTTTAGTCACGTGCAACAAAGATAAAGAATTACGCTTTGAAAGAATTAGTTGTTCAAGTTGAAGTTTATAAAAGGGCAAACTAAATGGGCTAAAGGGGTACGGGTGTGGATAATAATAGTAATAAAAGATTTATCCACCCACGATTTAATTGAGGATACAATCTGCAAAAGATTGAAATCACGAAACAGAATTTTAAAGCTTTGAATAATTGGGACAATGCTTAGATGATAATGGCAATGATATACATACATATATCATCATCCTCATCCCCATTGTCGTCATCATCATCATCAAAGCATTGTTCCAACATATTGGGGTCATCTTCACAAATCTTATTAAAGCTACTCCACCACTCCGTCACGGACCATACCTCGGTAAAATTATAGGCCCTTAGGTCTTTTTCTATTACGTCCAACATTGTACTTTTGAGCCTTACATTGCACCTTTAAAGCCTTCAATTTGCACTAACTCGTTAAAAGGTACTAGTGTTTTTTCCTAATACCTCCTCCAATAGCCCTTCAACTTCTCTAATAAAAACCTTCAATTCAAACTAAGCTAGTCCCTCTTGTCGGTGTTGATGTATATACATATGCTCAAAAGGTATCGGTGTTTTTTAGTCACAAGGAGCTAATAATTTATCCAAATAAAAAATTAAATACGGAACATCAGATAGGACAATTGGGAGAAATGACCCTACCAAAAATCATCTCAAAGGTCATCTAATCCATCGTATTGAATGTTCCAAGCCACTCACTAGGTAAGCCTCGACCATGATGAAACGATTAAGATGGATGTTGCTTATAGGGATTTAGATATCGATCAATAAAGTCGAGTTATGCATGCTAAGGGAGTTTTGGGAAACTGCCTTATACCACTGAAACTATTAGGTAAAAATACCAACCATGATACATGGGAAAGAATGTTGGACGATTAAGAAACAACAAATTCATAGGATGAGTGCAATGAAATGAGTATGTTGACAAGGATGTGTAGGAGAGAATCAATAATGAACGCATTGAAGAAAAGTCAGGAGTAACATCAAAGGATAATAAGACAAGGGAAAGTTAACTTTGATGAGTTGGTCACGTGTAATGAAGACAACGAATCACGCTTTGAAAGAATTAGTTGTTGAAGTTGAAGACGATAAAACGACAAGCTAAATGTACTAAGAGATATGGGTGGAGGTAATAACAAAGACTTAAGCTCTCACAGTTTAACTGGGGATACAGTCTATGATAGATTAGAGTCGTTAAACAGAATTGCAAAGTTTAAAATAATTGGGATAATGCTTAGATAATGATGATGATATACATACATACATATATCATCATCCTCATCCTCCTCCTATCATCATCATCATCATCAAAGCATTGTCCCAATAGATTAGAGTCAGCTATACGAATTTTGTTAAAGTCACTCCACTTCATCACGGACCATATCCTTACTTAAATTATTGGCTCTTAGGTCATTTCTTATTACCTGCATTACTATCTTGTTGGGCCTTGCCTTGCACTTGTAAATCCTTTAACTTACACTCACTCTCCTAAATTGTAGGTCCTCAACTCATTTTTTTCAATACACTCACTAATAGCCATTCACATTCCGTAACAAAAGCCTTCAAATCAAACTAACCCCGTCCCACTTGTCAGTGTTGATGTATATATATACGCTCCTAAGGTACTATTATTTTTTGCGTCCCATGGACCTAGTAATCAATCCAAATGAAAACCCAAGTGGGGCACACCGCAGAAAAAAACTAAGAGAGGTGGCCTTTATAAAAATAATCTTGGAGGTCTTGTCAGGTGCACCATATTGAATGTCCTCAGCCGTTCACTAGATAAGCTTGACGAGGATAAAACAATTGAGAAGAATGTTGCTTATATAGAGATACAACAAGGTGAATGAAGTCGAGATTCATACCTCTGGAGTTTTGTGAAGTTGCCTTATATCATAGAACTAATTGGTAAAAGGACCAGGCATGATACATGGGAAAGAATGTAGGACAGTTAAGAAACAACAAATTCATAATATGAGCATAGTAAAACGAGGATGGTAATAAGGATATGTGAGAGAGAATTAAGAACGAATGCATCCAAGAAAAGTCATGAGTAACCCCAAAGGGTAATAAGAAAAGAAAATGGCGACTTTAAATGTTTGGCCACTAGTAACGAAGATAAGAAATCATACTTTGAAAGAACTAGTTGTTCAAGTTGAAGGCTATAAAAGGGTAAGCTAAATGGACCAAAGGAATATGGATGGGGAGGTAAAAAAGGATTTAAGCACCACGGTTTAACTGAGGATACAGTCTATAATAGATTAGAATCACATAATGAAATAGTAAATCTTGGAATAATTAGGATAATGCATAAATGATGATGATGGTGATAGGCATTCTCATCCTCATTATAATCATCAAAGCATCATCCCAATGGATTGGGGTCAGCTATACAAATCTTGCTAAAGCCACTTCACTCCGTCACAGGCCTATCCTATGGCAGATTATAGGCCTTTGGGTCATTTCCTATTATCTTCATCACTAACCGCGTAGGATATGTCTAGCACTTTTAGAGCCTTCAACTTGCACTAACTCACTATCCTAAATCACAAGTCCTCAAGTCATTTCTTAGTACCGCACCCATAGCCCTTCACCTTCCTAATAAAAGGCTTCAACTCAAAACCAATGTAATCCCCCTTATCGATGTTGATGTGTATATATACGCTCATAAGGTATTTGTATTTTTTACGACCCATGGAGCAAGTAATCAATCCAATTGAAAACTCAAGTGAGGCGCACAACAAAAAACAATTGAGAGAGATGGCACATACAAAAAACATATCGGACATTTTTTGTCTGGTCCACGATATTAAATGTTCCAAGCCACTTGCTAGATAAGCCTGAATAGGATAAAATGATTGAGAATGATGTTGCTTATGGAAATTTATAGTTAGGTGAATGGATGTCTAATAATGATGCAAGGAAAAATCAGTCGTGATGTAATGATCCGCTTTCTCTATTGGAGGAAATTAATGTCTACAGGTGGCCTCGTGATTGTCTTCACTCCATGAAATGCACGTGCATGCAAAAAACAGGCTACGAATTCCTACCAATAGGCCAATAGATTACTAAACCGCTTCTGCATCCAAGGGAAAGACTAGTGTCATTATATCACGGTTATTATGTAAAGAAGAGAGTACGGACACTCTCAGCAATGTTCTGAATCTTTACTTCTATATGTTCAAATTTCATGCATACTGTTCCAATGAATTATAGCAACTGCCACATAAAACCAGTAATTTTGCTTTGTTTAGAGCTATTCCTTTTATATTTGTCTCTGTTTCTTATCTTTATGGGCATGTTTGGATAGTCAACCTCCATGGTAATGAAGTGTATTTATGTAATAATTGTGTCTGTGCTGTAATCAGGAAGATTCAGATCTGTGAGTGAACATTACAATACAACTCTTCTTCTTCGTAACTCCATACTTTGTAGCCGATTTAATTTCGGTAATTAGACAACTCGTATCCGAGTGATGTGGACCGATGGTGGAGAACCAATATGCGGACCACCACAGCATGACATACCTATTACATGGCTGGTTCGTTAACTCCAAACAACCTTTTTTTTTTTTTTTTTACAACCAAAGGTCACAGTAGCATTGACTAGAGCGACATCCATGCCGTTGAATTGTATCCATCTCATCTAAATGAGATGGAAAGAAAGTCAGAAATGTTGATTCACACAATTATATGAAAATTTTGGAAATAACTGTACAAAAATGACATTGCATTTTTTTGAAAATCATACGTTCATTTTAACCCAAACTACTGTGAATCAAGATAACGTCCAAAAAACACATTCTTACACCATTCTTCAGATCCAGTCCACATGTAGGCCCTCCTTTAATGTCAACCTTCCATCATGTGGTCTCATATTCAATGTCCACCATTTGTGGGTCCCATATTTGTTGTGGACCATCTATCATGTGGGGCCCACTTGATGTGGATAGTCCATCATGTGGGACCCACCTTTGATGTCCACCATCCATCATGTAGGTCCCACTTTTGCTATGGACCGCCCATCATGTGGGGCTCAACCTTCAATATGAGTCATTCATCATGTGGGCCCACCTTTAATGTCATTCTTCCATCATGTGGTCCCACATTCAATGTCCACCATCCATCGTATGGGTCCCACCTTTGATGTGGACCATCATCAGGTAGGGCTTGCTTGATGTGGATCGTTCATCATGCGGGGCCACACTTTGAAGCAAGCCATCCATCATGTGGGGCTCACCTTTGATGTGAGCGTGCATTATGTAGGCCCACCTTTGATATGGGTCATTCATCATGTGGGGCCCACCTTCACTATGGGTCGTTCATCATGTTGGCCTTTCTTGAAGAAGTTGTAAAGAGAAGAGAAGAGGGTAAGATGGGAATTACTTGAAAAGTTTAAGAGATTCACCAGCTAATTTCCGAGCGCAGGAAAGCCTGTCACGTGACATGTACGTCACGGGAGAGAATTAGGTGCTATCCTGGGAACAGCTTAGTGGGTGTTACCCCTACCATGTGGCCCACATGGATGATATTTTGTATATCCACGCCGTCCATCCGTTTCTCCATCCCATTCTAGGATGGGGTTCGAAATATTATACAGACCCAAATCCCAAGTGGTCCATGACACTAGAAACGGTGTTGATTAAGTGTCCCACCATTAAAAATTCCAAAGAGCCCATTGTAAGGCTTTTCTAATATTTATTTTCAATCCAAACTTTTGATAATGTCAAGGTCTGGATGAAAGGAAAATTTAAATATCAGCTTGATCTAAAACATTCGTGGCCTATAAAATGTTTTTAATGATTAGTTATCACTCTTCTATTGATATGGTCCACCTGATATTTGGATATTTTTATAATTTTAAATCACAACCTAAAATTAGACGTATAAACATATGGACAGAATGGATATACAAAAAATGCATCAAGGTAGGCCCCACACAGTAGGAATAACACCCACTAAGCTGTTACCAGGGTAACACCTAATTCACTCACGTGCGTCACAGGTGATCCGTATCCGAGCCCAACGGCTCTCTCCAAGAAACCAAATAGGAAACCTAGGAAGAAAATAGGAACTCCTTCATTTGCTCTCACAAGCAAAACGGGAACTCTCTCGTTTGCTCTCTCTGAGAAGCAAAACAGGAGATCCCTCCTCTCTCTCTCTCTCTCTCTCTCTCTCTCTCTCCAAGAAACAAACAGGCAACCCCCCTCTTGATCTCGATCAATCGGTTGATGGCCCATCAATCGCTATCCCCACCCCAATTTTCCTGACATCTGTCTATTGATCACTCTCCCCACCCTAATTCTCCTGACACTGTCTCTCCCCACCCCATCTCTCTGACAGCCCCCCTCCCATTTTCTAATAAAAAGCTGACATGAAGATCGTGTTACTGATAATAGTTTGCTGCATGGAAGTTGGTCAACAAGGGTTCTTCCATTCTAGATTTTGGGAGTCGTTGGGTCGCTTAAGACGAGTTTGAGGTTCTCGAACTGTATATCCTCCACAACTGCTGGCTTCATCTTCTGCCAATGGTGTTGAGAACATGGTTCTTTTGCTGATGAGGTGCAGATAGTTCCAAATTGATGGCTCTGAGGATTGTCTCCGGAAAATGTTGCCGCTGGTAAGCACCCTCAATGATGTGTTACATTTCTTCTAAACTTCTAAGGAATCTTCGTAAGGGTTTAAAGGAATGTATTTGCATTGGATTTCTGTAGGTATTTTTCCAGGAAAAATCTATTTATGCAGCCGTTGATGATGAATTCATCACAATTAATTTGATGAAAAGCCCTATAAAAACTGCTGTGAATCTTTTACACAACGGATAGACATATTACCATAACAATTTAAATGAAGACTTCCATTTTTGCATGCTCCAAAAAAATCTATGTAAAATTGTAGAGGCACTGAGAACTCTGCTTCCTCAATGTGTGATTTATAGGAAAACTCCCTACAAGTTACTTGGAATGACGTCTTGGTAATGTGACTTGAGACTGGAATACATCACCTCTACACCAGCTATTGCTGCCAGCTGTTATCCATGGATCAAATCAAATATTTAGAGATTATATTCTTCGATCTCTCAGGAAGTTCCTATAATTCATCACAGAGAATTCTGATTTCCTTCAAATGTATACCCTGCACTATTTCCACCATTGATCCCGGTTTTACATTTTCTGATCCTTGAGTGACAGAATTCATACTATCCATGAACTAGAAACAGATTCAGTAGAACTGCAGTACCCTTTGAGGAGTGTGCAGCTATTGTTCCAAGTCTGAAATTGATATGACATTTCGAGTACCATTTGGTGTTTTTTAAGATTTTTTCTTTTAAAAGTTATATTTTACTGTCTTTAGAACCACAATGAGCAGTGTCCTTCTCCATCAATAACTCCAACTCTTTGTTTGAGGCAGGTCAAGGAACAAATGACAGCAAGAGGGCTTTGTATCACTGTAATTACTGCAACAAGGACATCTCTAGGAAGATACGTATTAAGTGTGTAAAATGTCCTGATTTCGACCTATGTGTGGAGTGCTTTTCAGTGGGAGCTGAAGTTACACCTCACAAAAGCATTCACCCTTATAGGGTTATGGTATGGTGCTACTTGTGAAAAATTAATTTTCATATTACATCTTTAGCCTCATTCTGCCATCATCCTGCATTGGTGTGGAAGTATTAATAAATTTTATCCTTGCATGGTCTGCAATTAGCTGTTAATATGGTGCTGTCGTGTCATTAGGAGTTAAATCTTTTGAGACTGTGACTATCTAATGGAGTCGGTCTTTAGATATGCTTGACATGGTAAGGCTTGGAATGTTGATCCTTGGCAGCTGTACACGATTCTCCTTGCTTTTTTTATTCTGTTTTGTTTTGTTTTGTTTTCCAGCCCGAATTGATTCTTTGCTATCTATAAATGAAGTTATAAGAATTAGTGAGGTGTCTGGCAGTGCATTATAAATGAAGATGTAGGAGTTTGTGAGGTTTGTGGGTGCTTGGCAGTGCATTCATGAGCAGTTGGGTCATGTCCTATCCATGATTCGCTGAAGTTGGTTTGAACACTGATGTATTTAAAGAGTTAACCATCTATGTTTTTGTTTTAGGTATTTGGGATAGGCTATTTGCCTCTTTTTTTCTCTTTTCCCCTTTCAGCCTTTTGGTTGTTGGGCCCATGCTGTTGTGAGGATCCATCATCCAAGCCATTCTCTTTTTGTATCTCTTGTTTCCTTCTGAATAAATAATGTCACCTATAAAGAAAAGAAAGGAAAGAGGGAAATCCTATTAATCATAAAACATTAGCTGAATTTTGTACGTTGTTGAGGAATTTTCTTAGTCGCGATTTCTTAATTAGTTTTCAGCTTTTGAGTAAATCAATTTTTTTGGTTTTACTATTTAATTTCCATCTGCCAACTGTGCTTTTTGAATGAGAGCTGTGATATAAAATCATTAAAAAGAGAAGCTTATTTGGTGTAATGAGTAATTCTTTCCATCAAGTTTCACTGTGGTTATCATCAATGTAGGATTGGTCTTGTTCCTATTGATGCATGGCTCTTTGATCACCAATTACTATAACATCTTGATTAAAACATAAAAGAGACTAAAAAAAGAAAAGAAAGAAAAGATGATGGACGTGGGAGAAAACAAGAATATGACAAGGATCAAAGGAAGCAATTCCGACCGTAGGCATGGACCTAGGTTGTAGCATGGTGGCTAGGAAAACAAAGGCACTCTAGATTCTAACATCCATTGAAGCAGAGAGGGATATTATGTTGTTCATCAGCTATTTTCTTGAGGAATGATTTGTAACAAACTTTTGGTATCACTTTGGAAAGTGGGGGGGGGGGTTGGAACTCCACTCTGATACCAATCTGGCACAATCGGCTGATAGGAAAGATTCGCCCAAACATAGGCACCTCCGAGCTAAACTTAACACAAGAACAATAACTAAAGTAGAGAATGAAATCTAGAATTTTTTTATTGAATTCAGAAGTGCCTTGAGAATACCTATGTGAGGCCCTTAAATAGACCTATTAGCTGTACAAGGAAAGTCTTAATTTTTTTTTTTGGCAAGAGATTTTCTTCCTTTCTTAGTGTCATTGACAACTAAGGGTTTATTACAAAAATAAAAGGCTAATCAAAGCAAGATGTTAAAACATGCTTCTAGAAACTTAAAATACGTATCACTATCAATTATGATCACAAATAAAAAGCTGACTCGACTAGCCTATAACTAATTGCTATTTAATTATATTCATCCTCATCTCTCCCTTAGACAATCTTTAAATTCATAGTGATTTCTCTTTTTTAGTAAATAGGCTGGATAATTTTTTTAGCATGTTGGATGATCTTTGCAAGCTCTAAGTCAACTTTTTAAATCTCTAACCTGAGGGAACTATCTTGCTAAACTTTAATATTTTTTGATGAAATGATATGTTTGTTAGTATTTGGGAAGGAATGCAACTTTTTCTCTAATGAAACTTTTCAAGCTTGATGAAGTTAGCAATTTGCAACATGAGGGAACTAGCTTGTCATTTTTTTCTATATATTTTAGGTTATATTGATGTGTTTATAATTAGATCATGGGGCAAAGTGCACTTTGTTTCTTAACAAATCCTTTTTCTTGGCATGTTCCTAATGAAATTTGTTTCTTTTTCATCTAGTTTTGATAGCTTGTCATATTTTCTATATATTTTAGGTTATAGTGATATGTTTATAATTAGATCATAGGACAAAATGCACTTTGTTTCTTAACGAATCCTTTTTCTTGACACGTTCGTAATGAAATTTGTATATTTTTCATCTAGTTTTGATAGGCACATGTAATACCCCGGTCCTTTGTAACACAAACCGAGCACACACGCGTCTCAATTGATGCCTTTGATGGCCTGTACGCAGTGCCCTTGATCACTTAGTATTAGAACCTAACGATTTATCTCAAGAGATCTTGAAATCTCCATCATGTCAACTGCGCCATCACTGTGGCTGCATTGGCGAAAACCGCAAGTCAATCCGATACCTGAGCGTAAAGATAAGGCCCTTTGATCGAAAACCTCGAAAAACATAGTTCTACACACTTGTGTGGGGCCCACTACACGGTCTCCCTTGCAATTATATATATATATATATATATATATATATATATATATATAATAAAATAATAAAATAATGAAAAAAATATAATAATAAAAAGTACAACAAAAAGAGGAAGTAATGATGGCTAGAATCTCACCACCATGCCTCCCCACTCCTCCCCACGTCACCCCATTCCCTCTCCATGCTTTCTTTAAAAATAAAAAAAAATTAAAAAAATAAAAAAGGAGGGTGGGAACATGCATGCCCTCACTCCCCCTTCTTCCATCTTCTTTCATCCATTCCTATCAAGAGAGAGTGTGTGTGAAAATTTTAGTGGGCCATCATCAACCTCCTATTCTATGTCAACCATCCATCCACTTCAACCGTCAAGATTGACCCTTGATCAAGAAGATCAAGGTGAGTACACTCTCTTCACTCAACATTTTGTATTTTTTATGTTGATGATTGTGATGGTGATGATGAGGTGGGCCACCTCGATGCGGGCCCCACCTTTGTACATGCATGAAATCCTAACCCTACAAAGGGGTTACACTTGTGGATGGAGGGATGATATAAAATCAGCTTGATCCAAAACATATGTGGGTCCCACTGATCATGGGCCCCACCGTGATGTGTATATTTCATCTACACCACCCGTCCACTTTGCCATATCATTTTAGGACATGGGCCTAAGAATGAGGCATATCCAGATCTTGGGTGGACCACACCACATGAAACAGTGGAGATAATGATGTCCACTATTGAAACTTCCTTGGCCCACCGTGGTGCTTCTGGACCAAATCACCTGCCCAATATTGGGCTCATTAGGTCCCCAATGAGCTGAAGAATCCTATAGATGGAGTGGATCATACTTAATGTGAGAGACGCTAGAACCATCCAGCTTCCGAGCGATTTGAATGAGGTCCCCACTCGTGGGACCCACCTTGATGTTTATGTTGTATCCACACCGTCCATTTGTTTTCCCAAATCATTTTAGGGCCAGGGCCCGAATATGAACCAGATCCAAATCTTAAGCGGACCGTACCACGTGAAAACAGTAAAGATGATGATGTGCACTGCTGAAAATCCTTTGGCCCACCTTGAGGTTTCTAGACTGAATCATATACCCAATATTGGGCTTATTGGGTCCACCATGAGATGGGGAACCTGATGAACGGAGTAGATTATCCTCATGTGGGCCCCACATGATGAAAACCAAAAAAAAAAAAGAAAGAAAAAGAAAACAAAGGGGCAAGGTAACGTCTCTGACGCTGGGAGCACTGGCACGTTGCGTAGCTATCTAACTACTGGAGTGACGTCACCAATTTCTATGGGCCCCACCGTGTTGTACGTGTTATATCCACACCGTCCATCCATTTGGGGAGATCATTTCAAGGCATGATCTGAAAAATGAAGAAGATCCAGATCTCAAGTGGGCCGTGCCGGAAGAAACAATAAAGACCGTTGAATTTTAGTGTTTTGGGCCATGTTTGGCTGTCCTTGGTGGGCCCCACGTGGGAGCAATGTAGAAACCACCATTTGGACCTTGAATACTGTATGTGTGGCTACAACAATGACATTTTACCAGGGCCAAAGCGGACCCTACATGATCAAAAATTAAGTTCCAAAATGGGGTCGGGCAAAGTTGTGCAGGAATTTCTGTGCAGAAATTTCAAGTGCTCATGTTTGGACCCGCACCAAAAAATATTTATACATATCCAGCAGGCCCTACCTTATGGGTTTTAGAGACCATGCATGGGTCTACCAGGGGGACTTGACAACACGCCAAAAGGTGATCCCGTTTGATGGTGGGATGTGCCCAAAGTTGGGCCAAAATCATTTCTGCACTACCATTTCTGCACAACTCCAAGTACCCATGTTTGGGCCTTTGTTAAAAATTATACACACGCAAACAAAGGGATCCGTCTTATGAGTTTTGAAGACCATACATTGGTCTGTGAAGTGGTCATTTTATTTCTCCAAAAGATGGCCCCTTGTGATCACAAATTGGACCCAAACTTAGCCCAAAACCATTTATGCATGTAAAGTTCGTTTAATTAAAAATCTACGTAGGGTTACATCTATGGAATCCACCACCTTCCTAAAGTATTAAATAGGTCATTTAAACCCTAAAACTTGAATTTAGATTGTATAGGCCAACTCCTTAAAATTTTAGAGCCACCACCATAGCGTTGATCTTAACCGTATAAATTATGGATATGACAATCTAACCACATAAATGGTCTAAAATATGGTAGGGTCGAATTTTAGCAACCGTGTACATGTTTCAAGCAACATTGAAAGATGCTTCGATTCTTAAGGTGATGATTCCCCCCCTTGAGCTTTCCGCTTCCATACTGGTTAAGTGATAGTTCTATTTATTTTGTTAAGAAAACATGTTACAAATGATTTAAACTCTGTCTTATGATTATTTGATTACATCATTAATTATATGCTAAATTGTGAATTGCTCCACATTTTTGTGAATTATTACATATTTTGAATTGTTAAAGTTATTCCTCTTAAAAATCTGGAAGTGAATTGTGAATCTAGATTGTAGTGATCACATCTGTTAGATGAGACCTTAAACCAGTGGCCTCTGTAAGCAAGATAATGGAATGATCTCTAAGGATGGAATCCCTGAATGGATTTGTTGGACTAAATGTCCTGTTAAGATGAATCGTTGTGATTATGTCCCTAACTGAACTTATAATGGATACATTTGAAAGTTATGGAGATGAGAGGCCACTAGTTGTAAGGAAATGTCATAATTGGTTTGGTTGTAAATTGGACTAATAATGGACGGCTAATCATGCATATCATGGCACTAATGGGACATGTGGTGACGAGCCATATTATCGTCGGGTGGTTTGGTTGCTGAGAGCACGTACCCTTGAGGTATTTTTGCTGGCCCCAGACCACCATTGGGTGAGCCATACACTGAGAGCACGTACCTTTGGTATTTCGTTGGTGATGGCCGCTCTTGATGGAATTGCATGGTGGGGCTGAAGTGTGTCCTTAGGGACTTCCAGACCACGTTTTCCAGCTGGATGAGCATCCCCAGGCTGAGGGACATGTGCATGCATTCATGCATTTAAGAAAGATCACATCATGGATGTTTTGTATGTTTCTATTTCTTTAAACTACACTTGATTAGTGTGTTGGCGTGTAATCTCGAGGGGACCTCACACTGAGCTAGCCACTCATGTTTAGAATATCAACCGTACAGATGATGCAGGAGTGATGGTGGAGAATGGAGAACTTGGAGTTACTCCCGATGACACTCTTGCTAAGGAGGGTGTGAAGTATGCTGAGGAGTAGCCATATGACGATGTTGCTGAGCTTTATGAGCTCAATCAATAGAGTAGTTATTTTCATCTATTTTCCCTATGACACTTGATATTTTGGGTTTGTACTGAGTCCCAGAAGGGGAAAACTCGGGAACTATTAATCCTTGTATTTGATATGGTTATATTTTCATGGAATGGTTATCTTTTGTCTCTATGGTGCCCACTAGTACAATTGTGAATGTGGAGACATAATCCAACTGAAAAACATACCTAAAGGTGATACTTTCTCCCTAAATTAACGTCCGGGTTCTCGTGGTAACAGTCATACTCGAGCCATGGGAATCGGGGCATTACAGCACATCACTGGTTTATGACAATTGTTCTTTTATGCTTAATATATCTCCAAAAGAACTCAATTAGGCGTTTCTTTTGTCTCATGCCTTATCTATTGCTTTGATCACACCTTTTTATTTTTTTGTTAGATTTGTTAAGAGAACGTTGAAGCTTGTTGGTTTCCATATTCGTTAGGGTTTTAATTCTTCTATGAGTGAGAATTTTCTTAACACTTTTCTTGTTATTAACTGATCATGAAATTATTGTTTTGAATTTTAGGGGTCTTATTTGATTATATTAAGGGTTGATGTGAAAACTCTATTCTTCCCTTTTAGTTATAATACCATGCAGTTACCATTTGTGATGTTTCAACATATGTACTTGCTGTTTTTTTTATACTTGTCCATCATGTTTTTTTGTCTCTGCTGGTCTCAATGATTTGCTAGTTTTAGTCAATTACTTTAAAGATATATTAGTTGAATTATGTGAATGGTTTTTCATTTCTATGAAGGGGTATAGTTTCTATGATAATGTTACATTCAATTATCTAGCTATTAGTTGTACTTGTAGATCGTAAGTTAATTTTTTATAGTACACTAGATTAAATTATCCAATTAGCTGAGGTGATTTGGTCAGCTACATAGGTTTATTTATGTGACCTAATCTATTAAATATCATGTGGACCATTTCTAATTTTTTTATGTTACATTCAATTATATAGCTATTAGTTGTACTTGTATATCGTAAGTTAATTTTTTATGACACACTAGATTAAATTATCCAATTAATTGAGGTGATTTGGTCGGCTACATAGGTTTATTTATGTAACCTAATCTATTAAATATCATGTGGACCATTTCTAGTGATGCAAACTTGGTTCAATTTGAATAGTCCATTGTTGATATGAGTGGGCTCATTTTATTAAATTCAAACTATTTATGTGGTTGGCTTGTTGCAAACTTTGTCCAATTTGAATGGTCCATCGTTGATATGAGTTGGCTCATTTTATTAAATTCAAACTATTCTTGTGGTTAACCTGTATTTAGTGATCCAAATTGCCAATATGGTTACATTCTTTTCCAATAATCCAAATTGTTTATAGGATTTAGCTCGTTTCTACTGATCTAAATCTCTAATTTGCTTGGGGCATTTAAGTATTGAAGCCTTTACTATACTTGGGCCATTTTAGTCGATTCAAACCATTCATATGATTGGATGATTCGGTGATCCAAATGCTTCATATGTTTGGATCTTCTTTTAATGATCCAGACTCTTCATATGATTGAGGCTGTTTTTAATGATCTAAGCCAATGGATATGTTAAGTTGATCATTAGTTGCAGCCTTACAAGATCCTTCTAACTATGTGCCGCTCCTACTTCAAATCCTCGTTATTATATCTCTCATTCTTGGACTTACTTCCTGCCTATTCATACTTGCTTACATTTTGAAAGAGATTCTTCCCTACTCTCGCATCTAAATTTTTGTGCCGCTCCGCTTCATGCTTCATGCAACTATAAGTTGATCCATATCATTCATATGATTGAGGTCAGTTCTCAGCGATCTATACAATTAATATTATGAGGCCCTATTCAGTTTTACGAACTATTGAGATGATTGAGTTTGTTTTCAGTGATCCGAGCCATTCATATGCAATGAAACTGAAGGAAAAACGTTATAGGATACATATAAGAACATGATATATGGGTTAAAAAATTTTACAATCACCAAACGACATATTCATACGATGAGCATCACGAAAATGAGTAACTGGATATGAATATATGGGAAGGAATGAGAAAATTAGAAATGAATGCTTTAAAGGAAAGTTATGAGTAACGACAAAGGTAATAAGATTGAGATGGTTTGGCCACATGCAACAAAGATAAAGAACCTGCATAGATTAGAATGACAGAACAGATTTAAGCACTAATAGTTTAGCTGAGGATATAACCTGCATAGATTATAATGACAAAACAAATTTGTAAAACTTAGATTAGTTGAGACAATGCTTAAATGATGATGATGATATACATATATTCATCATCCTCATTCATCCACATCATCAAAGCATTTTGTCCCAGCTGATTGGGTCAGCTACACGAATCTTCTTATGTCACGCCACTCTCCCAAAGACCATATCTTCAGTTAAACTATAGGCACTCAAGTAATTTCTTATTACCTCTACCTGCAGATGGTGATAGCTTTATTAAAACCCATAAAACTAACAATTAATTCAAATGAAAACACAAATGGACCACACCACTAAGAACAATTGAGAGGGGTAGTACTACAAAAAACTATCATGGTGGTTTTGTCGAATCCACCAAATTAAATATAGTTAATTTAAACAATTGAGAAGGATATTTCATGAAAATTTAGAGCTAGGTGAATGTGGTAGAGATGTGTAACTCTAGAGTTTTGTGAAATTTCTTTATACTTCGATGCGAGAAGTCAGGTTCAAGTTGAAGGCTAAAAAAGGGTAGAGGTACTAACAAAAGTTATACGCACTAATAGTTTAGCTGATGTTATAACCTATATAGATTAAAATGACATAACAGATTTGTAAAGCTTAGATTAGTTGGGACAATGCTTAAATGATGATGATGATATACATATATATATATCATCTTCATCCCCATCATCATCAAAGCATTTTGTCCCAATTAATTAGGTCAGCTACACGAATCTTGTTATGTCATGCCACTCTGTCAAGGACCATAACTTCAGTTAAACTATAGGTGCTTAAGTAATTTATTATTACCTCCATGCTCATATGGTAATGGTTTTTTTAAAACCCATTAAACTATGGTGAATGTAGTAGATATGTGTAACTCTAGAGTTCTATGAAATTTTCTTATACTTAGGTGCGGAACTCAGGTTAAAGTTGAAGGCTAAAAAAGGGTGGAGGTACTAACAAAAGATTTAAGCACTAATAGTTTAGCCGATGATATAAGCTGGATAGATTAGAATAACAGAACAGATTTGTAAAACTTAGATTAGTTAAAACAATGTTTAGATGACGATAATGATATACATATATACATTATCCGTGTTCATCCTCATCATCAAAGTATTTTATCCCATCTGATTGGGTAAGCTACACGAATCTTGTTATGTCACACAACTCTTTCATGGACCATATCTTAAGTTAAACTATGAGCGCTCAAGTAATTTCTTATTACCTCTACGCTCAGATGGTGATAGTTTTTTTTAAGACTCATAAAACTAACAATTAATCCAAATGAAAACGTAAACGGACCACAACAAATAATAATTGAGAGGGGTAACACAACAAAAAACTATCATGATGGTTTTGTCGAGTCCACCAAATTGAATATAACTAATTTAAACAATTGAGAATAATATTTTGTGTAAATTTAGAGCTAGGTGAATGTAGTAGAGATGTATAACTCTAAAGTTTTGTGAAATTTTCTTATACCTAGGTGCGAGAAGTCAAGTTTAAGTTAAAGGCTAAAAAAGATGGAGGTACAAACAAAAGATATAAGCACTAATAGTTTAGTTGAAAATATAACCTGGATAGATTGAAATGACGGAACAGATTTGTAAAGCTTAGCTTAGTTTGGATATTTCTTAGATGACGATGATGATATGCATATATACATTATCCTCATCATTAAAGCATTTTGTCCCAACTGATTAGGTCAGCTACATGAATCTTATTATGTCATGCCACTCCGCCAAGAACCATATCTTCAACTAAACTATAGGCGCTCATGTAATTTCTTATTACCTCTATGCTCAGATGGTAATAGTTTTTTAAGACCCATCAAACTATGGTGAATGTGGTAAAGATGTGTGACTTTAGAGTTTTGTGAAATTTTGTTATACTTATGTGCGAGAAGTCATGACAAGTTGAAGGCTAAAAAAAGGTGGAGGTACTAACAAAAGATTTAAGCACTACTAGTTTAGCTGAGAATATAACCTGAATAAATTAAAATGACATTACAGATTTGTAAAGCTTAGATTTGTTGGGACAATGCTTAGATGACGATGATGACACACACACACACACACACACACACACACACACACACCATCCTCATCCTCATCAACATCATCAAAGCATTTTGTTCCAACTGATTGGGTCAGCTACACGAGTCTTGTTATATCATGCCACTTCGCTAATGACCATATCTTCAGTTAAATTATAGGTACTCAAATAATTTCTTATTACCTCTACGCTCAGATGGTTATAGTTTATTTAAGACCCATCAAACTATGGTGAATGTAGTAGAGATGTATAACTCTAGAGTTTTGTGAAAATTCCTTATATTTAGGTGCGAGAAGTCAGGTTGAAGTTGAAGGCTAAAAAAGGGTGGAGGTAGTAACAAAAGATTTCAAGCACTAATAGTTTAGCTGAGGATATAACCTAGATAGATTAAAATGACAAAACATATTTGTAAAACTTAGATTAGTTGGGACAATGCTTAAATGACGATATTGATAAACATATATACATCATCATCATTCATCCTCATCATCAAAGCTTTTTGTCTTAGCTGATTGGGTCAGCTACATGAATCTTGTTATGTCACGCCATTCCGCCATGGATCATATCTTCAGTTAAAGTATAGGCGCTCAAGTAATTTCTTAGTACATCCACGCTCTGATGGTAATAGTTTTTTTAAGACTCATAAAACTAACAATTAATCCAAATGAAAACACAAATGGACCACACCATAAAGAACAATTGAGAGGGGTGGCACAATAAAAAACTATAATGATGGTTTTGTCGAGTCCACCAAATTAAATATAGCTAATTTAAGCAATTGAGCAAGATATTTTGTGTAAATTTAAAGATAGATGAATGTTGTAGAGATGTGTAACTCTAGAGTTTTGTAAAATTATCTTATACTTTGGTGCGAGAAGTCAAGTTCAAGTTGAAGGAAAAAAAGGTTGGGGCTACTAACAAAAGATTTAAGGACTAATAGGTTAGCTGAGGACATAACGTCAATAGATTAAAATGACAGAATAGATTTGTAAAACTTAGATTAGTTGGGACAATACTTAGATGACGATGATGATATATATATAAACATAATCCTCATCCTCATCCTTATTATCATCATCAAAGCATTTTGTCCCAACTAATTGGGTCAGCTACACGAATCTTGTTATGTCATGCTACTCCGCCAAGGACCATATTTGCAATTAAACTATAGGTGGTCAAGTAATTTCTTATTACCTTCACGCTCAGATGATAATAGTTTTTTTAAGACCCATAAAACCATGGTGAATGTAATAGAGATGTGTCACTCTAAAGTTTTGTGAAATTTCTTTTTACTTAGGTGTGAGAAGTCATGATCAAGTTGAAGGCTAAAAAATGGTGGAGGTACTAACAAAAAATTTAACCACTAATAGTTTAACTGAGAATATAACTTACATACATTAAAATGATAAAACGAATTTGTAAAGCTTAGATTAGTTGGGACAACGCTTAAATGACAATGATGATATACATATATACATCATACTCATCCTCATCATCATCATCAAAGCTTTTTTCCCAACTAATTGGGTCAGCTACACGAATCTTGTTATGTCATACAACTCCACCAAGGACAATTTCTTCACTTAAACTATATGCGCTCACATAATTTTTTATTACCTCCATGCTCAGATGCTAATAGTTTTTTTAAGACCCATAAAACTATAGTGAATGTAATAGAGATGTGTAAGAGTTCTATGAAATTTCCTATATACTTAAGTGCGAGAAGTCAGGTTCAAGTTGAAGGCTAAAAAAGAGTGGAGGTACTAACAAAAAATTAAGGACTAATAGTTTAGCTAAATATATTTCCTGGATATATTTCAATGACAGATCAGATTTGTAAAGCTTAGATTAGTTGTGAGAAAGCTTAGATGACGATAATGATATACATATATACATCATCCTCATCCTCATCATCATCATCAAAGCATTTTGTCCCAACTGATTGGGTCAGCTACACGAATCTTGTTATGTTATGCCACTTCGACAAGAATCATATCTTTAGTTAAACTATAGGCGCTCAAGTAATTTCTTTTTACTTCCACGCTCAGATGGTATTAGTTTTTTTAAGACCCATAAAACTATGGTGAATGTAGTAGAGATGTGTAACTTTAGATTTTTGTGAAGTTTCCTGATACTTAATTGCAAGAAGTCAGGTTCAAGTTGAAGGCTAAAAAAGGGTAGAGGTAGTAACAAAAGATTTAAGCACTAATAGTTTAGCTGAAGATATAACCTGGATATATTTGAACGACAGAACAAATTTGTAAAACTTAGATTAGTCAAGACAATGCTTAAATGACGATGATGATATACACATATACATCACCCTCATTCATCCTCATCGTCAACGCTTTTTGTCCCAGCTATGGTCAGCCACATGAATCTTGTTATGTTACGCCACTCTGCAAAGGACCATATCTTCAGTTAAACTATAGGCACTGAAGTAATTTCTTATTATCTCAACGCTCAGATGGTTATAGATTTTTTAAGACTAATAAAACTAACAATTAATCCAAATAAAAATACAAATGAACCACACCACAAAGAACAATTGAGAGGGGTAACACAACAAAAAACTATCATTGTGGTTTTGTCGAGTCTACTAAATTGAATATAGCTAATTTAAGCAATTGAGAAAGATATTTCATGTAAATTTAGTGTTAGGTGAATGTTTTAGAGATGTGTAACTCTAGAGTTTTGTGAAATTTCCTTATACTTAAGTGCAAGAAGTTAAGTTCAAGTTGAAGGTTAAAAACGGGTGGATGTACTAACAAAATATTTAAGCATTAACAGTTTAGCATATAACTTGGATAACTTAAAATGAAAGAAAAGATTTGTAATACTTAGATTAGTTGGGACAATGCTTAGATGACGATGATGATATACATATATACATAATCCTCGTCATCATCATCATCATCAACGCATTTTATCCCAACTAATTGGGTTAGCTACACGAATCTTGTTATGTCATGACACTCTACCAAAGTCCATACCTTCAGTTAAACTAAGTAATTTCTTATTACCTTCACGCTCAGATGGTGATAATTTTTTTAAGAACAATAAAACTAATAATTAATCCAAATGAAAACCCAAATGGACCACACCATAAAAAACAATTAAGAGGGGTAGCAGAACAAAAAAAACTATCATGGTGGTTTTGTCGAGTCTACAAAATTGAATATAGCTAATTTATGTAATTGAAAAGGATATTTCGTGTTAATTTAAAGATAGGTGAATATAGTAGAGATGTGTAACTCTAGAGTTTCGTGAAATTTTCTTAAACTTGGGCGCGGGAAGTCAGGTTAAAGTTAAAGGCTAAAAAAGGGTGGGGGTACTAATAAAAAATTTAAGCACTAATAGGTTAGCTAAGAATATAACGTTAATAAATTAAAATGACAGAGCAGATTTGTAAAGCTTAGATTAGTTGGGACAATACTTAGATCACAACGATGATATACATATAAACATCATCATCATCCTCATCATCAAAGCATTTTGTCGTAACTGATTGGGTCAGCTATACAAATCTTGTTATGTCATGCCACTTCGCCAAGAACCATCTCTTCAGTTAAACTATAGGCGCTCAAGTAATTTCTTATCACCTTCATGCTTTAAAAAAATAGTTTTTTTAAGACTCATAAGACTTTAGTGAATATAGTAGAGATATGTAACTCTAGAGTTTTTTGAAATTCACTTCTACTTAGGTGCGAGAAGTTAGGTTTAAGTTGAAGGCTAAAAAAGGGTGGAGGCACTAACAAAAGATATAAGCATTAATATTTTAGCTGATGGTATAATTTAGATAGATTCAAATGACAGAACAGATTCGCAAAGCTTAGCTTAGTTGGGATAATGCTTAGATGACGATGATGATATACATATATACATCATTCCCATCCTCCTTATAATCATTATCATAGCATTTTGTCCCAATTGATTAGTTAAGCTACACGAATCTTGTTATGTCATGAAACTCTGCCAAGCATCATGTCTTCAGTTAAACTATAGGCGCTCAAGTAATATCTTATTACCTCCACACTCAGATGGTAATAGTTTTTTTAAGACCCATTAAACTATGGTGAATTTAGTAAAGACATATAACTCTAAAGTTTTGTGAAATTTCCTTATATTTAGGTGCAAGAAGTCGGGTTCAAGTTGAAGACTAAAAGTATGTGGAGGTATTAACAATTTTTTTTAGCACTAATAGTTTAGTTGATGATATAACTTGGATAGATTAAAATGACAGAGATTTGTAAAGCTTAGATTAGTTGGGATAATGTTTAGATGACGATGATGATACACATATATACATCATCCTCATCATCATCATCATCATCAAAGCATTTGTCCCAACTGATTAGGTCAGCTACACGAATCTTGTTATGTAATACCACTCCACCAAGGACTATATCTTCAATTAAACTATAGGCGTTCAAGTAATTTCTTACTACCTCGACGCTCAGATGGTAATAGTTTTTTTTAAGACTGATCAAACTATGCCGAATGTAGTAAAGATGTATAACTCTAGAGTTTTGTAAGATTTCCCTATACTTAGGTGCGAGAAGTCAGGTTCAAGTTAAAGGCTAAAAAAAAGATTGAGGTACTAATAAAAGATTGAAACACTAATAGTTTAGCTAGGGATATAACCTAAATAGATTAAATGATAAAACAAATTTGTATAACTTAGATTAGTTGGGACAATACTTAGATGACGATGATGATATACATATATATCATCCTCATCCTCCTCATCATCATCAAAGCATTTTGTCCCAATTAATTAGGTCAGCTACACAAATCTTGTTATGTCATGCCACTCTGCCAATGACCATAACTTCAGTTAAACTATAGGTGTTTAAGTAATTTCTTATTACCTCCACGCTCAGATGGTAATAGTTTTTTTAAAACCTATTAGACTATGGTGAATGTATTAGAGATGTGTAACTCTTGAGTTTTGTGAAATTTTCTTATACTTTTTTACCTTTGTATTTACAGCATTATTTCCAAGGTGATGCAGACTTTTTTTTAATATAATTGCATTAAACACCAGAAAAAAGGTGTAGATTGTGTGGTGCCGCAATCATGTATGTGACTTATCCACACCATTAACCCCTTCCACCAACCCATTTTAGTATATGAGCCAAGAAAGAGGCTGATCAAAAGTTCAAGTGGACCACACAAAAAAAAAATAAAAAACCTTAGGAGTTGACAACCTACTGTTAAAAACTTTTGGGGGGCTGGCCCAATTAAACTTCACATCTATCTCATTTTTTTAGCTCATGCCCTAAAATATTTTGGTAAAATGAATGGATGGTGCGGATAAGTCACATACATTAATGTGGGATTCATAAATTTCAGTAAGGGTGTGTTTGGTGCATGGTATTAGAAGGGATAGAATGGTATTAGGTGGGATTAACATCATTTATTACACAATGATTACATGCCTGGTAATCCCATGGTATTTTCATATCCAATCCTATGTTTGGGATCAAATACTTACCATAGGAAAACCATTGGATTAAGCAAAATCCTATTTTGTGGACCATGGAATTGCAATCAACAGACCAAATTCACAACGGATGTTCGTCACTTGAACATGTATATAACCATATTGTCATGTATAAAAGACTTATATGGATGGACATCACGAATAAAACACATGCATCAATGTGGGGCCCATGTGTATAAAACACATGCATCAATGTGGGGCCCATGTGTGTGGGATTTTGAAATCCCACATGGGATCAAGTGCAATTCCATCCCACCTAATCCCAAGCCTGCCATCCTCCCCAAACATCATATAGAATTTGCACGGAACCAAATACAATTCCATCCCACCTAATCCCATCTAATACATGCCCCAAATCCCCCCTAAGACTTTTTAGAAAAATTTTCAAGAAGTAAATACTTCCAAGTTTCCACATCTCTCCAAACATGGTTTGAAAGTAATGCTAGCCCATTTACTACTATTTACAATGAAATTCAAAAACTCAAACACCCCTTAAGATAAAAACATTCACACTTAATTTTCAATGGGCCCACCTGGATGATTATATGAAATCCACTTTAACCATTAAATGCCACACTAAATTAATGCCTGGGCTTAAAAATCAGACCAGTTACTGATTCAGGTGGGCCACACGAAAGCGGTTGGGAGAGTGATAGATACTGTTTTCAATTGTGTGGCCCACCCGAATAACAGGCTGAATTTTGAACCCTGGGTCCACCCAAATCCTCTGCTTGCACGGCCGGCGCCACATCCGTTTAAAATATCCAAAGAAAGGTAATCCAAAGCTTTGCTGACAGCCTTTTTGAGAAGGTAAATAAGTTTTTTTATAAATCTTTTTTAATTCTCTTTCTTAATATCTCGTGGTAGGTAGGACCACCTGTTGTCTCCCACGCGAAGGGCGCGGATTGCCTGCAAAAGCCTTTCGCAGGCATTCCTGCGCAAGGAATATGGGTGGGCCCACCGTGAGGTTTGTGAGAAATCTATGCCGTCCAACCGTTCTGTGAGATCATTTTAGGCATTGCGACCAAAATTGAGCGGGATCCAAGAATTAAGTGGGCCGAAAACATGATGATTGAACTTCCACAGTTGAAATATTCGCGAGGCCACAGAAGTTTCGAATCAGGATAATATTTGTGTTTTCAGTTCATCTCAGTAGGAATGACATTATGAACGGTATGGATGGCATATAAACATCACTGTGGACGTCATAGAGGTTTCAACGGTAAGAATTTCCCTACACACCTTTTGCTTTAATGCGGCCCACATGAGTTTCGGATCCCGTTCATTTTTTGTTCCAACGCCTAAAATGATCTCACAAAACGGTTGGACGGCGTAGATTCCTCATAAATCTCACGGTGGGCCCCACCCAGATTCCTTGCACAGGAGATGCCTGCGAAAGGCTTTCGCAGGCAATCCGCGCCCCACCCGAAGCGGATTGCGTGGTGTGCCGCACACCAACCGCATTGGTGGTCTGTTGACGTCACCAAGTTCTGTGGGCCCCACCATGATGTAACTGCTATATCCATACTGTCCATCCATTTTGCGAGGTGATTTTATGGAATGGATCTAAAACTGAGGCAGATCTAAAGTTCAATTCGACTACACCATAGAGTAGAGGGGACAATGAAGCTCACCGTTGATATCTTCCTTGGGCCCACCATGATGTTTATTTGCCATCCAACCTGTTCATAAAGTTACACTGACGTGGATGAAGGGAAAGCACAAACATCAATTTGATCCAAACTTACGTGGCCATTGAGAAGCTTTCATTGGTAGGCATTCAATCTCCAATGCTTTCTGTAGTGCGGTCCACTTGAGCTTTGGATCTGCGGCTCATACATTAAAATGATGTTTCAAAATGGATGGCCGGTGTAGATATGACACGTACATCATGGTGGATCTACATAACTTGTTGACGTCAACACACCACCGAGGTTGGTGATGTGAGGCACACCACGCAAGCCGCTTCCCCAGCCACCACCATTATTCATCGTTTGATTGTGACCCGTTGAAGATCTAGGCCCACTGTCCTTGGGAGTGGATTAGGTGAGACCCCGGATCCACCAAGGTGGGTGGGACCCCTGACTGTTGGGCTCACAGTGATGTATGTGCCTTAAATCCACACCGTCCAACCATTTTGAAAGCTCATTTTAGGATATTATCTCAAAATTAAAACTGACTCAAATCTTATGTGGACCACATCACAGATACAGTTGTAATTGAATCTCCACCACTAAAATTTTCATGGATTCCACTGGAATGTTTATTTGCCATCCAACCTGTTGATAAGGTCACAAACACCCAGATGAAGAGACCATATGAATATAATCTTGATAAAAATCTTTTGTGGCCCACGGGAAGTTTTTAATGATCAATCACCACTATTTCCTGTATTATGGCCCATCTAGGACTTGAAATTGCTTCATTTTTTGGATCATACCCTAAAATGAAATTTCAATACGAATGGACGGCATGAATGTAGTCACTTATCTCACAGTGGCCCCACAGTCAGGAGTCCCACCAACCTTGGTGGATCCGAGGTCGCACAGGAGAAAAATTTTGCTACACCCACGGCTTGTGTACGCTACGTACGCCCAAATCTCAGCTGTGGGTGAGATCCGTGGAGAATTTAAGGATGGGAGCCTCTCTTCGTTTCTCCCCTTCGAAAGTGTCTCCCAAAGGCAAGCAAAGGAATGCGGATTATTGGTGAAAGCCTTACTACATGGGAACCTAGGTAGGGCCACCATGATGTTTGTCAGTAATCCACCCTGTCTATCTTCTACGTGAGATTATTTTAGGACGTGAGACAAAAAATGAGCTAGATTCAAGACTCAAATGGGCAGCACTAAAGGAATAGATGGGTAAGGAAATTCTCTACCATTGAAATATCCCTGGGTCCACAGTGATGTTCATATGCCATCCATATTGATCATAATGTCATTCCGATTGGGATGAGCTGAAAACACAAATATCAGCTTGATCCAAAATTTATATGGAGTCAAGAATTTTTCAATGGTAGATGATCAATTCACACTGTTTATGTGGTGTGGTCCACTCGAGCTTTTTATATGTTTCATTTTTGGGCTCAAGTCTTAAAACTCGGTGGAATAACCTTACTTGATAATAGAGGTTGGGATTCTTCAAGTCGTGTGATTTTTTTGTTATGTGGGTCACAATCCATAGAGTCCAATTGATGGATGCCTTTGATTCATTGATACAACCACGTGTGCATGGGTGGGTAGCAATGAACCAACATCTGCTAATCATGTTTGGTGAAACTATTAGGATCATTTGATGATGCAGCAACACCGAAGCCATCCAAAGTGGGGCCACCAACTCAAGTAATGCAGCGATGCCTGCATGAAGAGCAAGCCATTGATATGTGGGGTCCATGATTCAGTTATCCAAACCATTGATATGGCTAGTTGAATTTTAACAGTTAACCTGTTTCCTTCTTTAACCGTCTATTTCTTGAATCCTGCGCATTTTTTGTCTCACCTTCTAAAATGAGCTCAGGTAGAGGATGGACAGCGTAGATTTCTAACAAACATCATCCACCTAAGTTTAACTCCAAAGACTTCGGCCAATAATCCGCGTTCATTTGCTTGCCATTCGGACACACTTTGGAAAGAGAGGGAAACGAGGACAGGCTCGCACTCGCAGCATTAAATTCTCCACGAGATATGTATTTCACCCCGACTGAGATGGACCCCGATTAGCTACTGACATGTTGAGTAGCTATCTGGCTACTGAAGTCATGTTACCAACTTTTGTGGGCCCCACTGTGATGTATGTGTTGTATCCACACCGTCCATTCATTTGAAGAGATCATTTTAGGGCATGCGTTAAAGAATAAGACAAATCCAAATCTCAAGTGAACCCTACCAAAGAAAACAGTGGAGACAGTGACAAAACCATGGAAACCTTCCTAGGGCCCACCATGATGTTTATTTGAGATCAAACCTGCTCATAAGTTCACACAGACATGGAAGAATGGAAAATACAAATATCAGCTTGATCAAAAACTTTTGTGGCCCCAAGAAGATTTTAATGGAAGGAGATAAAGCTCCACTGTTTTCTTTGGTAGGATCCACTTCAGCTTTGGATCTGTCTCATTCTTTATATCATGACTTAAAATGAACTCTCTAAATGGTTGGGAGATGTGGATATAACACATACATCATGGTGGGGGCGTGCAGAAATTAATGACGTAACTTCACCTAGATCAGGTACTCAACCTGTCAGTAGGCTAATCCGCGTCCGACTGAGATTTGCGCGTACGCAAGCTGAGGGTGTAGCAAAAATTTTCTCCCTAATCCGCTCTCAGTGTCCTTGGACGTAGGGCCAGACGATAACGGTTGCTTGATCATGCAACTTTTTCAATCTGATGTGATGTTCATTTGCTTTTAGTAGTTTGTTTTCAAGCCATTGTTTTGTACGGTCAGGATTATCCGTCGTGCAATGTTCTATTTATGGCCGACACCTTTGACGACGCGTCGTGGGAGTTTCCATCGAGATTATACGGTGGAGCATGAAGAATCGAAACATGCTACAGCCATCTCTTCACAGGACTCACTTGCCTAGCGATGTGCTAATCAGATCGGTCCATCTGTAAGGACCATCTTGGATGGTTGATTTCTATAAAAAAAAATCTTATTGGACAATCCTATCCATCTGATCTGTGGGAATTAAATAGACGTTGGAAAATTAAAACGGCTAACGGTCAAACATGCAGTGCGATAGATATCATAGAAAGTAACGGATAGAATTGCCTCACGTGTTTTCTTTTTAAAACGTAAGCCATCCATCCTGCTGCCGTTATATGAGTGGACCCGATCAAGCATCACCTTGACACGTGTCCTGTGGAGAGATTGCTACACCATGGTACGTTTCTTTCTGCTCCACCGTATTAGCTTCCTTCTCAGACGACATGTCAAGCATGCGTGACCCGAGTTTCCTGCAAAAGCAGTTACAGGGAGTTCCTGCAACACAAAGCCTCAGGGGCACACCATATGAACGGTTTTGAATAATCTGAAATTGGAGGAGGCTTTCGTGGATACTCGGATTACATCTTTGACGTTCATCCGTTTTGACAGTTTATTTTAGGCCATGATCCAAAAAATGAAACATATACAAGTCTCAAGTGGACCACATCACATCAAAAAGTGGTGATTGACCATTAAAAACTTCTTGTGGGCCACAAAAGTTTTGGATCAAGCTGATTTTTGTGTGGTCCCTTCATCCAGGTCTCTGTGACGTTATCAACCGGTTGGATGACAAATAAACATTCCAGTGGCCCCAAAAAGTTTTTATTGGTGGGTATTCACTCACCACTGTTTCCTGTGGTGTGATCCATCTGAGATTCGGATCTGCATCATTTTTTAGATCATATTCTAAAATGAGATGTCAAAACGGATGGACGGCGTGGATGTAAGGCACCTACATCGAGGTAGGCCCCACAGTCAGGGATCCACCAGCCGCGCCGTTGAAATTGCATTCATGTGGGCCCATCCAGCGACACATGCTTGATTGCCGCTCATCAAGGAGGCAATCTGCCCACAACTGTCGGCTATTCATATCCAACGGCCCTATTTTCCTCGCATGGCCTACGTCTGGATCCCACCCTCCACGTGTTATACACCTTTCTCAAGCTAATCATTAACCACCCTTACACGCCACGTGTCATTGTCCCCAGCCGCACGCCTTGCCGGCGAAGAACGACAGGTAATGAGTCCCACCACGAACTTCAATTCCACAATAATAAAACCCAAAAAAATCCACACGAGATTTCCTACGACAGGGAGCCCGTGCAACAAAAGGCTTTGTGTGAAATCCACTCCGTCCATCATTTTCACAAATTCATTATGTATTCTAAGAACAAAAATCATATCTATTAAAAATTCAAGTGGGCCACACTAGAGGGAAAAGTGACGATCCGGACTATTACAATTAAAAACTACTTAGGGCCCACATAAGTTTTTACAAAGATGATACCTTTTATAGATTTATACTGGAGAGAAACACCTTATGGACGGTTTGGATGGCGTATAAAAAAAATTACGGTGGGCCCCATCAAGATTTCAATAGCGGACGTCTTGATTTCAACTCTTCAATGTGGTGTGGTCCACTTGAATTTTGGGATCGTCTTATGCTTTCTATCACGACATAGCATGATATGAAGCAAATGATGGACGGAATGGATTTTACACAAAAATCACGGTGGGCCCCACAGAGCTTTTTGTTGTACGCACTCCGTGCAGCAGCGTGCTGCGTGTAGGAAATTCACGTCCCCCCAAATGCTCCTTCAAACTCCTCTCTCTCTCTCTCTCTCTCTCTCTCTCTCTTACAAAAACCCTAATTCCAGCCATTTCTCCTCAAATCTCGCCTCGCTTTCCGCTCCTCTGCCCTAGAAATTCCCATCTCCATTCCCAAAATCTTCTCGAAATCTTCCTTCCCTAGGGTTTCCCAGAACCGTCTTTTTCTGGAGAATTTTAGGGCAGGATGAGCTTCCAAGACATAGAATCCGGCCGGCCGTTCCCCGCGCGTCGAGATCTCGCCAACGGAAGGCAAGATCCGACGCAGGCTGTTGCTTCTGGCGTCTTCCAGATCAACACCGCTGTCTCGACGTTCCAGCGCCTCGTCAACACGCTCGGCACGCCCAAGGACACGCCCGAGCTGAGAGAAAAGCTGTGAGATTCCTTCCATGCCTTTGGATATTTCCGATCATGCTGTTTGAATTCTGGATTTTGATTGATTCGATTAGCTCGGAATGAATTGGACTGTATAATACGGAATTTTCATTTTCATTTGAAATAATTTTTTATTTGAATTTTCATTCTTAATTGGACTGGAATTTGGAATTCAGACTACATCTTTAAAAAAATGTAGAAATGATTAAATTGTGATTTTTTTTTTCTTTTTTCTTTTTTTTGCAATTGAATCAATTGCAAAATTCGAAAGAAGAGAGAGGGCTTCAATTATCTAATCGTTGTTGTGGGTGGTTTTTTTTTTTTTTTTTTTTAATTTAAGCAGCATGTTCTGATAATTGTTCTTTTTTTCTTGGCACCTGCCTCCTCTATGCATGGCATATGATGCCTCGATCTTGACCGTCCAAATTGTGGAGCCCATTGTGGATCCTTCATAATGCAAAGATCTTGCTGAACAAATGATTCTAACTGTCTGATTGCTGGACATCAAATGGATTGGGTGGACATATGTAAATGATTCAAAGCTCCAAATTCGATTAAGAGACCTCCCTTTATCTGAGTTTATGGGATCTTAAATATGTCTCATGCTTCCCAATATTTTGGTTAAAGGAGTGTCTGTGAGCATTGAGTACTTTGAGTTGTCTGTATATGGCATTGGGGTCTTGAAGTTGACCTTTTGAACTTGAACCTTCCAATGTAATTTTTACTCCCAGTCTTTGTTTGTTTGTTCCTTAGACAACACCAAATCCTTGCAACCAATCTCATAGTTTAGTTGAAAACTCGACCCTTGCATTTTTTTTTAGTTGAGAAAATATTTAGTTGCATTAAAAATTAAGAGAAGTGCCAAAAAGAATTGACTTGTTGTGAAAATGATCCAACTGCTTATTTAACTTGTTTTAATTGAATGTGTTATAAAAATGCCATCACATGATTGAAGAAACATAAGAATTGATCCTTGCACAGAAAAGGCAATAGAAGTAGATTTTATTGGGTCCAAAGGAAGGTCTGTGAAGTGTGAAATAACCTGTCAATGTAAAATAGGCTATGCAAATAATAAGATTAAGGTAAATTCAGTTAAAAAAAAAATTGATGGATAATGCGGAAGCTTATCTAATAAACTATAGATTTGACATGTTGTGTTTGTGGTTCTGCATGTGAGGTTGCAGTTCAAAATCATGTTGGCAATTTTAGCTGTCATAAAATAATATTTTCTTTAGTGACTTTGCTTTATCAATTGATTTATTTTGATTGATATTGGACCATATAATAGTTGCATGGTGATACTTCTTTTTTGCTCCATTTGTTAATTTTAAGTAATTCATGTTTCTTGCAGTCACAAGACAAGGCTACATATTGGACAGTTGGTGAAAGACACTTCAGCAAAACTTAAACAAGCGAGTGATACAGATCAGCATACTGAAGTTAGTGTGAGTGCAGCTAAACTTCCATGTTTTGCTCTTTATTGTAATCTCAATCTCAAATTAGTTAGAGTCTTCTCTTTGTTCCTATGCAGTTTTATAACTTTTCTTTTTTGCCACCACCACCCCCCCCCCCCCCCCCCCCCACCAAATACTCTTCTTGGTCTTCCGATTGAGTTGATTATCAGTTTGTTCTTGACTTTGGTTGAAGACAACTCTTCAAGATAAAGAGAGCCAAAAGAGGGAATAAGGGAAAACCAATATGGCCAATTTGTCAGGGTTAGTTGGGACTTGTGGGCGGCAGTGTAACTGCTGTGACACTCCAAAGGTGGATGTAAATGTCTCACGTCTCCTTTTTTCGTATGTACAGATCTGCAATTCTAATGAGTCTTCTTGTATTCTTCGTCTGTTTGTCTTCCATGTCGCACAGGAAGGCAAATCTCTCCTCTCACCAACTCAGAAGTTGATTTGCAGAATCTCAAATGGTTGTGTTAATTTCATCAAGTTCTTAGGACAACATATCCACAGTAGTTTGTAATGAAAAAACTCTGCTAAATGATCAGAGTGCTGCCAGGTGAGGCAGGAAATATGTGGATCCAATGGGGTAGTTTTTGTTAAAATGACTGTGGCATATTGTAGTTACAGGGAATCAATGGGCTGATTTGCAGCCACCATCTGGTTTTTGTTGCTAGATTGCATTAGTGGAAGATGATGGCTCAAGAAAATCCCTGTTGAATCATCATGATACAAAGGCTTTACAGAAGCTGCGATTCTGTAATCTTGAAGTCGGTTCTGCAGTAGGATGCAAAATATGAGAGTAACATTTACTGCCAAGGTGCAATTGTCACTTTTTTGTTCATTCCGTTTGTCCTTTAGCAATCAAACCATGTCGCCGTCGTCATCATAGCCTTATCCAAGATATTTCAGATCAGCTAGTAATCAAGTCATATTATTAAGCTCTACATTTAATGGAATTTTGTCATGGACAATTTCACCCCGCCAGCACTAACAAACAAATGAAAAATGTTCCTACCACTATTTTCTGCTTCCTGTCAACCTGGAGCCTTCGCTTTTCCGTTTCTGTCAACAAATCATTATGGATTCCTTAACTTGTAGCCTTTGTAAGCTAATATAAGATTTCTAACATAAATTCTTAGACATGGTAACAATGTGAAGCAGAAGATCATTATGTATTCTTACTGACAACTTTTTTTTTTTTTTTTTTAGCCCTTAAAAATGTAACCCAAGTGTTTTCATCCTTAGCTGTTTGCAAATTTTCCTTGGCGAAGAAGATCTTACATGTTGCTTGATACCTAGTTGCTCACTGATGGTCAAATCATGCATGATACCTCATGATTTTATGTTCATGCATGTGCATGCAAATGTGCATATATTTATGTGAATGTGTGTTAATTTGTGGCTATTTGAAATTTTGAACACATGGCCATTTAGCTGTCAAAAATCATCATCGCACTGTAGTTCTTAACTAGAATTTAAAAAAAAAAAAAAAAAAGACCAAAACTATCCACACTAACTGCATAAGTGCACTTTTCTTAGCCTTTCGTGTTCATGCAGTTTAAACATGAACACTATTGTTATCTGGTTGTTGTGCTCAGACATTGAGTTTCCATCTAAATGCAGGCCAGCAAAAAGATAGCTGATGCTAAGCTTGCAAAAGATTTCCAGGCTGTTTTGAAAGAGTTTCAGAAGGCGCAACGGCTTGCGGCTGAGAGGGAAACAGCGTATGCCCCTTTTGTTCCCCAAGCAGTTCTTCCTTCCAGGTAAATTGGAAAGCATATAGCATCTTCTATCTGTTTAGAATTGGAGATATTTGCATCGTACATGTTGTTTGCATGACATTCTGGTTGTGAGCAGCCACTTAACTCTTAGCAACAGGACTTACTTACGAAGAATCCACCATGAGATGCTTAATTATTGGTCACTTTCTAGAAAAACCTATGTTGCTTAGGGCCATAAAACTACTGCCAAATTGTCGTTGGCTCCAGACCCTTAGCCAAACATACATGTGTTCTGGGCCTGCATGCAATGCGAAACTGCATTAAATGGGTCACTCTTTCCTCCAATTTTCTGCTTTACCAGCGGGCTTGCACATCCCATCCACCATCACATACATAGATTTCTTAAACCACCCTTATGTTGCATAAATTTTGATAATGTGCCTGATTATTTTAAAATTTCTCTCATATTCTTGAACTTTTAAGAGGTGCCTGGGAACAACCATACTCTTAAAGATGCTAAGAATGCCTCACTATATGTCCAATCTATCCCAGGAGCTTTGCTGACCCCACAGGCACCTTCACAATCAGTGCACATGCCTACCTGGGAAGTGTGTGAGACATCTGAGTGGTGCATGAGGCGGCCTCCTCTTGAAGATGGCCATACACAGAAAATCCATCCAGTCTACTCGTGAGGCGGGCCACATACAATGTGTTGTTGCATATGCCTGCATGTGAAGGTTTGTGGAGCAAGCATGCCTTTGTGACTTGCAAAACTCCTCCCAGACCAAGGAAAGAAAACCTTTGCTTGCTATCAGAATGGACTTCCACTTCTTTTTTTTCTTTCTCCCAAAACAATGACCGTGATATATCTTTTTTTTTCTTTTTTTTTTTTTTTTTTGGCATGGTAATGATGTCAATTTCCCTTTTTCATTCAGAATTAATGATTGACCGGCATGCATATGATAGTGCGTTGGGTATGGTTCTTTTGGTCTGCACATAAAGCTTCTGCCTGTTATTACAACGTGTCTTCAGTTTCAGCTTTGCATATAGCAGCTAACTTAGTCACTCTGATCATCTCTACACAGCTATACTGCAAGCGAGCTAGACATACGTTTGGATAAAACTCCTGAAGAGCGCGCTCTTCTTGTAGAATCTAGAAGGTGAGTTCTGTTTTCCATGTTCTGCTGTTACATCTTAGATAGGCCCTTTTTGAGTTTTTTCCTTTTGTAAAAGCCTAAGAAGAATGTAGTCTGTCTGGTTAATTTGCTTAATTTCCTTTTGTGGAATTTTGTTGCCATGTTTTTATTACTTCCAAATTCAAACTCTCCGGATGTTGGCATGTGTTAGTGTTTTTCTAGCTTTTTTCCTGCTCAGCAATCGTATCCAATTGATTGAGACCACCACCCTTACCACGAAGCATGGCCCCAAAAATCTCTATCGTACATGTGGCAATTGTATAGTGGTCAGAAACATTGATCTGGTGAGCCATCACATGGATGGGCCTAAAAGAATAATGCGGATTAGACTCTTGTAGCCATACAATCGGTGACCTGACAAGGGTTAACTCAAAACAAAGCAATGTATCATATCCAATCCTGGCTTTTTTCCCATCCATGTGGTGGCCCACTAGCTCAACGGTTGCAATACCATGATGTTTTCCATGCTGAGAGCGAGTTCTGCAATGTGTGAGACGTATTTGCGTATCATTTGTCTAATATGGTCTCTTCATGGCATCATGATAGCCCGAACTTTTGTTTGCTTCATGTCACAGACAAGAGGTCTTGCTACTAGACAATGAAATCTCTTTCAATGAGGCCATCATCGAGGAAAGAGATCAAGGAATCCAGGACATCCAGCAGCAGATTGGCGAGGTGAATGAAATCTTTAAAGATCTTGCAGTGCTGGTTCATGAGCAAGGAGCCGTGATTGGTAAAGTCATTGCATCTTACCCAGACATTTCAGTTTAATGGTTTCCATGGAAGGTTTGTGAGCCTCTATTGGTGGAGGTTCATCCTGTCCAGGATCCCCACCGTACACATTCTACTTCCAGATTATCAGAACCGTTGATCCGGTGAGCCCCACTGCCTGTAGGTGTTATAGTTCAAATTTCACATGATTGTGCTATATCTTAGCCATACAGCATTTGCAGCCTGAAAATGTGTGGTTCAGAAAAAAAGAATGGCGCAATGGTCAATGGACACATTGGAAAGATGGGATGCATACGATGATGATAACACCTTGATGGTAGGACTGATGCCTGTCCAAGTGGTGGTCCACCCAACCAACTGCTCTGACTGCCCTGGATGTGTTGACATGTACAGCAGAGATTCTGGAGACATGCAAACCCTCCCTCCCTATTTTTTCTCTGATTTACCCAGTCTAATCGTTGCCATTGCCTTCGCAGATGACATCGACTCCAACATTGAGAATTCCTATGCGGCAACCGCACAGGCTAAGTCCCAACTCGTCAAAGCATCCAAAACCCAAAAATCAAATTCATCTCTGGTAAGCTCATTGCTTTTTCTCATCTCCATTTTCCTGTTGAATTTGAACGTTGCCAACCCATGTCCTTTTGTTCATGCAGACCTGCTTGCTCTTGGTGATTTTCGGGGTCGTCCTACTCATCGTGATCATAGTCCTTGCAGCTTAGTCGGAAAATTCATTGTTCCAATCCCAATCAGTAAGTAAGAACCGGAATTTGTCAGAGCTACAGCCTTCCGATCTGGCTCTAATTGTGTTTTGCGTGGAAGTGCTGATGAGGTTGTAATCTGGTTAGGTTTATGCAGTGTAATGTATGGTCTTTTTGGCTATTGGTAACCTCAGTTGCTTTCTTTGGTTCCCTTCTTATTTTCTATTGTTGTGAGTCGGTGTTCCAGTTTCAGGTAGATGGGCTGTGCAACGATTCCTTATTATAAATAAATTCGAGATTTTTTCTTTCTTTTTTGGGTTTTGCAGCTGTTTCTATGGGAGCAAGCTCATGACCTTCCCCCGTCTTTTTGGCTGTCTGTAACTGCAGTTGCTTTCTTATTTTCTGTTGTTGTGAGTCAGTGCTCCAGTTTCCTTAGCAAATCCCTGGGCTCTAATTGTGTTTTGCGTTGAAGTGTTGACGAGGTTGTAATCTGGTAAGGTTTAGGCAATGTAATGTTATGGTCTTTTGGGCTTTCTTTGATTCTCTTCTTATTTTCTATTGTTGTGAGTCGGTGTTCCAGTTTCAGCCAGGTGGGCTGTGCAACGATTCCTTATAATAAATAAATTTGAGATTTTTTCTTCTTCTTATTTTCTTTTTACTTTTTTTTTTTCTAGGCAAGGGCAATTTATTAGAAAAAACAACAGCAAAAAACAGAAGGAAGCCGAATCGCTGAGATAGTGAAACGACCACTACACCAGAAAAAGGAGATTACAATCCTTAAACTTATATATAGATGGCAGCCCATTCGATGATTAACATCCTTGCCCTTTGAGAAACATTTTCAACCCCTTTACTTTCACCTCTGAAACATCTGCCATTCATTTCCTCCCATACGGCCAATTCGGTTAATAATAGTGCAATGAACAAATAGGTGATCCACTGATTCCTCGTCTCCCATACAACTTTCGCAAGTTGTCCACCGTAAGAACTTTCTTGTTTCCAACCAGCCAACCAAAAGCTACAAACTTCGGAGGGACTTGGTAGTGCCACACATGCTCTGTCTTGGCCTCTGTCCTCGAACTATCGTCCTTTCTGATGAAGTCGTAGAAGGATTTAACTGTGAATACATTGGATTTATCCAGTCTCAAAATAAGACTATCCGTTGACGAAGGATCTGGGCAATAGAGGTGTAAACAAGTGAGGAGTGCAACTAGTTCGTCAACCTCTTCCTCACGAAGGAATCTTCCAAGGGAGTTTCCATATCACTTCTCTCCCTACGAAAGAAACACAATCAGCTACCACAATGGACTGATTGGTAGAAATACAGGTAGATACGCGGGAATTCCACCTTTAATGGAGCATTTCCCACCCAAGCATCCTCCCAAAACCGAATTCTCACCATTCTCAGTCGCATGTTGAGGGCACACGACTGTGACCCATTTTTGAAATCAGTGGCTGTGATTCGTGGTGACCTGTACACACTGAGAATCTGCAGGTATTTGTCTTTAAAAGCCACCACTTAAGGAAATCTTTGCAGAAGTTGTAGATATAAGCAGATCATGGTGTGTCTTTTCGGGCCCGTTTGGATACCACCAAATAAGTTACTTTTTCTTCTTACAGCAGTAGATCAGTAACTTATTTGAGATACGTAAGTTTGGTTTAAGATTAATTATAAGCAAACTTTTTTACTTAAAGCTAATCACTTCAGCTTGATAAGTAGAAATCAAGATAAGCTACTTGAGGTATAAATAGTGTAAGTAACTTATGATCCAAACGGCCCCCATAGAGGTGGAATTGTCTACAATCGATATAGCTCCCAATTCTTCAGATTAAAACCCTGTGATTTAGCAACATTCCTGTCAAAACATGAATCCTTTACAACAGTTGTTGTAGGCAGTTTATGCGACGTCCAAGCTCCATTGGGCCCTCCATGTGTGGCATCCACTCTGCCCATCAGCTGAGCCACCTCGTGCTCACCATACATCAGCAGGATCCAAAACTCAGGTCAGCCACACCACGGGAAGCAATGTAAAACTGCCCCTAAAACCTCTATATTCACATGGTGTGGCCTGCCTTATTTTGGAATAATACGATATTCAGGTATGTCTCTTCGTTCTGGTGGGAATCACCTCATAAACAGATGGCATATTAACAACACGGGGAACCCCAAGAAGGTTTCCACGGTGGGCGTCCCATCCCCGCTATGCCCCGTTGTGTATTTTTGGGATCAGGTATTTAACATAGAGGTGCCACACAACTAATGGATGGAGTGGATGTCACACACATCACGGTCAGCACGGTTGTGGATTGCGTTCTTGGTGGGGCCCACACATGATGTATGTGTCTTATCCATGATGTCAATCTGTTTTTCCAGCTCATTTTAGGGCATCAACATGGGCCCCACTCATACAAAATGTAAAGATCTTGGGGAGGTGTAAGTCGAAGCATGGTTCTGGCTATTCTCTACTGCAGTGCCCATGAAAGCAGTTTTGAAGGATTTTGGTGAAAAAGATGTTTAGAGAGAGAGTATGGTTAAAAGACTTGGTAGCCAGGATCGACTGGTTTGGCCCTGAGTTGGGTCAGGGCTTGACTTAGGGCTGTAAATGGGTCAGCGGACCTGATGAGGTACCCAGACCCGACCCATTGGTTAAATGGTACGGGTCTGGGTCCAAGGACAGACCCAATTGCTAAACGGGCCTGGGTCTGGTTTCCTTTATATTAGGCCCGGCCCGACCCGAACCCATTTAGTAAGTGAGTGGGTTTGGTCTATGTTTCAAGGGACCCGTCCAGCCCAAACCCGTCCAAACCCGGTTTTAAGCCTTGTAAAATGCTTGCATACTTGATCCAAACCCGGACCCATTAGACCTGACCCATTTATAAATGGGTCTGGGTGGATCTCCCTCTACTAGACCCGAACCCATTTATAAATGGGTCTGATGGGATGACTCGAACCCGACTCGGACCCGCCCATTTAATAAAAGGGTTTGGGTCTAAAATTTAGACCCAGACCCGTTTAGTGGACAGGCGGGTCTGGTTTTGGCTAAACCCGCCCCGAACCCGACCATTTACAGCCTTGACTTGCCTGTGTTATCAAACCAGAACAGGTCCCACCAAGTCCGAGTGCAGTGATTTGGACATGAGTCTTAAAACCATGGATAGGTCTCACATTCACTCTAGAAAGAATAACGCTGAAAACTGGATCAATGCCCGTGAAGACATGGCGGCACGTGAAGGGCCCTTGAAGCTCATGCACATTTGAGAAGCTTGAAGATTCAGTAGCACATGTGATATGGTAGCATTTGTCGAGGCATGTGTAGCACACGAACAACACTTGAAGGCCAAGAAAACACACTTAAGGTGCTTGAAGATTGATGGCGACTAAGGTTTGAAGTTTCATCTGAAATTGATGTGTACATATCAGCATTGCCCATGAATAATAAGGTGATGATACATATTGGTATCACCCATGAATAGTCAGACACATTATGAAGGTAATAAGCAATCCACGTTTTATTCGATGGACTAAAAATGAGGTAGCGTTCCCATTTATTTGGGGGTTCTGAAAATAATAATAATAATAATAATATAATAGACACCAACTATACCAGGTCTAAAGTGTTGGACTGTGATTTGAAGGCATAAGCTAAAAAAAACAAGACAAATCCAAAGCTCAGGTGGACCACACCATATGAAATAGTGTTGATTGAACACCCTATTAAGCTTCCTAGGGCCCACTGTAATGTTTATTTGCCATCCAAACTGTTGATTAGGTCACACAAACCTGGATGAAGGGAAAACTGATATATCAGCCTGTGGCCCTCAAAAAGTTTTTAGTGGCATGTGTTCGATTATCACCACGGTGTACTATGGTGTGACACCATCTGAGATTTGGATCTGCCTCATTTTTTTTTGGCTCATGCCCTAAAACGAGCTCACAAAATGGATGAACAAGGGATGATTCACATGCATCATGGTGGGACCCACAACTTTTTGAGAGCATGTGGGTACGAGCGGTGTCACTACCGAATCTGAGTCCGTAAGTAGTGTCCAAAACCAGTTTGTATTACCCGAAGTTAAACCAGTTTCATCTACATAGGATGCATAAAAATCGGCTTTGTCCATGGGTGAAAACCATTGTATCCTCTCGATTTTTGAACCTACAAACATAACGGTTCCGTCATTAAATCCGATTTTTAAACCATGCAACTAGAGGACGCGGTTTGGCTAGTGACCCAAACACCAGCCAGCTAGCTGGTGTCAAAGCTCTGTGGGACCCAACATGATGTGTATGTGTTTTATCCACACACACAGGCCGTCCATCCATTTTGCCACACCACAGGAAAACAGTGGGGATTGAACATTCACTGTTAAAAACTTCGTAGCACCCACTGTAATGTTTATTTGCCATCCAACGTGTTGATAAGGTCACAGAAACCTGGTTGAAAGGAAATCACAAATATCAGCTTGATCCAAAACGTCCGCAGCCCCCAAAATGTTTTCAACGGTAAGCATTCAATCCCTACTGTTTCCTGTGGCATGGTCCACCTGAGATTCGGATCTGCAACATTTTTCCTCTCATGCCCTAAAATGAGCTTAAAAAATGGACGGACTGCGTGGATATAAGATCCATACATCATGGTGGGACTGGGGCCCACATCTTTTTGACACCAGCTACTGTTGGGGTGAATAGCCAAACCGCGTCCGCAAATAGTACGATTCCGAGGGCGGGCCCATTATATTGTGCCCAATCAATCATCCTAAGAAAATCAAAGGTATCCAATGTCAATCAAGAACTAGGAAAGTTTTGGTCCCACCCGCAATGGCAGACAGCAGGATTCCTAATAACCTCATTGGTGTTGAAAAGTTTTACGATCCATCAATCATGGAGCTGATTAGCCATAAAAAAACAAAACATGGTTAGCTGTAGATGAGATCATGAGTGTATGGCCCACCACTGCTAAATGGTATCAACCATACCAGACCGCCCTCCGAAACAACTGATTAGGTCCATCAAACTGATAGGGAAGCTCGTTGATGGGGCCATCGATACAAAGGCCGTAGCAATTTGGCTGTGCCTATGCTCCAATCTTTTCTTGGATGGGTTGGATGGTTGCAACTTGCAAGACCTGTTTTGGGGGCTAGACTAACAACCAAAGGGTGCTCCATTGATGGAATTTTGGGGTCCATTAAATGGTACTATTGCACATCGAATCCAATGCTGCCACTTGTTAGTCATCTAGCATGTATGCATCCGTCAATCTAGACCATCCACTTCGAGACCCAATTGCAGATGTGGCTAAGAACCATATGAAGTCTGATTCCACCAAAAGACATTGGAAAAGCAAAGCACTTCAACATTTCCACGAGTGGAGAACGTTGGCTAAGAACCATATGAGAACTATATAATTAATTTGTGTTGCTACCTACGACAGCCATTATAATATTGGCATTTGTAATTTAGAATTTGGAGAGATTTGTCAAATCCCCATATGTTTTTAATTGGAGACTGAGCCAAATCCGTAGATTTTCCCAAATCCACACCTCCATAAATCCATTAATTTAGGGCAAATCCAAATCCACCAAAACATTAAAAACTTATCAGAATATAAAGAAGAAAAATTATACTTAATCATTATCCAGTCTTGAGAAAGATCAATGGTTCCACCTTTAGCATGAAAGAAGAGAAATTCATGGATTACCATCGTAATGTTGCTCGTAAAGAGAAATGAGAAATGATTAAGCAAATCTGAGACAAATCCCAACATTTATGAAGTAGAGAGGGATGTGAATTTCACGATAATTTTAGTAGACAGACGCAACAGTAATTTGGCTGTGGTCGGAATCTTCTTGGGACACATTGCTAGCTGAAAACCCAAAAACCCAACTTCAAATTTACATGAGTAGAATATTGCACAATGCAAAACCAAAAAACCTTCTCTCTTATTATAGAAATAAATTAGGTCAGTTAACAAGCTTTTTTCTAAAGCTGTTCTCTATATTTTATATTCTGTCTTGTTTGTATGATCCCTTTTAAAATAGGGTTAATCTTGTTACTGTCCAATAAAAATGTAAGTTGGACAGTTGGATCAGTTACGATTGCTTCCCATAGCCATCCATAGCCATCCGTCTAATCTTGATTAGATTAGAGTATGGTAAGGTTCAGGTGCACTAAAGTTGCACAAAATTGGTGATTAATAAAAAATTACCAATGGAATCAATAAAAAGAAAAGGAAAAAAGAGTTCATTAGTAATGAAACTACTATCCACTGTCAACTTCCTTTTGTCCTGAAGCTCAACTGAAATTAAATGATCTGTGCATAAACTTCATATGGCCAAAATAAAGGTGCTATAAGTTTCGGTAGCTTGAGTGCCCTACCCCTAGTGGTTCCCACCCACGTGGCCAAGTAGAGGCTGCCAGCCCCACTCGGCCCACTGCCTTTCTTCGTCTCTTATTTAGAGATAGAGAGGGAGTGGGTGCAGGCGTTCTGGGGAGGAGAGTGTGTCATGCGTGCATGCACAATAGAGGATGAAGAGAAGAAAAGAGGAGAAAGAGGTGTGCCCGCCTGTGTGTTTGATCAAAACCTGCATTCACTAACTACCATCACTTCCCGTTCTATGGTTGACTTGAGCTGACTTGAGCGGGCTGCCAATTTCCATGTTTCAGCTCCCTAATTCAGTCGTCATGTAATCGTGTCACTCAATCTGTAATAACTTGAAATATAACATGTTGTGCTGTCCACATGCACCCGACAATCAGGACCACTGATATAATGGGCTATAGCTCAAAATTAGTTGAGATTGAAGAGCTTAGCTGTTAGAATGGTGTACATTTGCCCAGTATGCACTCTTCTTCCACTACTTGTTTTCCCAACTTTCAGTAAGTCATTGGACAATTATTGATACAATAACTACTACATTGTAATTACTAATACCTCCAGTCCCAACTGCATAATACATGGAATTGCAATTAGGAGTTTGGCTCCCACTTACAGCCATGAACGGGAAATGGCGCCCCTCCAACTTTGGCCATTTCTTCCATGTTGAATTGAATTGTTGCAATCCAGTTCAATGGGCAGTACTGCGTCACTTCCCTGCTATTTTAATTAGTGTTATCTCATCCACTGTAACTGTACACCTGGAATCAAAATCATGGACCCCACTACGGATGTTTATGGCACAGCCTGAGATCCAAGCCTGATTGAAAAACCCCACCCGTCTGATCTTCCTCTTCCAATTTGGACTGCTGGAATTTTTATTTTTAACTGTTCACTTGGTTGCTTCTGAAATGTTGGACCGGTTATGTGTAGTGAATACGACAAAACACTTAAAAAAAAATAGTGGTGAAATATCACTTTAGTCTTGTCCTCAAAGTGAGCATCCGATGGGTCAGATCATGTTTTATTTTTTGTCGTTCACCAACTCACATGGCGTCCCACCAGATTAACAGTTCCGATCAACTCAGGTAAGGCTAATATGGAAGAGAGGGAGAGCACAAAATGCAACTCAAGCAAAAATAAGAGAAGGCAAAGGAAATGGCAAAAGCAAAAGGAAAAAAAGAAAACCCATGACCCCATACCTAAAAGCATGAAGACAGGTTGTTCCACCAAACAAATGAACTCCCACCACCCATATCTTGCAGGTAAAGAAAATAATAAAAGTAGGCCAAAGGCTCGCATGTTTGCCACACCATGTCAAACGGTGGTCCTCATCCACCGCATACATGTAATATCCATCCAAACCGCTCATATTGTGGGCCATGAACATAGCCCGAAATCCAACCAACTGCCCAACATTAATCATCCGAATTCACCCAATGAGTTGGAACACTGATCGTTTAACTTTTGGCATCGATAATGCCACCATTTGAGTGTCAATTTCAGGCCATGCTCGAGCCACAACAGGGCCCAAGAATTTAGATGGTCTGGATTCACAGACATATATGCCACATGCGCTGTGGATGAGTCCCCGCAATCCAACAAGATGTGGCCCAAAAAGATAGATGAAAAAAGAGAATCTCAAAATGTAAAAGAATAGGGGAAAAGGAAGGTAGAATTACCTACCTGTGCCTTGATTGCAAACACAAGAATATGATGACCCATCTCAACATCCAATCACCTCCACTTTGGATAATGCATGTGCATATGATGCCCCCAATAAAAAGCAATTCCCACCAACAGACCACCCCGCAAGATACTCTTCTTCATCTGCAAGCTGAGCAAGGCATTATAAAACCTGTGCCAGAGCAACTCGATTTCCCCGAAGATGGCGGCAACAGCTCCAGTCGAGATCGGCACTCGAGGAACGATCGGATCGCTCCTTTCGCAAGAGATCGAATACTTCAGAAGGCTCGAACTGGACCGCCGGAACACCCCGCAGAGACCATGGACGCAGATTGCGGGGGTGAGATCAGGCAGTTGCAGTAGCTCTGGGACCAATTCTGGGTTTGCAGTTGTGACCCAGAAGAAGAAGAAAAAGAGAGGCAGTGGAGGGTTCCTCCCGAGCATCTGCTCTGCAGTGGAGGTTGCAGATAACCGGGTGGAGAGAGTGCCCGGATTCAGTTATAGGAATCTGAAAACAGATATCAAGAAGGTTCAAGGCTAGGCAAGAGTTTCGGAGAGCTTGGAGAAACTAAGCTTCTTAAGGCCGGCAGTTATGGGGCTGGGCCATGTTTTGTCGGGGTTGCCGCATTTTAGATCTACGACTTCAACGACAAGGTACGATCCTTTCTTGTTTGGTTTCTCACGGCTGGTATTTTCATCTGTGGTGACATTTTCGGAGCTGAGCATTGGGACGCAATGGTCGTTCTTTCGGAGGTTGGATCTTGTTTTTGGTGCATTTACATGAAGTCTTTGATTACTGTTGTTGTTGTTGCTGCTGCTGCTGGCTGGCTTCATTAGGCAAATTCCTCCTTGATTGTGTTTTCTTCGGAATTGCGCCACAGGGAACTGACACAGGAATCGTGGGATGCTTCCTTCTCGGAGGGCATCGATGCTTGTGGCACATGTTTCATGGATTGCAATTCCCTTGTCATCAAGGAACTGATTGTACCAGTGGTCCCCACCCTGATAGAGCCTCCACAATCATCGATGGCTTCGAGTGCCGGAACCATGATCTTCTGTCAATCAGAGTTTTGCAGATACCCTTTTTTTTCTTTTTTCAGGTGGAAGCCAATGGTAGTTGCATGTATGTTCTAACACAAGCTGTAGCTGGCTGGCTTTAAAGAAAACAGTAAAACCACTCAGAAGTGTATAGAAAGTGAACTTTTGTTGCAGTTTGGTTGAGTTGGGTTTGGATGTGCAAATGACTTGAATTGATAAGATTCAGACTAGTATTCATAATGAAGAAGGAGAGCCCTCAAATTGCATCTTAGTTCTTCCAAAGTCAAACTTAAAAAGTAATGTAATTTGCAATTTGGAATACAGGCACTCAACAATTGAATAGCACATCCAAACATGCCCAAAAGTCTCATTTCAATTTAACTAGATCTGCACCAATCTAAACTCCAATGGTAAAAAAAAACCAATAAGAAACTCTATAAGATGGGAATGGTAATGATGAATGGGGAGGGCTCTAGCATACAATATTATAAACCATGATTTTTAACAAGTGAAAAATAGCTAGGTAGGCAGTAGTAAAAAGAAGAAGAAGAAGAATTAATGCATCTAGCAAGCAATTGCAGGTTCCAAAGAATGGATAAGAGGTTAAAATCCCATAAAGCAGAAATAGCAACAGCATGCAGGATTTCAGGAAAAAATTAAAAAGCTGGGCAAGGAATTCATGCTTCTCTGTTATTCGTCGCCGTAAATAGAAGAAGATGAGTTATGGGATCCTGGAAACCAAGGGCTTCCTACGGTATACTTGAGTTTTCAACACTTACAAGGAGGGTTCGTCGTTTGTAATATAGATCATTGTTTTGTTGTACTCCACTGTGGATGGAACATGGTTCCAAAATCTCCCAGAATGGAAGATGTAGGTCCCACTTTTGGAATCTTTCATTTGAATGTGGACCGTTGCTGTATTTCTGTTCTTAACCCTCTATTTGTAGGCCACAGTAAAAAGGTTAGGATCTTAGGATTTTTCCGACGAGGATATTTTTGGGGTAAGGTCTATCCGCATTGGGACACAGCAGACCAATGTTTTTCGCATTATTGAACCAAGGGTCCCACTTGTCAAAATTGATCCCCAACTATCAAGAATCCTATAATATTCCCCAGGGAATGAAGGAGAGAGGGAAGGAAGAAACTACCTCTATTCTCAAACAGCAGATTCTGGTCCACCCAAGGAACCTAACAACAAATACCTTGAGATGGAGGAGAGTAAGGAGGTCGAAACTGGTGTCCTATAGAAGAGATGCTAATGAGCTTTGGCGTTGTTATGTACTCCTCAAATGCCCCATGGCTCGAATACTTTGTTCATCTCAGCCATATATGAAAATAGATGCTCCTCAACCAAAGCAGTGGATAGGGGGTCTGAAACACGTAAACATCTACCAACCATCAGAATAATAACATGTGCAGTTTAACAAAATATATGGTAGGAGAATCTAATAACATGTGCAGTTTAATAAAATATATGGTAGGAGAATCTAATCAATACAACCAAAAGGAGGAAGAAACAACTTCAGCATTTTACTCTCCACAAAAACACAAAACCAGCAAAAGAGGACAAGAATCCAGTCAAAAGGCATTATTAAACAGAGAAGGATTGGGATTGAACACTAGAAAACTACCATGTGCTGACAATCAATAGAACAAGAAATTCGAAAGGATCCAGCAATAGAAAAGGAATATCGCAAAAGAGATTAAACACTCAATGCAGTGTAGAGAACGTATGGCAAGTAGAGGGGAAAAAACACTTTACAACCTCCTCTTTTCTTTTCTTTTCTTTTTTTTCTAAAAGGGTAGTAGATTGTAGCATTATGGGCCCACTTGGTATGTGTATGACATCCAACCCATCCAACAGATGCAGCCCACCATTATGACCATATGAACCAAAAATCAGGTGGGCCACACCATTATGATCAAATCATCAAATGGTTCACACATGAAGTTCAGTTTTTTCATTTGTATAATCATCATGGTGGGATGCACCTGTTGGACGGGTTGGATGTCATAAACATCCATGCGGGGCCCATACTGCTTGACTTACCACTTTTTAGAAGAAGAAAAAATGTGGGCATTACATTTCACTTGCCAATAAGCAAGTTTTGATACTAAACAAGTCGCGGCATCAATTGGTAAAATCAGAATCCTTGAGGAATCTTCCAGTAAAAATCCCTTGATCATAAAACACGAGAAAAAGCAAACTGAAAAATCCGTAAATTACGCCAAAATTTTCAAAAATTTACACCCAACAAATCATCACTAAAAATTTTAGAACTTCACAAAATTAATCAGATAAACATCAACGGAAATACATTCCAAAGCATTTCTATCCATTTTCAAACTCCAAGACCTACAAAATGACCCAAATTCCATCGACAGCACAGTATTCCTAAACAAGCAATGCAATAACCTCTAAAAATCAGCGATCTCCCCTCAGATTGAAACTAACAGAAGTAGAGAACGAAAAACAAATGAATCTTTAAAATGCAGTTAAGATCCTAAATTTATAACCTAAATGATTTACTCAGTGGCCACTCAAGGAAGCACCACCAAGCTTAAAAAAACACTTAATTTCCATTTTATGATATATGTATACAGAAATTCACTGCAAACACTGAGATTCTGCAAAATTCCTCATGAATAGGGCAAAGAAACACTTTCTAGGGTTTCAAATTTGGAAATGGGTCCCGCCATCGAATGACTGCTTATCTCAAATGTCATTTTTAAGAGAAAATAAAAATGGCAAAATACACTATTCAACCACACTCAGGAGTGGATATCAAAACATGCCCTAATCTATCTTCAGATCATCAAACAAAACCTATAAAATTCTCCAAAGCAAACTGAATTCGCAACAATCTATCCCCAAATCCATCTATCATAGCATGAATTTCCATTTCCTGAATTCAAAATACAAGACTCCCAAACGAGGAAAACATCAGAAAAGCCAAAGATCTAACGGAGAGCAGGGAAAGAGAAAGGCAATTAAATTCAATAAAATGAACCAGAAATCACAAATTTACACTGAGAAATCGCTGATTAGAGCTCGGATTATATCAGTAACTCCACTTCCCGACTCGAATCTTATGAATTGAGTAGATTCAAAACTAAAACCCTAGAAATTACAAAATTCTATCACAAGATAGTCCAAGAGAGAAGCAGAGGGAATCCGGTACGAGAAATAAAAGCCCTAGAAATTAATAGAGAGGGAGAGATAAGAGGCAATACTGACAGAATTGGATCGTCATTAAAGCTCTGAGAGAGCTCTGAGAAACCCTAGAAAAACCCTAGAAACCTCTCTCTCTCTCTCTCTCTCTCTCTCTCTCTCTGAGCATTTTCACATGCATCACGTCGCCTTCATGGCAGATCTGGTATTTGTCTCTCTCAGGAGGCTCGCGCAATCGCCCAATCTACTCCCCCATGTGATTATGCGGACCGTTCATCCAGGATCTCCTACGGATACACGTGGAGAGAATCTGAATGCAGACCATTTCTGCTCCCTGATGCGGACTTTTAAATGAACAGTCCAGATCATCACGTGGTGGTGGTGCAGAAGGGGCGCATTGATTGGGCGAGCTCTCTAGAAGAGAGCCTTCGAGGCTTCATTGGATTTCTGACTCGGCCGAGTCGACTCGGATTCTGTTGAGTCCGATCCGCTACAAGTCAGCCCCCTAGAAACCCGGACTCGGGCGAATCATAAAAGATCGCTATTAATAAATAGGCTTACCTGTCTTCGGCCATTTGGCCCAAGCCCAGCCAGAAGTGGACCGAGCCCGGAAGCACGATGGACCAGCCAGCCCATTGACACTCTGGTCTAGTTGCTTGAGTCCATTTCAATTGTGTGTCGGGTGTGGAGCGGAATGAGCTGGTGAAACACAAACATTGATTGAGCATTGCTGCCACACTGAGCTCCCTTTGATCCTAATATGGTAGGGTTTGATTGGACAACATACCGCTATTAGATATGGGCTCCAATAGAAAGTATGTTTGAAAGTTATTGGATTGATTACATATATAATTGGGCCCATCTCTAACAACGGCTAACCATTCAATCAAATCCCACCCCGTTTGGGGCGTAGAGAGTTTTGTGAGGCAAGTACCCAACAGGCCAGTCTGTGTAACACAAGTAGACTCGCCAAGTGGGACTTGGGACACCAGCTGTCTATGACTTACGTGCGACATCTGAGCAGCTCATCAGTTGTCGCTGCATCATATGCTGTGGCAAAAAATTCAAAGCCTCTCTGATAATCAGGGAGGCAATCAATGTATGCTAGATGAGGATCATCGGATGCTGCTTCCTCATGCATGTGTAGCCCATATAACAAGGACCAATGGCGCAGGTGTAGATATAGCGAGATCAAACACCATCTTTCTTACAGGATAAATACTTTAAATCCACGGGGCAAGCAAGAAATCCTTAACCGGTGACCTACGAATCCATGAAGAAAAGACAAAGACGAAGCTTTTATCAAAGATAATAATATAAATAATGTCTCCAAATGAAAATAAAACGAGCTTATTGTGAACAATTGACTCTCAGCGCCCTACCCACACGGCATTTCGCCTCTCTCTAGATGCTTTTTTCTTTTCATTGTTTGAAATGTGGGGTATTGGTATGATTGAAACAATGTTGTGTAAGATTGGAGTCATCGCTACCTAATTACTACAAATCTACAGTTAACTAAACCTTGTAGAAACACTTAAAAAAAAGGGACCCAATAATTTTTAATTTTAAGATGACTCCTAGATTTGCATCCAAAGATTCGGAATAAGGACCATGGTTATAAAGTGGGAAAGTGTTAGGAACCCACTCCATCTAGACAAACGTACAGTCTCTACTTCAAAGGATTAAACAAATTTCGAGGATTAGTTCTTGCTCTTACACTAATGACATATGATGAATGGTCGGGTTCGAGCCGGCTTTAGCCAAAACCAGACCCACCCATTTACCAAATGGGCCTGGGTCCAAATTTTAGACCCAGACCCTATTACTAAATGGGCGGGTCCGGGTCAACCCATCAGACCCATTTATAAATGGGTCTGAGTCTGGTAGAGGGAGATCCACCCAGACCCATTTATAAATGGGTCGGGTCCAGTGGGTTTGGGTCTGGATCAAGTATGCAAGCATTTTACAAGGCTTAAAACCGGGTTTGGACGGGTCTGGACCGGACGGGTCCCTTGAAACATAGACCAAACCCGCCCACTTACGAAATGGGTTCGGGTCGGACCTAATATAAAGGAAACCAGACCCAGACCCGTTTAGCAACTGGTCTGTTCTTAGACCCAGACCCGTACCATTTAACAAATGGGTCGGGTCTAAATGGGTTGGGTCCAGGAACCCCATCGGGTCCGCTGACCCATTTACAGCCCTATGTGCAATGCTATTATCAGTGTGAGTCAACACGAATTTCTGGTAGGCAAGTTCCAACTATGTGGCAAGCCTTAGAGCATATGTTCATATTCACCAATGCTGAAGTGATGTGTATGATGTAATGCAGTGCTAGGTGTGAGTCGGTCACAAATTTTTAGTGGGCAAGATCTAACCATGTGGCAAGCCTCAGAACATACGTTCGTACCGACAGAGTGCTGGGGTGATATATAAAACGTAGTGCACACCGGTCAAGATTTCTAATGGGCAAGATTCGATTAAATCAGCGAACCATAGAGCATATACCCCAACTGGCGTTAATGTAAGATGAGATGCAATATGTATGAATGAAAAAAAGCAGGGGATTGAGAAGTGAGTCTATGTTGCACAATGCTAACACAGGGTTGAACAAAACTGGTTTAAGCTTGGTGGACAGAAGTGTCACAAGGGGTTGACTTGAGTGGCCTAGATTTAAAGTTAAATGGCTCGAGAAGCTAGGAGCTAAGGCTAAGATTGAACCCGGCCTAGGCTAGGCTCACTTCTTCACTCTTGCTCTCCTTGGTGGAGGGATGGCTTAGCTAGATGGCTAAGGCTAGGACCAAGGGCTGGGCTGGGCTAAGACTAGGGCTAGGCTATGAGATGCTTGGATGAGATTTCCAAGAAGAAGAGGTGTGGTGGGATTCGTTGTTTTTTTTTAATGTGAAGAGGATGGGGATACTTATAGCCTCTAACCTCGGTTTTTTTGTAATTGTATCCAAGTTTAGGGGTAAAGTAAGCTTGGATGGCTAAGATTGAAGATTGTCATGTGGCAAAGGATGGATGGTTGGATTGATTGGCAAGATGGTAATTTGGGTTCAAGAGAAAGGCATCAGAGTAAATACGATTTTCTTGCAACTTAGGGTATGTAAATAAACTTCTCGCACGATTCAGGGGGATACGGCTTGGAGAGCGGGGCGGCCACGTGGCTTGCGGCACACAGGGTGCCGCCAACTCTCAAAGGAGTCCCCTGCTTCAGCAGGTTCCTCCCTCAAGCGTGTGGCGTGCCATGCTTTGAGGTTTGGAGGCTTTTTGTTTCCCTCGAAACTTCTCTTGGGCTTCTCTTTGGGCTTTGACTCTTTTGAGCTTTTATGAGTTTTGGGTTCAACAAGGTGAGTTGACTAGGTTGATGTGTAGGGTGTGCTAACCAGGTGAGTTGACTCAATTGGTTGACTCGCTAAGTTGGCTCAGGGTTTTAGGTTTTCGGGATTTTAGGTTTTGAGACTTGGCTAACTGGGTTGAGTTGAATTGAGCTTAGGTTTTTTGCTTGGATAGAGTTTGGACTAAGGTTTAGGATCAAGGATTGGGCTTGGGATTAGCCATCGAAGTGAATGGGATTAGTCCTTCAACTAACTTATCGGCCCAAGGTGGGGGTGTCTACACTTACTATACTTCCTAACATAAGAAAAACCATATAAGAGAGAGAGAGAGAGAGAGAGAGAGAGAGAGATAGAGAATAAAAAGAGTTTTGAATTAAAAAAAATAACAGATAGAGTTTTGAATAAAACAGGAAACAAAACAAAAAAAATTGAAACTTTCCCACCAACTTTTACACAAGTTCATGCACTCTAGGTAGAGTGGTCGGCGACTGAAATTCTCAAAAATACTCAAGAGAGTTAAGTGTGTAAATTTGGAGAGTTTTGGACACCCAAAGATGGATGATCGGGCACCCAATGATAGAGGTTAGGTGCCAATTCAGGCTATCAAATTGGGCCAAAATCATCTAGAGAGTTCAACTCCTTATTGGTTGGAGGTCGGTCAACCAACTAAGGGTAATTGGGTGCCCGAGCACTGCTGCTTCTCTTGGCTTCCTTGCTCTGGCCAATCTTAGTCACGTACTCATCTCCAACCCTCAACACCCCAAATATTTCTTAAGTCCACCACATCAGCACGCGTGACCAAAGCTCCTGTAGTAGTCATTTGGTAGCTTGTACTTGATAGGCATCGGCAATTATCATGAAATCTATATGAATTGAAATCATCATTAGTTATGTTTGGCAGCCTGTAATATGAATTCATTAAAATCTAGCAATCCAATAATCAGAATCATCAAATTGTGTTTGGCAGTGTATATTTTGAAGAGAGAGAGAGAGAGAGAGAGAGAGAGAGGAGTGAGTGAGTGTGAGTGAGTGCAAAAGATGATTGTGACTAACAAATTAGTGATGAAATGAAATCACTTAATTTATTGTGATTTAAAAAAAAAAAAAAACAAAAGTGGCTCTTAGTGTATTTCTCTTCTCAACCACACCATATTAAAAATTCAAGCCTGACCTCCAAAATGCCTGAACCATTTAATTGTAACTGGGTCAAGTTCGAACAACCAAACTAGACACACCAGCATGGGTTGATGAACGGTCCGTGCTATGAAAAGCCAAGCTCAACACTGCTGCTCGAAGACCAGCGAGAGCATCCCAAACCATGATCCGTATCGGTGCATCAGCAATAAAAATGACAAGAACCGACCTTACCAAGATCGACGGTGAAATTCACAACAGATGTGACTTCTGTTTTAACCGTCCACTTAGAAGTGCCCATAAAAATGTGATTGTTGGCATATGTTCAAATCACGGTGGGGCCCACGGTTGAAGCTTCATTCAAAGTGAGGCCAAAAGGATATCAGTGTTACCAAGCCTAACCAAATTCTCTTTATGTGAGCAAGTCCCACCTGCATGAGTAGGCAAGCATGGCGTGTGCTTTAAGGTATAAAAGTGAGAGGTTCGTTCCAATACATCCCAACTGATCATATTGCAATGTGATGCATTAGGATCTAATCCATTGAGTTAGATTCTTTTCTCAGTGATCCAAACCATTCATGTGATGGGGCTCCTCCTCAATGGGGATGCCAAAAATACAGATTAGATTGAATACTTCAAACCCTTGGATTATACGAAGGTTATGGTGACTATCCATTTTCAAATAAAAAACCCCGATTTTCGAATTGCTGGAATAATCCAGTTTAGTGATTTTGCTTGTTTTTTATCCATCGTACCATCATATGAACAATTTCAATCATCGAAAGATGGTCCGTATTCAAAGGCTAAACTCCCGGTGTATCACATTGCAATACTTCCGGATGCATTAGATCAAATATCTAAAAGTGGAAGAGAAAAAACTTTAATACTCTCACGGAAGGAATGTACGATGCGCAGCACTAACAAATTACATACTTGATCGAGGTGGCAACGTGACGCAGGCATGGATATGCTAAGGTCAATCACTGCTTTCTTTGCGAGATAACTATTCCAAATCTATAGAGCTTCAAGGACTACTTAATCCGACTTCGTTGGAAAAATCTTGAATACATAATATACTTCTCGAATCCAAAAGAAGAGAGAAGGCAAAAGCTAAACTTTGATTAAGATAAAAGAATGATTTATTTAACAACGATTAGAATGTATTTAAATAATTTAAAAACCCCTAAACAAACCTTAATTACGTAATACAGAATCTTAGTTAAAAATGAAAACAAAATTACAAAATCGCGCAAACTGCATAAATCTGTCAGTGGCACCTCAAGTAGGACTAAAGGTCATCTTTGTTGGGTGCGTTTCACACAAACCTTCGGATCTCGCCCCCCAATACACTAGAATTATGGACTATGCTAATGCAATAATCAAGAACAAACATCAACCACACGACACAAGGAGTTTTTACGTGGAAAACCCTCTAAAGAGGTAAAAACCACGGGACCTAGTCCAGATCAACAATCCACTATTTCAGGGAACTGTTACAACCGATCTCAAGCACACACCGCTTGGATCAAACTTCTTCACCCATACAGGGATGGATAAACTGCAAGAGAATAGTAAAGGAGAAACGATCTCACCGATCCCGAGGACGTAGAAGCGCTGAGACAACCGTTGCGCAGAAGAATCCTTCTTCAAGCAACTTCTCCCTTCTATAAGCTTCCTCTTTCTCTCTCTTCTCTTTCCCTCTTCCTCTTTTTCTCTCTTTCTCACCTTGGACGTGTTAGCAACACAATGGGATGCCCTAATCCCGTTTTGGAACGCTTAAGTACCAAAAACGAAGGAATTAGAGCCAAATATGGAAACTGCGTACAAGCAGTCCGTGCCAGGTCGGGCGCCCGGTCACCAGACCGTCGGGCGCCCGGCCAACCAAAAAATAGTCCAGCGATTACACCTAAAGAAAATGAATTTCGGGCGCCCGGACCAAACATGGTCGGGCGCCCGGCGGGTCATCGGGCGCCCGGTCACTTTGACCGTCGGGCGCCCGGCAATGGACAAAACAGTCCAGCGAGCAAGGCCTGCATTGGGTGATTTTCGGTCGCCCAGCCACAGTTAGGCCCGGGCGCCCGACCATACCAAAAAAATCCCTCTCTCCTCTGACACTTGAGGAGGAAAACTCCATCAAATCTCCCCCTTTCCGACTCAGGAGAAATTCGCATTCTTCAAGCCAGCTAGGTTTCTGCAAACCTCAAACTTGCCCTTGAGCAAAGCTTTGGTCATCATGTCTGACCCGTTATCGTCCGTATGAACCTTCTCAAGTTGTAACACCTTCTGTTCTAAAGTATCCCTGATCCAGTGATACCGAATCTCTATGTGCTTCAACTTGGAATGCTGACTTGGATTCTTGCTCAAGTGTATAGCACTCTGGCTATCGTAATTGACCACATGCTCCTCCTGCTTCAGGCTAAGTTCCTGTAGGAACCTCTTCATCCAAAGCATCTCTTTGCATGCTTCTGTGACTGCAATGTACTCGGCCTCTGTCGTTGACAATGTTACGACCTTATGTAGCTTGCTCTGCTAAGAGATCGCTCCCCCTGCAAACGTGAACATGAACCCCGATGTAGACTTCCTGGAGTCTATGTCACCTGCCATATCTGCATCTGTGTAGCCTTCTAACACAGGTTTTCCATCACCATAGCATAGGCTCAACCTGGATGGGCATCTCAGATACCGCAGTATCCACTTTATCGCTGCTCAATGTTCCTTGTCAGGATTGGCAAGGTACCGACTGACAACCCCAACCGCATATGCTATGTCTGGGCGCATACACACTATAGCATACATCAAACTTCCTACCGCTGACGCGTAGGGTATCTTCCGCATCTCTTCCACTTCCGTCTTCGTCTTGGGACACTGCATGTCGCTCAATTTGAAGTGACCATCTAGTGGAGTACTGACCGACTTTGTTGCATTCATATTGAACCGCTTTAGGACTTTCTCAATATACCACTCTTGTGACAACCAAATCTTCCTGCTGCTTCTGTCACGGGTTATCTCTATTCCTAGGATCTGTTTTGCCGGGCCCAAGTCTTTCATCGCAAATGACTTGCCCAACTCCTGTTTCAGCCTGTCAATCTTCTTGATGTCTTTTCCCATGATGAGCATGTCATCAACATATAATAGCAGAACTAAGAAATCACCGTCTGAGAACTTGCGTGTGAACACACAGTGGTCCGACTCCGTTCTGTCATATCCATGCTTCAACATGAACGAGTCGAACTTCTTGTACCATTGCCTAGGAGCTTACTTCAGCCCATACAAGCTCTTCCTAAGCCCGCACACCATATGCTCTCTGCCCTTGACTTCGAACCCTTCTGGTTGACGCATGTAGATCTCTTCTTCCAGGTCACCATGGAGAAAGGCAGTTTGACATCTAACTGCTCTATCTCCAGATCCATGCTAGCCGCCAACCCGAGCAACACCCGAATGGATGTCATCTTCACCACTGGTGAGAATATCTCCTCGAAGTCTATTCCTTTTCTCTAACCAAACCCTTTCACCACAAGTCTGGCCTTGAACCTTGTCTGTGAATTCTTCTGCTCATTCTTCTTTCTGAACACCCACTTGTTGCTCAGAGCTTTCTTGCCCTTAGGCAATTTCACCATGTCATAGGTGTGATTCTTATGCAAGGATTCCATCTTCTCTTGCATAGCTTTCAACCACTCTCCCTTATGCTCGTCGGCTAGGGCCTCAGAATAGTCTTCTGGCTCTCCCCCATCTGTGAGCATAATGTACTCATACGGCGAGTACTTCTTGGATGGATGTCTGTCCCTTGATGTCCTCCTCACCTCTGGCTCAACAGGTAGATCAAGTTGGGGTTGCTCCCCCTGTCCATCTTCTGTAGCTACTCTCTCATCCTCTGCACCTTGCTGTACTCCCCCGTCATCAGGTACCACGGGATGAGTAATCGGATCAGTATCTTCCAGTTCACCTGAACTGGGTTGGGTCTTCTCTGGCTTTTCAATGTCTTCAATACACTGATTTTCAATGAAAACCACATCTCTGCTCCTGACGAGCTTCTTCTCGGTTGAATCCCACAACCTGTAACCAAACTTCTCATCACCGTACCCTAAGAACACACACTACCTGATCTTCATATCGAGCTTGGACCTCTCGTCCTTTGGTACGTGAACGGATGCCCTGCATCCAAACACCCTGAGATGACTGTACGATAGATCACATCCAGTCCACACCTTCTCAGGTACTTCTCCATTCAACGGGGCTGATGGAGACCTGTTTATCAAATACACCGCTGTGTGCATTGCTTCTCCCCAGAACATCTTGGGCAACTTTGCATGGGATAACATGCATCTGATTCTCTCTACAATGGTGCGATTCATTCGCTCAGCCACACCATTATGTTGAGGGGTCTTAGGAACTGACTGTTCATGCCGTATACCCAGTGACTTGCAATACTCGTGGAAGTCACCTATGTATTCACCACCATTGTCAGTGTAGATGCACTTCAATGATCTGCCTGTCTCTCTCTCGACCATAGCATGAAACAGTTTAAACACACCAAAGATCTCGTCCTTAGATTTCAAAGCATACACCCAAACCCTCCTAGATGCATCATCTATAAATGTGACAAAATACAATGCCCCACCCAAGGTTTTTGTCCTCATAGGACCACAAACATCAGAATAAACCAAATCTAATGCATGTACTTTATTAGTATGAGAAGCAGTTTTAACAAAAGAAACTCTATGCTGTTTCCCAGATAAACAGTCAATACAGGTTTTGAGAGGTATACCTGTCACGTCTGGAAGGAGCTGCTTCTTCGCTAGTAGCTGAAGCCCTTTTTTCACTCATGTGGCCTAGACGCCTGTGCCACACGTCAGTAGCTGAATCCTCTGCTGCGTTCAATCCACTCTTGCATACACTGACACTTGCCTTGTAGAGAGTGCAACACTTCTTTCCTCTGGCAGCGATCAACAAAGCCTTGATGAGCTTCCAGCGCCCACCAGCAAACTGGCTTTCATAGCCATCATCATCCAGCCTTCCCGTCGACATCAAGTTGAGGCGAAGGTCTGGAATGTGTCTCACATCCCTGAGAACCAATGTGCAGCCCGCATCGGTCTTCAAACAAATATCACCGACCCCTACAATCTTCGAAACACCAGAATTTTCCATCTTCACTGTCCCATAGTCACCTGACTTGTAGCTTGTGAAGAAATCTCTGCGTAGAGTCGCATGAAAGGAGGCTCCCGAGTCTATCACCCAGTCGGTCTCCTGACTCGAAGCCGTGAGACAAGTATCGTGATCTGCCGAAAGAATAACAACAACGTCACCATCTGAGGCGACCGCAATAGAATCTGAATCATCTTCCTTCTCCTTTCATTTACCCTTCTTGTCACTCTTCTTCTTGTGACATTCATGCTTATAGTGGCCCTTCTTGCCACAATTCCAGCATTCAACATCTTTCCTGGCAACTGACTTGCCTCTTGATTTATCTCGGGCCTTTCCGCCCTTTCTGTTCTTTCCTCTCCCCCTATCTTGTGTCACAAGGGCCTCTTGTTGAGCAGGCCCTAGGGACTTCCTCCTTGTCTCCTCATTAAAGAGACATCTTGTTACCTGATCCATGGATACCTTTCGTCTGGCGCGGAGTTACTTAGAGACACCACCAATGTCTCCCAACTGTCAGGCAATGAGCTAAGCAGTAGCAAAGCCTGAAATTCATCATCCAGGACCATCTTCATGGTGGAGAGCTGGTTCACAATGTTGCTAACCTCATTCATGTGTTCAGCTACAGAACCACCATCTTTGAACTTGAGATTCACAAGTCGTCTTATCAGGAAAATCTTATTGCCGGCTATTTTCCTCTCATACAGCCCTTGCAATTTCAGTCATAGGCTAGAGGCTGAGGTATCTGTAGACACATGGTGGAAAACCGAATCATCCAACCATTGTCTAATGAACCCTACCGCCTTCCGGTCCACTTTCTTCCAATCATCATCTGACATATCCTTCGTCTTCGCCGATATGCCTTGAATTTGAGCATATAGGTCCTTGCAATAGAGCAAGTCCTCCATCTTAGCCTTCCATATGGTCCAGTTAGAACCATTGAGGCTGATCATCCTTGATGAGCCACCTTCCATAATTCAGAACCGATCCCACACCGTTCAAACAACCTGAACGCTCTGATACCACTTTGTTGGGTGCGTTCACACAAACCTTCGTATCTCTCCCCCCAATACACTAGAATTATGGACTATGCTAATGCAATAATCAAGAACAAACATCAACCACATGACACAAGGAGTTTTTACGTGGAAAACCCTCTAAAGAGGTAAAAACCAAGGGACCTAGTCCAGATCAACAATCCACTATCTCAGGGAACTGTTACAACCGATCTCAAGCACACACCGCTTGGATCAAACTTCTTCACCCATGCAGGGATGGATAAACTGCAAGAGAATAGTAAAGGAGAAACGATCTCACCGATCCCGAGGACGTAGAAGCGCTGAGACGACCGTTGCGCAGAAGAATCCTTCTTCAAGCAACTTCTCCCTTCTACAAGCTTCCTCTTTCTCTCTTCTCTTTCTCTCTTCCTCTTTTTCTCTCTTTCTCACCTTGGACGTGTTAGCAACACAATGGGATGCCCTAATCCCGTTTTGGAACGCTTAAGTACAAAAAACGGAGGAATTAGAGCCAAATATGAAAACTGCGTACAAGCAGTCCGCGCCGGGTCGGGCGCCCGGTCACCAGACCGTCGGGCGCTCGGCCAACCAAAAAACAGTCCAGCGATTACACCTAGAGAAAATGAATTTTGGGCGCCCGGACCAAACAAGGTCGGGCGCCCGGTCACTTTGACCGTCGGGCGCCCGGCAATGGACAAAACAGTCCAGCGAGCAAGGTCTGCATTCGGGTGATTTTCGGTCGCCCGGCCACAGTTGGGCCCGGGCGCCCGACCATACCCAAAAAATCCCTCTCTCCTCTGACACGTGAGGAGGAAAACTCCATCAGTCTTAGGAGTTCCAAATTCAGTCACATCGAAGCTTAATTTGGTGGGATCGAAAATTGCCAAAATTTCACCACTTTTTCTTAATCTATTTTCGGTTCATGTGCGATGAAAAGGTGCTTGATGCACGACTTTCATCCGGGGGTTCTTGTCTGACATCACAATGGGCCTAGTTTGATTTGCCCTGGCCGATTGGCTTGCTAAAAATATGATAAAATCCTATTTTCCAAGTTGAATGTTCCTGTGAATTCCACACATGCACAAAGGAAAAAAAAAAAAAACATTTTAGATGAATAAAACAATGGTCTGCACTCAAGATGGATGGGCAGCTTAAGGATCCAAATGGCATATTTGCAGGATATAACACATGTAAATATAAAGTTGGGTTAGGCTGTGCAAGGTAAGGTTAAAATGACTTGAGCCCAAGCCCCACCTGCCATGCATGTGAGTCCCAAGCTCTGACCATAAGCCAAGTTAGTAGGTCTGAGCCCAGCCCAAAGCTAGGTCGAGCTCGTGAATTGTGAACAAAAAAAATTAGACTTATTTGATGACTTCACTTATATTTGTGGACATTTATTGGATGAAAAAAAAAAAAAAACTGAACTGTCCTTTTCCATGAAAGCCTTTGGCATGAAGTTGCTGGGATGTTAGGTGGGGCCCACCATGATGTATGTGAGAAATCCATTCCGTCTATCCATTTTGTGTGCTGAAGCCTTCCTGGCCTCCACCTTGATGTTTATATGTCATCCAAACTGTTTATAAGGTCATTCCCACTGGGATGAAGTGAAATCATGGAAAAATTAGCATGATCCGCCTCAATTTTGATCAAATATCTTAAAATGATCTTACAAAACGGATGGACAGAGTGGATTGCTGACAAACATCATGGCGGTCCCCACGTAGCATCCCTGGCACATTAACTTCCTGTCAAAAAAACTCACGTCCCTATCACAAAGAGTGATCTTTATGGCATGGCCTGCTTTATAAATTTTCTTTTAATTTTGCCCGCTGGACCCAATGACCACTTCCAAGCATTTTCCTTGTCACCTTGTACAGGACAAGTGTAACCAGGAAGGGATTAGCTGTGGCCCTTGCCGTGGGGCCCACCTTGATGTGTGTATTCTATATCCATGTCCTCCATCCGTTTTCCAGGTCATGATTTCACAGCATGAGCCCAAAAATAAAGAAGATTTGAATTTCATGAGGACAGTACTGTTGGAGAGCCTTTCAAACTTTGCGTCCATTTAGTGCTCAGACTGGTCGGGCAATCGATCTGACTGTTTGGACAGATTACGAAGGAGGGCTGCTGGACAATGTTTTAAGTGCCCATACCGGTCGGCCAACCGGTCTGCAAGGGGCTCCGACCAGTCGGGTGACCGGTCGGTGGCGAGGCAGCGTGGATCTGTTTTGGCTTTTTTCTCCCTGTACTGTTTCTGTGCAATGTGCGACCGGTCTGTCGTGCGCGCGGATTTCTTGCATAACTCGCAGTAGTGCGCAAGATGTTTCTATTTCGAGTGTTTTGCCTATTTAAAAGCTGGTAATCTGAATTTAGAGGAATCCTTAAGGTGCTTAAGGTTTCCTAATTGCGTTAGGAAGGGAGAGGTGTTTGTGTGAGAAAAAACTTGGGTTTTCTCTGTTTTCTTTACTTGTGGGCTGTCAATCTCTCTAATCTTCTGTTATTCATAGTGGATTGCTTTTGTACCGTGATTTTTTACCCGTCGAGGGGTTTTTCCACGTAAAATCGGATTCTCTTGTGGTGAATGCTTGTGTGTAATTGATTTCATTGTGTTTCTCGTTTGATCTCGCATTACTCTGCTCGTTCGCCTTCCACTTCCGCTGCCAGTTTTCCCAACATGTGGTATCAGAGCTATCGTTGGGGTGGAGTAAAATTCGAATCTGAGACAAGGAGATGGGATCAAGCACAAGGTTCGAGGTAGAGAAGTTCTCCGGAAAAAATAACTTTGAGTTATAGAAGGTGAAGGTTGAATCCTTCCTGGTTCAGCAAGGGCTTGATGAAGCTCTTGGAAAGCGACCCGAGGCTAGGAAAGATGATGAGTGGATGAGGCTCGATAAGAAGTTTAGAACTTCAATCCTATTAAACCTTACAGATGATGTTCTCTATTGATGTCATGAAGGAGAAGACTGCGGCTGAAACGATGATGAAGTTAGAAAAGGTTTATGCCAAGAAATCTCTAGAGAATCACATGTATCTATTGATGCAGTTGTTCGCCTTGAGGATGGCTAAGGGAACGGAAGTGGAGGACCACTTGAGCACATTCAATAAGCTGGTTTGCAAGTTAGTAGAGATCGATGAACCGATGAAGGATGAATATCAAGCATGCATCCTGTTGAATTCTCTTCCAGATTCATATGAGTCGTTCAGGGACTCTGTGTGTGGGGAGGGAAACCATAAGCATCGAGACCATTATCTCTGCCTTCCAGTTGAAGGCGATGAGAAAGAAAAGCAGTGACATAGCTTCTCGTTATTCCTCAGAGGCATTGGTTATAAGGGGAAGAAGTTCTGAGCATGGAGGATATTCGAAATCGGGATCTAAGGCCAAAGGCAAAGGGAAGGCCAAGGTGAAGTGCTGAAATTGTGGTCACGAGGCCACATGAGAGGGGATTGTCGGAATCCCAAGTTGAAGCAAGAGAAGTATGGAAATTCTTCTAGAGATGGAGCCAATACCGTAAAGAACGGTGGCGTTCTGTGTGAAGTTCTGACTGTATCTGGAAAGGATCTCATAGTAATGGGTGGATCCTATATTCAGGGGCTCCATGTCACGTATGTCCTTACCGGAGCTCATTCACGACATACAGGGAGTATGGTGGAGAATCGGTGTTTGTGGGCAATGGCTACGCCCATAAGGTAATGGGTATTAGTACGGTGCACATCAGGATGTTCGATGAAGTCGAACGAGTCCTGAAAGATGTGAAGCACGTCCCCAAGATGAAGATGAATGTGATTTCTCTTGGTGCACTCGAGGCAAAAGGGTGCATGTTTATCAGCTGCGATCGTTGTTGTGAAGTGTCGAAGGGGACACTCATGTGTATGAAGGCACGGAGGAGTGGCCATCTTTTACAAGTTGATCGGGAGCACAATTCACGGTGGAGCTACGGGATAGGCAGCTAGATCCACGGTTGCTCGTATGTGGCAAGTGCCCAAGGGCCACATGAGAAGAGCGGTAAAAGCGTGAATGTGCAAGGTTGGAGTCGATGGTAGCACGAGAAGCGGTGGAGCTATGATTGAAGATGAGATGACGTTGCGAGGATGGTGTTAATTCGACGTTTAAAGCCTCGGTGGAGATTGTTAAAGAGCCTTCAAACTGTGCGTCCATTGAGTGCTCAGACCAGTCGGGCGACCGGTCTGACTGCTTGGACAAATTACGAAGGACGGTCGCTGGACAATGTTTTAAGTGCCTAAACAGGTCGGCCGACTGGTCTGCAAGGGGCTCCAACCGGTCGGGCGACTGGTTGGTGGTGAGGCAGCGTGGATCTGTTTTGGCTTTTTTCTCCCTGGACTGTTTCTGTGCAATGTGCGATCGGTCGGTTGTGCACACGGATTTCTTTTGCAGCTCGCAGTAGTGCGCAAGATGTTTCTATTTCAGGTGTTTTACCTATTTAAAGGCTGGTAATTCAGATTTAGAGGAATCCTAAGGTGTTTAAGGTTTCCTAATTGAGTTAGGAAGGGGGGGAGGTGTTTGTGTGAGAGAGAACTTGGGTTTTCTCTGTTTTCTTTGCTTGTGGGCTGTCAATCCCTCTCATCTTCTGTTATTCATAGTGGATCGCTTTGTGCCGTGGTTTTTTACCCGTTGAGGGGTTTTTCCATGTAAAATCGGATTCTCTTGTGGTGAATGCTTGTGTGTGATTGATTTCATTGTGTTTCTCGTTTGATCTCGCATTACTCTGCGCGTTCGGTTTCCGCTTCCACTGTTGGTTTTCCCAACAAGTACTATAGGAACCAGTAGTGATTAAACACCCTACCATTAAAAACTTCCTAAGGCTTATAGTAATGCTTTCCTAGTTTTTATTTGCCATCCAAGAACATGTTGATAAGATCACATAAACCTGGATGAATAGAAAAAATAAATAACAACTTGATCCAAAACTTTTATGGCCCATTAATGGTCACTCACCATTGTTTCCTATGGTATGGTCCACCTGAGAATTGGATCTACTTTATTTTTGGGCCCATGCTATAAAGTGAAGTGGAAAAACGGATGGATAGCATGGATATAGAATACATACATCAAGTGGGCCCTACAGTAAGGGCCGCACCTTCTTAGGTGACACAGGCGTAGGGGTGTCAATGGGCCAGACCTGGGGTAGCTCTCGGCCCTGATTTTACATTATTTCGGGTCGGGCCATAGAGCCGGCCCTATTCAAAATTCTGATTTTTCAGGCCCGACCCTTGACACCCCTACACAGGCGCTATATTTTGGGGCAATTATAACTACCTCTCTCTTTCTCTCTTTGGGGTATAGAGTTGTTCAACTCTAATATTGGCTGGTACAGGTCGATACAGGTCAATATAATTGTATCATTCACGAACAATATTAATATGTGGTGTCCAACAATACACCAATTGTGATAAGGAGGCCTACCACATGAATTTAGGGCTTATTTGGAACGGAGGATTAAATGATATTGAATTGCATTAGGTGATTAACACCATTGCTACACAATGATTATGCCTAGAAATACCATTGTATTTGGACCGTCTAATCCCACATTTGGGATCAACTTCTTTCTTTGGGGAAAAACATTGTACTGATTGAAGCCAATGTTTGGTGGACCATAGAATTGCAATCAACACTCAGTTTCACACTTGAAGCCATACGTCTATATGGATATGCTACTCTATTGTCACGTTTAAAGGGCGCATATACATGGACAACATGGATAAAACACATGCATCAATGTGGGGCCCATTGATGCAGTACATTTCAAAATTTACAACAAAAAAAAAAAAAGCCATATCTCATGTTGTGACTGGATAATACGATGCCTAGATTAATCTGATGATTCCCATCTTTTCCAAAGACAAGATGGAATTTACATTGGACCAAATGCAATTCCATACCTGTTCTAAATAGAGGATTAAATGCAATTGAATTACATTAGATAATTAACACCATTGTTACATAATGATGATATGTCTTGAAATATCATGGTATTTTGACCATATAATCCCATGTTTGGGAATCAAATTCTTCCTTAAAAAAACATTATATGAAATGAAACTTGTGTTTGATGGGCCATAGACTTGTAATCTAAGGTACTAGATATCTGGATGCTTAGATCTATCCAATCATTCCCATCATTTTCAAATACCATATGGAATTTTCATTGGACCAAGTGCAATTCCATACCATTTAATCCCGCCCAATCCCACGTTCCGAACAGGCCCATCATTTGGGGTGGTTGTCCATTGTTTTCATTGTGTGGCCCACATAATGATTGGATTATCTTGAATTTTTGAGAGTCTAATATTAATAGAGGACAGAGGAAGGTGCTTACATTCATCCCCACTTTCTTTTTTTCTTTTTTCTTTTCTTTCTTCTTCTTTGTGTGTGTGTGTGTGACAATTCACGACCATTTTTTAAGTTGCGAATCTAATCACACTATACATGTGGCACACATCCACTTCAATCCAGATGCCACAAACAATCCTAACCGTCTAATTGGTAGCCATCAGATGGACAATTAAAAAGTAAGCGGTTCAGATCTAACCAGCGAATTTAGATGGTTAAGGCTTATTTGATCAAAATGAATTTCCAGCAACCTGTTATCCACAACCAACACAAGAATTGGAAGGTCCGGATTGTGGTAACATGCCTCGTGGTGTTCTTGTATGGTGTACTTCGCACAAGAACTTGAAACTACAAAAGAACGGCAAACTATCAGCGTAGACAGCTGGATATACTGTGCAAAATTTGAAAGTTTAAAAGGTGAAGAAGATGGATTTGGTGGCAAATTGCATCACATTCCGCGCCCTTGATGTGAAAGATTTGTTTTAATTATTAGATTAGGACTGTTTAAGTAGTCCATGGGTTTACCTGAAATAGTAGTCCGCACTATGTGGGGACCACTCTAACAAGTAGAGTCCAGCATGGATAACCTCTCTAATAAAGAAAGATATGCGCGTAGTTGGAAATTGCGTGGGTGGTAGGGATGGCAATGGGCCAGGTTTGATTGGGTGGTCGACCACTCGGCTAAAAATTTGATAAAATTCCCTCATCTAATGTGAATGTTCCTATCAATCCTTTCATCAAATGGGCCACTCATGTACAAAGAAATAGACATTTTAGACTAATGACACTGATGATCTACATTCAAGATGGATGGGTAGCTAAAGGATTAAAATGACATATTTATAGAATATAACACATGTAAATATTCAATTAATTGGGTTAGGTTGGGCAAGGTCAGGATAAAATGACTTGAGCCCAAGCCTCACCTGTAAATCAGTCGAGCCATGCATGTGAGTACTGAGCTCAGACCATAAGCCGAGCTAGTATGTCCTAGCCTAGCTGGAAGACACCTAGCAGGTCTCAGGTTCGAAATACCAAGGAAACATACTAACGCAATCGTTGGGTAGGTGCATTGTGTGACCAACCATGTGGGTGTGTTGCACGGCTAACGGGGGTAGGGTGGGTTGCATGACTAAAAAAAAAACACACGCTAAGCAAGTCCAAGCACATCTGAAAAGGCCAGGTCAAGCTCATCAGGTAACCAGCCTGTTGTCCACCCTTAACAAATAAGCCATTGTGCCATCCATCAAGGTGGTGTGTTGACGCTACCAAGTTTTGTGGACCCCATCATGATGTACATGCTATATCTGCACTGTTCATCCATTTTACCGAGATCGCTTTAAAGTATTGGCTCAAAAAATTAGGCAAATCTAGAGCCCAAGTAGACCACAACACAGAAAGCAATGGAGATTGAGCACTTACTATTGAAAACTTCTTGGGGGCCATGATCTAGCTGATATTTTTGTTTTCACTTCATCCACATCCTTGTGACCTTATGAACAGGTTGAATGGCAAATAAACATCAGGGTGAGCCCTGGGAAGGTTTCAACGGTGGGATCATTTTCCATGGTGTGGTCCACTTGGGCTTTGAATCTGCGTCATTTTTTGGCATGGGCCCAAAAATGATCTCACAAAATGGATGGACGGTGTGGATATAACACTACATCATGGTGGGGTCCATAAAATTGGTGAATTTTGTTTTTACACACTCATCCACACCACATAGGCACTCATCCTGGTCTACTGTTGAAACAGAGTCTGTTTGCCACTTAGCCATGGGCGGGACCCCGCTTTGATCATTTGACTTGTAGGCATTTATTGGATGGTTAAAAATGAAAAATATCCAACTGCCCTTTTTCAACAAACTGGTGTCCATGAGTAAGACCCATTTCTATGATGTCACCCCACTTGATTTTCTTTTAATTTTGCCAGCTAGGGCCCACTGACCACACTGCCAAGCATTTTCCTGTCACCTTGCAAAGACAGGTATAAGTACCTACCTTCTCTTTTGTGTCAATTGTAAGTACCTTTCTTCTATTTTCACTTTCATAGATGCCTTTCCCTCTTTCACAGATTCATTGTATGTTTCTCCCATTATTTGATTAATAAACTATTTCACCTCTATCTCATGGGCAGCCAGGTGTAGGAATGTGGCCCATCATATTGCATATACGTCACTCAACCTACTAGTGTGGTCACTTAACGATGAAAACAAGACACCCCAAAAATCAAGTTGATCTATTCATGAGGTGCATGGTTTGTTAACTAGTTTTGGCCTATCAGATCATTCAACTCTAATATGGGAACTTGTGTCACCCTATATCGGCCGGTTCGGGCAGATACAGGTCAAGTTGTATCGATTATGGACAATATTGATGTGTTTTTTACTATACATAGGATTATGAGATGAGACATGAAATCATGATTAGGTATTCTGCCATAAGAATTTAGAGGTTTTTGGATGGTTGTCCATTGTTTCTTATGGTGTGACCCACATATTAATTATTAGGGATGAGATTTTTTTTTAAGGAGCTGATGGCTAACATTGGAGGGTGACTGACTGTGGGTGGGTGTATTAACAGTATGATGTGTGAACTAAGCCCCCCTCCCCCCAAATATTAAAAAAAATAAAAAATAAAATAGGGAGCTCGCTGTCTTTTTCATTTATGTGTCTACACACACACACATACATGCACTTCAATCCAGACCACCCAAATCTTATGGTGATAAAATAAAAGGACGGGGAAATAAAAATTGGAATATTGAAAAATTGCTCCTGTTTTTTCATTAAGTATAACTTTGAATTCATAGAGAGGAACAGTCCCATACCATACAGTGATAAAATAAAAGGTTGGAGAAATAAGAATTGCAATATTGAAAATTTGCTTATATTTTTTCATTAAATATGGCTTTGAATTCATACAGAGGAACAGTCCCAATCATACGGTGATAAAATTGAAAGATAGAAAAACAAGAATTGAAATATTGAAAAATTATTTGCATGTTTTTTCAGTGAGTATAGCTCTGAATTTATACAGAAAGCATGGCCTAAAAAAGAAAGATTATAATTAATTATATTCTAATCAAATCTCAACACAAGAGAAAATCAAATAAAAATGAAATCATATCGCTCCTAATATATGGTTCATTGTGAACAGCCCATGATTCAAAGTTCAGATTACCCAAACAATCTTGACCATTTAATTGGTGCCCATCAGTGGACAACTAAAAACAAAATGGTAAGCGGTTCAGATCCAATGAGTGAATTTAGAAGGTTAAAGTGGTTTGATAAGAAACGAATTTCCAGCAACGTACGCTAAGAGTTTGAAACTATTAAAGAATGGCATATACTAACCTGAGAATTTGAAACTATAAAAGAGTGGTAAACTATCATTGTAGTCTTCCCGAGGCTTAAGATCCAAAATTTGAAAGTTTAAAAGTAACACATGGATTTGGTGGCAAATTGCATCACATTCCGCGCCCTTGATGTAAAAGCTTTGTTGAAATCATTATATTAGGCTTGGTGCAGTAGTCCATGGATTTACCTGAAATAGTTGTCTGCGCTACCTCAACCATATGTGAGGCCCACCTTAACAAGCGATGTCCACCGTTGGTTGCCTTTCTAATAAAAAAAGATATATATGCACACGGTTAGAAATTACTTTAAAATAATAATTCAAACTAAACTGTCCAAATTACACGTATCAAACCCAAACAGTATGCTTATTTAAAGAAGGGAAATGGTACTACAAGGTCGACGGTTTAGCTTTGTGGGCCCCATTGTAATCTCGTCATCCACATGGTAAATTTGGTGGGTCCCTTTTAGGTCCCAAAAATCAACCATATGGAACTCAAGTGGGTCACACCATCTAAATGGTGTGAATCGCCTAAAAGCACCTGGGATTTGGATATGGCTGAAACTTGGTGTGACTGCTGAAACAGGTTGTTCCCACTGCTAGCGTAAGCTAGTGGCTGAAGATGGGCGGGTTCAACCGACCGACCTGACGACCTGGGTTGGGGTCAAGAGTATTGAACCAGATCCGAGCATGAAAACAGTCAACCCAATGAATTTGGGCGGCCTTGTGAAGTCTTGCCACCAACCCAACTGGGCTTGGCTGGGCCTTGGGCTAGATATATGTTCAATGAATATGAAAATAAATGAAATCACTTCATTTGAACATTACAAATGAACATAAAAATTGAATAACAAATCCTTTTCACTTCAAGAAATGTATTTATTCATGAATATAATAATTATTTCGGTATCGATAGTTTTAATTCCACACATAACTTTGTATAATTATCTGATTACATTATTGCTTTTATAATCGTACATAGTTGGGCTGGCTCGGCCGAACCCAACTCTTAAGGGTTGGGCTCCAACCCAACCCAACCCAATCCCAACTCCATATCCTTGGAACCCAACCCAATCCCAAGTCGTGGTTGGGCTGGGTTGGCCGGACTGAAAGTCGGGATTCGGATCGACCTTCTGCGGATACATAAAGTTGCCGGACATAGTTCAAGGTTTATGCTTCCTCTGTGTCATTGGTGTTCCCTGCCACCCACGTAGCACACTGGTACGTAACGGATCAATTATCCCACCCTCGGAGCGATGAGTATGCAACTAAAATTAAAAACAAAAACTTAGTGTGACTGCTCATCCAAGTGGGACACAATGGATGAGTTGAATATCTAAACAACGTCTTAGTGGGCCTTATTAATGATCATAGAGGACTTAATGGGTGGCCGTCCACCTCAACTGTTGTCTATAGTGTAACCCACTTGCGTCATAGATTGGCCTAAGTTTTAGTCTTGTGGCCTTCAATAAAGGGTGCATTTAGGGCAGTTTAAAAAATCAACCAAATTGATAAAATCGATTGAATCGAATTAAACCGGTCGATTTTGGTCGGTCTTTTATTCAATTTTGGGTTGGTTCAATTTTTTATATTAAAAATCGAGAAATGTTGGATTGGTTATCAGTTTGTGAAAATTATAATATATATTACCCCTATCGTATGTCCTACTTTGATAATATCTTTATATATCTACGCCGTTCATTTGTTTTCTTAGCCTATTTTAGGATGTATTTTCAAAAATTAATTAGATCCAAATCTCGAGTGGACCACACCACAGGAAACAATATTGATTGAGCGCTCGCCATTAAAAATGTTCTAGGGCCCACCTTTTTTTTTTTTTGGGGGGGGGGATGCACAACACACCCACCCGGTCAATCATACATGCTCCCACCCACTGGTGGGGTTAGCGGGTTTCAAACCCAAGACCAACAGTTGAAATGCCCAGGCATCTACTAGTTACCCTAGGGCCCACCTGAAGAAGATCTGCAATGTGTATTTGCCATGCATTCAACCCATTAATAAGGTCAAACAGACATGGATGAAAGGAAAAGTCCAATTTCACTTTCAGCTTCATCCAAACCTTTTATAACTTTTAGTTATAAAAATTTTTAATGGTCATTCACCAGTTTTCACATTGATGTGGTCTACCAAAGATTTGAATTTTCTTAATTTTTTTAATATTGTCATGAAACTAACAAAACCAAATTGACCAGAATTTATCTGGTTCGGTTCGGTTCGGTTAGTGAGGCTTCATCGGTTCAATTCAATTGTTAAATATTCAAAACTGAATCAGTCGGTTTGATTGAAAATCGCCCCTCAAAACTGAACCAACCGAACCATGAACAACCCTAGGTGCATCTGATTGATGGGGTGGATGCCAGACATAGATCACGTTGAGGCACACACAAGTAAACCTCAAAGTACATTTTCCCATATAAAATATAGAATATATATTGTTTTTTGTTAGTCACATGATGTACCCACTGATGCAATCAGTATCTCCTTGAAATTAAAAGTGAGAAAGTTGTGGAAACACCAAGGCATCCTCCAGCTTGGGCTAACACTAGTAGGCGAGATAATGTTTAACTTGTAACTTAACGATAGTGTTTTTTTTTCACAATTTGGTCAGTTCAATTGAAGTTAATACACGCCTTACGTACTATTCTTAAGTGCATGTGTATCAAGCCTCTCACAAAGCCAAAGTATTAATAAGTCTCTTTTCTAATTTGAACTGCAATTTCTAAGCTAACATGGGTTAATTTGTTCATCTAATTGGTAGCATTCTTCTCCTAACATGGGTTTTCAATTGTGGGCCCAAATGGATGAATGGTTAGATAATTAAAATTGAACCCCATTTAGGCATTTACAATGGACATCCTCGAGACTACCATTTAGCGTGCTCCACCGAGTTACGCGCGCACAGAAAATTCAAAATTTTAAATCCTTTCTCGACAAGGTTGGTTAATTGCCCACACGCACCCCTCCCTGCACCACCCTTACACGCACCACACGTGCCATCCTGGAAATGTCTTGAACATGTGAGTAGTGCACGAGATAGATCCATCATAAACAGTAATGTGAGCAAAAATCAGGACGGCCCACTAATAAAGCAGGCCTCACGTGTACTTTAATCTGGACCGTTGGGAAGTGTTTTAAACCATCCATTCTTTCCGTATATGGGAGGCCCACCCGATGAATGGATCATCTTGAATTTTGTGTATGTTCATCTTTGAGGCATGCTACAACTTATGCACAACTCAGATTTTCCACACACATGTTAGGTTTTTCACACGTGCTGCGTGTAGAGAGGGTGCGTGTGGGGATTGGAAAACCTCAAACTTCAATTAAGACAGACCCTGCATGTGAAGGTTGTAACGCTTTTTCATGTGAATCATGGGAGCTCGTACGAGGAGTTGAAGGTGTCCGAGATCCTACATATATAAACACGTGTCATAGATCAGAACCGTTCATCGGGTAGAATAAACTGTTAGCATTTTATTGACAGAAAATAGTATTAGACTTTAATCAGACATGTCAAACTTATATGAGAAACCTGAACGGTTGGAAACAAAAGTCCAACGGTCCAAATTCAATGTCAACGTGTTTCTCAATTGAATAGAACAGGAATCTGATTTTAGGTATATAGAATTTTCACAGTTTGGAAAAGATAATGAATGGTTCAGATCTCCCACATGTGTGTCATAGGTTCCAGATCTAGAACACGTTTTAGCTCTCTCCCGCGTGCGGCACCTCACGGAATCACGAATTTACAGACCTGTGTAACTGTGTTAATACATTTCACATGCATCGCCGCTGAGTCCTGAGTCGTGTTTCAATGAGCGCCGCTCGTGTGCACGTGTCAGATGTCCGGGCAGATGGCACGTGTTGTAAAAATGGGTGGTTAGAAAAAAAGGACAGAAGGTATGTTGATCCCTACGGACTCTACCCGATAAATGGCCTGGATCTCTGACACGTGTTCTGTCGGCTGAGATCACTGACACGTGATCCACCTCCTTACAAGGGTGGGGACTCATTCAATCACGACCCTCGACCTCAAAAATTAATAATAATAAAATAAAATAATTAATTAAAACAACCCACCAACTCATCAGAACAACCTCTCATCCTCTCTGGATAACGCCCCTTCACCTCAATTATCAAACATGATACTGAGATCTAGGCCGTTCATCAGATGGACCATCGGCACGTACCTTTGTCCAAATCAGATGGACGTTCATCAGGTGGCCTGCGGGCGTACGTTGAAGGTTGACCTTTGGTAAATTCACTTTGGTGAACGGACGGTTTGCATGAGCGGTTGGGTCCAACAGATGGAGCAATCTAGATCGTTGAATTGCTGGTGCTAGTTGAGCAAATTGGAAAACTCATGTATCGTGCATGGAGAGATGCTAGGTGGATAGGCGATTCACACCAACACGAGGCACACTGTGGGCCCACAAGATGAACGGTGGGATTCTGAATTTTAAAGACACAGTGTACTAAAAATTGCATAGTCATGAGGACTACCAAAAAATCCTCTATAGTGGCCATCCCTGCCCAATGAGTACACTTTTTGTCTCAATTGAAGACTCTTAGGAAATGGACAGGATTCCATTTTGGCCATAAGTTGTGGTCTCATCAGTTCATCTGTGACTCATTTTCCATCCTTTTCTCAGTTCTCTCTCCCTAGGTGAAGGTTCGTACTACTGATTCAAAAATGAATTGCCTATGACTAAGGGAAGTTGTAACTATGATATGGCTGTTAAAAAGTTTTATGTGCACTTGTCGAATATATAATTTGTTTATCTTGTCATAGGGTGCTGTTATGTGTCGGCACACTAAATGATGAATATGAGGCTCACTTATCCTATCATAGCGTGCTTCTACATGTCAGCACTGTGAACTAAATTATGATGAAATCCTACTTGCAAATTGAGGATATTTTTTGCTCCACATTTTTCGGTAAGACATTACATGCTAAAAACACAACAACATAGAATCATACACACGTTCACACAGATAAGGTACAGTGATAAATGACATGTAGTCCTAACACGAGTGTCATGTGTAATTGAGGTAGCATGCCTGACAAGTCTATAAAAACCTGTTGAGAGAAGGATCATATCGCAAACTAGATATGCTTGGTAATCCTATCAAAATAGGAGATTCTCCACAAGACAATTGATGCTCTCACGATGATTGTGAAGATTCAAGAAGTAGATCCTTCTCAAAATGGACAAAGATAAAAAACACCATGAGGAACCCAATTCCAGTGAGATTAATCCTGTAATGACCATGAATATATACAAAAATGTTTAGGCCTTCAAAGATATCTTCGGATAAGTTGGGATGATTAAAAAAAAAAAAAAAAACCAGCGCGCCATGACTATAACTACTAAAGATCCTGGACCAACTAGGAAACTAGACGAGCATTTGCCTCCTCTTGGGCTATATAAAGAGCACACAAGGAAGAGCTCAAAGCATGCACCTCTCATGAACAACACAGTGTTACTTATCTTAGTTTCTAGTTCATCCACTTTTGTCCAATTGTGTTATAGAACGTTGGAGTTTATGTTAGTTTAAATCGCTACTGTCCAATGCTATTATTGCAGTATGCATGTAAGTAGTATAAATATCCATAACTTATTGCTGTTAAATCCCGAGCAACCAAGTCTTTACTTGGAAGATCACACCCCACTTACATTTTGCTGACCAATCTACCTCGATCATTTATCCATACAAGCGATCATAAGTATTTATCTTTTATTTATTTCTCTACTTATTTTATTCATCTACTAGTTATATTGAGTTTCAAATATAAATTAATAAAATCATTGCTCAATTGAAAAATAAAAATCCCACAACTATTGTTGAAAGAAAAGTCTTTAATGCAAAGAAAAATAAAATCTATTGAGGATTAATCCCTACTATGCTAAAATTGTCTGATCGTTGTAACAATTGATAGTTGACGAAGGTGGCCAATTTCACATATTCAATTTTAATCGGTCTATCTTAGTACTAGGGCCACCAGCGCTCAATTGAACTCAAGTTGAGTACAACTCTAACACAACTAAACTATCTTAATCGCACATGTTTAACTAAATGCGGGCATTTGTTAAAACATGTGGCCTCATGTTTGATTGAATTGTGCAAACTGGGCCACAATGAAAAGAAAAGGTTTCCTAAGGCATTGTGGGATAAGTGTGGATGTGAATTGCTTGTAATGTAGGAGATGGTAGCCATGATATGGTCCAATAAAAAGCGTTTTGTGCACTCATTGGATGTGGGGGGCATGTAGTGAAAAGCAGTTACCCTTTTTCACTGAAGGCCATGCATTTGCTACACTGGTGTGATGTTTTTTCATGGAGTAGTGTTGGGAGTCACAGGGTCATACGTTGCATTTAATAAGCTTAACCCCAAGTAAGGCTTGCTATGATGTTTTTATATCATTCAATTAATGTTTTCTTTACCATGTGAAAATCAGGTTTATTTAAAACTTAAGTTACAACATGAGTGAATTTTGGGGGAAGTGGATTGAGTGGATGGTGGTGTGTTGATGTCATCAAGTTCTGTGGGCCCTACCATGATGTATGTGTTATATCCACACTGTCCAACCATTTTGCAAGATCAAGTGGACCATACCATAAGAGGCAGTGGAGAAAATGATGGCCACCATTGAAACCTTCATGAGGCTCCCCATGAAGTTTATTAATTTGTCATCAAACTTGTTTATAAGGTCACATAGACCTAGATGAAGGGAAAACACAAATATTATATTGATCCAAAACTTATGTGGCCCACAAGAAGTTTTCAACGCTAGGTGTTAATCCCCACTACCTTATGTGGTGTGGTCCATTTGATCTTTGGGTCTGTTTCATTTTTTGTCCAATGCTGTAAAATGATCTCAAAAATTGGATGGAAGGTATTGATATAACACATACATCATGGTTGGGCCCACAGAACTTGGCGAAGTCAACACAACAAGTTAGGATGGAGTAACATGTGGTGTTTCTTTTATGCTATATTATTTTTTTGAAAGATGGTGTGGACCAGGATAAATGAGCACCCTAATAATAAGCCATTCCGAAATTTAGATGGACCATGACACGTGATTTTAGAGGACTCTGGCCTGATTTTACGTGGTGTGGCCCACCTGAGGTTTGGATCGACCTGGGGTTTTGGAAGCTGGACGTTTGGATCGACCTGATCTTGGAAGCCAAGGAGAATATGAAAAGGGATCACTTGATGGGGACTGAATGTCACGAACACATCGCGGTGGGGCCCACATGTTGCTTGTACATTAAGTTTGTCCCACAGAGCTTTATAGTGAATCCATCCTCGGTAGAAAAATCGTACATGGAATGGTTCAATGGCAATCCAGAACGCCCAAACAGCTGGCTCGACTGTGGGTAGATCATGACCATGTGATTTGTTTTCCTTCCAATTTGGACCACTCATATCCGTCGATGGGCATCGACATGATGGTTAGAATTTCTTGATCAGTGCGATTTTAGAGATGTGATCCGTTCAAATGGACAACAATTTGGATGGTCTGGATAGCCCTACATGAGTGTCACGTGCGAGGAGGATGAGTAGCCGCCATTTCCAAAACCAAGCAGCTCGCCAACGGATGCGACTTAGCAACGACCGGGAACCAGCGATGTGGGTGGGATCCTGACCGTGGGGCCCACATCGATTTATGAGTTGTATATCTATGCCGTCCATCCGTTTTTCTAGATCATTATAGATTATGGTGCAAAAAATGAAATAGATCCAAATCTCAGGTGGACCGCACCCCTAGAAACAGTGGTCATTGATCATTAAAAACTTTTTGTGGGCCACAAAAGTTTTTGATCAAGCTGATATTTGTTTTATCCCTTCATCCAGGTCTGTGTGATCTTATAAACAGGTTGGATTGCAAATAAACATTAAGGTTGACCCTAGGAGGTTTTTAATGCTTGGTGTTCGTTGACCACCTTTTCTTGTGGTGTGGTCCACCTGAAATTTTTATCTGCTTCATTTTTTGGCCCATGCACTAAAATGAGCTGGAAAAATTGATGGACGGCATAGATATACAAGCCATACATTAAGGCGGGCCACGGTCAGGGTCACCGACATGGTTGCTTCTCTTGCATTTTATTTAAAAATAAAAAATAAAAATTCTTCCGTGGAATCATACGGTCTCATTTCATTTGTGAGTGGTTGGCCATTACTCTCGAGATAGGGGTCCCAAAACTCATATGATTTTATTTTATTTGTTAAGTACTTCGAGAAACTCAAGTACATTTGTGTGTGTGTTTTAGGTCCATGGTTGAGTGATCCAAACCGTTGATATTACCAGATCTACCGTGAATGGTACATGCACAATAAACGAACGGCCAATAGATGTCAACGAGGAAATGCTTGAGAAAGAAAAGACATCGTGCGGTTATCATCCAGCTAATAAAAGGCCAGATATTCTACGGCTAGGATGTTCCGATAGTGGGATTTTTGTGCACGGGCCATCTGCAGCGAGTCTTATTGAAGTGGTCTGCTTAGCTCACACGCGTGTACAAGAGAGGCCTTGTATCGCCCATGTGCCAATTTGGTACACGCGTGTGAGATCAAAGCCGTCTATTGGGCTGGCCCCAAAGAAAGAATGGCTTGGAAGAAAATTGGTTTGGTAATTGTGGCTCAGCCGATGAGTGAACAGTCTAAACTAAAAGTCAAGGAGGCCTCCATGGTGGGGCCCACTCGATGGCCGGCGTAGATCTTTCACACGTATGTCACTTTTGCTACATGGGGTGGTACTGTGATGGTTTCCCTCTGACACTGCAGGCTCAGCAAAGCTCCTCCGTCTTACCAATATTTTGGATCCCCATGGCGGATGTCCGTGTGACACGACGTGGCCCAAGCTCTGTGAAGCCCACTGTGATATATGTGTTTCATCCACGCCGTTCATCTGTTTTTCCAGCTCATTTTAGGGCATGAGCCTAAAAATGATGCATAACAAAATTTCAAATGAACCACACCACAGGAAAATGTGGGACTATGTTTTATTTGCCATTCAACCTATTCACAAGGTCACGCAGACCCGGATAAAGGGAAAATACAAATATAAGCTTGATCCAAAACTTTTGTTGCCCCCGAGAAGTTTTCAACCGTGGTATTTAATCCTTGTTGTTTTCTATGGTGTGGTCCACTTGAGCTTTTGATTTTTATTATTTTTGTGCTCATGCTCTAGAATGAGTTGGGAAAACGGATGGACGACGTGGATAAAGCACATACATGACGGTCGGCCTCATAGAGCTTGGGCCACGTCGTGCAATAGGGATATCCCCGTGGCGCTTGGTCCAGGTAATCCGCTTCCCTGACGGCGAATCATCAGTCGCACGTGTACAGTGGGCCATATAGTCCGCGCACGCAATCCCAGGATCTGTGAGGCCCACTGTCAGGTTTTTGTTATATCTATGCCGTCCATCCGTTTCTCCAGCTCATTTAGGACACGAGCCCATACATGAGGGGGGCCCAAACGTGAAGTGGGCCACACCATAAGAAAATAACATGCACCGTTGATCCTTCTTGAGCGCGCACACATGGATTTGGCGACATGTGTAACATGTATGTCACTGTGCTACTAATTTATTGGGTACATGGCCCACTATGATACCCCAAAATAATTTGATTATTAAATGCATCCCTAAAATTACTTTAGTAGGATGATTTGTGCCTTCCAAATATTGCCCATGGAAATCAATGGTTCAAATTCATAAGTTAGTCACTTCAACATAATCATGTGCTTGCAGCTCATCTGAGATTTGGAATTTCATCATTTTCGGCCAAAGTGTATATTTCAATGGGCTTATTACAACCATTGTGTCAAACATTACATACAAACACTAATTAGGGATGTTAAAGTTGACTTAGTGATTAAATTCAAACCTTGTACGCATCAAACTTTTAGGTTACAGGGGATTCCAAATCTAGGCTGCCAAACACAACCACGGGGTTCCAAATCCATGGGTTTCTAAACCCAGGGGTTCCAAATCCACGCTCTAAACAGGCCCATCTCCCCTTCATCTAGGTGGGCATCATGTTATGAACACCTTGGACGACATATAAATATCACGGTGTGGCGAAGCATAAACAAGGTGTTAGGTCAATCACTGTCTCTCTCACGTGATACCTACTTCGAATTCACAGAGCTACTGGGACTCTTCAACCAGTATTCTTCAAATCCATAATGAAATATGTCGAATCAATGAGATATCTCTTCAAATCCATGAAGAAACAAAAACTAAAAATCTAAAACTCTCATTAATTAAAGAAAACATGCATAAAAATGAGTTTAAATAGAATAGAGAAAAACAAATCCTAAAAATCCTAAAACATATTAAAAAAGAATCATAAAGAAACTAGGAAAGAATAACAAAAAGTCGAAAATAAATAAGAACATCATGCATTTGTCCATGCATGGTCGAGCGCCCGGTGAAGGGTAGTCAGGTGCTCGTTGAACTCATAAACACTCCAATGAGTAAACTGAAAAATCTAGCGAATTTTGGACACCTGTTGATAGGTGGTCAAGTGCTTGATGGATGGTCAGGTGACCAATGGTGCCAGACTTGCTGACTTCTGTTGAATTTTGTCACCTCTTTTGGACTTCTTTCTCTAGCCCTCTTTCATCCACAATCAGGAGGCATTTTCGCTACATCACGGTGGACCCTACAAAGGTTCTACCAGTGGTCCGTTCCCACTATTTCTTATGGCACAGGCAACTTGAGTTCGATCTCCCTCTTGTCTTGAAACGAGTCGTTTAATGCACGGATATACCACAAACATCATGGTGGTCCCAAGAGCTTAGGTTACTGGGATTCCTGTAACTCGGGATTACAGGCCAGTAGCGATCATGCAATCGAAAGCTATGTGGGGCCCACTAAGACTTTTGTGTGAATCCATCCCTTCCCTCATTTTCAGCTTAGGTTACTGGGATTCCTGTAACTCGGGATTACAGGCCAATAGCGATCATGCAATCGAAAGCTATGTGGGGCCCACTAAGACTTTTGTGTGAATCCATCCCTTCCCTCATTTTCAGTTCATCCTGGTTAAAATGACCTCTTGAATGGTCTGGATGTCACGGTGGTCCAGACCACATCACAGGAGACAATGTTGATCAAATACCCACCATTAAAAGCTTCTAGGATCGACAAAAGTTTTGGATCAAGCTGATATTTTTCTTTTCCCTTCATCAGGGTCCATATGACCTAATCAACAAGTTTGATGTCAAATCAATATCTTCACTCAGTCTCCTACTTTTTTTTTTTTTTTTTTTTATTTTTTAAGCTAGGTTATTACACACATCCCACTGTTAGTGCACCCACGCACCCCGCCATCCAGTTAGTCACACTTCAATGTTAGCCACTCCCATGTTGGGATACGAAGACCTTCAGTGTCAAGATGAGGTTATCTTCACTCAGTCTCCCACCTGAGCTATGGACCTCAGTGTGAGATTTAGATCCCCTCATTTTTTGGAATGAAGCCCATAAATGATTTCAAAAAATAAATGGATAACATGGATAAAATACATACATCATGATGGGCCCATAAAGCACTGATAACTAGCCATTGGCCAGTAGCAGCATCACTAGCCAAATTGCATCTTGGGATCATGTCTAAACATGTGAGCGGATTATGTGAGACCCAGTCTCACCCAAGATGGTGCGGCCTTAATGTGGGTTTACCGTGGGGCCAATTTGATGCATGTATTATGTATCTAGTCCATTCATTTTTCCCTGTCATTTTAGGGCATTATCCAAAAAATGAAGTAGACCATACCATAAGAAACAGTGGTGATTGATAGTCCTATCATTCAAAACTTCTTAAGGCCCACCATAATGTCTCCATACTGTTTATTGGTACCAGTTATGGTCAATCGGTTGATAAGGTCACATAAGCGTTGAGGAAGGGACAAAAAAAGTATAAGCTTGATCTAAAACTTTTGTGGCCCATTAATGGTTAATCAACACTGCTTCCATGGCATGGTCCACCTGATAATTGGACCCGTTACATTTTTCCATGGCTGTGCGGTCAGAAGCTATATGGGGCCTACTAAGACTTTTGTGTGAATTCATCCCTGCCATCATTTTCTCCCATTCATGGTAGGACATGATCTCCAGAGATGAGGCGGATCCAGAACTTAAGTGGACCACACTACAAGAAACATTGGACATGGAACGTTTGCGTCAGAATCTTTATGGGGGACACAAAAGTTTTAGATCAGGCTAATATTTGTGTTTTCAGTTCGTCCTGGTTAGAATGACCTCTTTAACGGTTTGGATGGCATATAAACATCATGGTGGTCCCAGGACGGTTTCAGCGAGGACACGGCTTGGCTCATGACCCGGCCACTAGCCAATGCCCAGTGGTCAGTGCTCTATGGGCCCCACCATGATGCATATGTTTCATCCACACCTTCCATTCATTGTTCTAGTCCATTTCATGGTATGATGTAAAAAATAAGGTAGATCCAAATCTCGACCACATCATAGGAAATAGTGTTGATCAAACACCCACCATTAAAAGCTTCTAAGGGTGACAAAAGTTTTGTTTTCCCATTATGATCCACCTGAGCTACACCCACCCCACTGTCAGTCACATTGCAATGTTAGCCGCCCGTATGAGAATTGTACCAAGACCTCAAGTGTTGAAATGAGGTTAGCTTCACTCACTGGGCTGGAGAAACGGATGGACGGCGTGGATATACAAAATATCATCCATGTGGGCCACACGGTAGGGGCAACACCCACTAAGCTGGTCCCCGGGTAACGCCTAATTCGCTCCTATCTCGGTGGGCCCACGCGTAGCTTCCAATTGGAGGAACTTCCTGTGGGCAGGGTTGCAGGGGAGTCGGATTGCGTCCTTCCTCAGCGTCCATACCGAGCTGTGGAAGGGCCCACCGTGATGTATCTGTTTATCCACTCCGTCCATTAATTTTATAAAATCATTTTAAAGAATGAATCTAAAAAGTAGGAAAATCCAACGCTCAAGTGGGCCACACCAATTAGCGAGCTGAACTTGGTGGCGTCATCCCTACAGTAGCTAATGTAGGGATGACGTCACCAGGTTCAGCTTGGTGTGGCCCACTTGAGCGTTGGATCTGCGTATGTTTTGGACCCATATGCTAACATAATCTTATAAAATGGATGGACGGAGTGGATAAACAGATACATCATGGTGGGCCCCTCCACAGCTCGGTATGGACGCGAGGACGCAATCCGACTCCGGTTGCAGGCAGCTCACTTCGAGGCCCTTCCATTATTCGCCGTTCATTTGTCTGCCCCACCCGATGAGTGTCAAATTCGTCAGTTTCAATATTCCCTCCCTCCCTCTATTTTCTCCTCTCAGATCTCATTTCCTCACACAGACGCTCTCTCTCTGCTAGATCTCACTTCCATTGCTCCTTCCACATTCCTCTTTCTATACTCTTCACAGCCACCTCTCTCTCTCTCTCTCTCTCCCTCGCTTCCCCCCCCCCCCCCCCCCCCCACCCCTCCAATGCCATCTATCTCCGCAACATATTTACAGAGTTGCCATTCCTCCTTCCCAACATAAGACCTCTGTCTCTCTTTCTCTCTCTCGCAATGTCCACCACCAAACTCTCCAAACCCTCAAAATCCACCAATCCAAATCCTACTCCAACCCCAACACAACCTCCTTCGGCATCAAAACTGCCTCCTCCATCTTCCTCCTCTCTCTCCTCCCACCTCGCCATGATCGAGCTCAAAAACCGCATCCTCACCTCCCTCTCCAAGCTCTCCGATCGTGACACCTACCAAATCGCCGTCTCCGACCTCGAATCCATCGTCCACTCCCTCACCCCCGACTCCCTCCCCATGCTCCTCAACTCCCTCTTCGACCCCACTTCCGCCTCTTCCGAGAAGCCCCCCGCCGTCAAGAAGGAATCCCTCCGCCTCCTCGCCCTCCTCGCCACCACTCACCCTGACGCCGCCTCCTCCCACCTCACCAAGATCATTGCCCACATCGTTCGCCGCCTCAAGGACTCTGACTCTGCTGTCCGCGATGCCTGCCGCGATACCATTGCCGCCCTCTCGTCCCAGTATATCAAGGGCGATGGCGAGGCTGTCGCGCTCTTTGTCAAGCCGCTCTTCGAGGCCATGACTGAACAGAGCAAGCCCGTCCAGGCAGGGTGCGCAATGTGCTTGGCCAGGATGGTGGAGTGTGCGCGGGAGCCACCCATCGTGGCATTCCAGAAGCTCTGCCCGAGGATCTGCAAGTATTTGAACAATCAGAACTTTCTTGCCAAGGCCGCAGTGCTGTCAGGTTGTTTCAAGCCTCTCGCAGGTGTGACCATCATATCTTTCCTCTTTGAAATGAAAACATTACCATTCCCAAATTGGTAATTTGGGTAATATACATGCATTTCTAAGAGATTTATAGAACTGGATTCGATATATATGGATAATTAGGGTCATTGATGCTCTAGATATTTTGCTTTGAACTTTTTTTTTAATAGGGAAAAGAAGAAGAAGATGACAACAACAACAACTAGTTTCTTCCTTTTGTTCTGTATATGATGTGTTTGTTTTGGTGATTTGGTTGAATTTACTGGCTGGGAGGATTATAGAGCTTGATTGCATTTACTTGGAAGATTTACGCAGAGGTCAGAAATACCTATTTTGTCTGGTTGAAACGAAATTACACAAAATGGGTGCTTCTGATTTCAACAGAGGGAATATAAATATTTTTTTTTGAAGGATAAATATAAAAATATATTTATATTTTTTTGAGGGAATATAAATATATTTAATCAATTATATAATCCTCTAGAATTCATAAAGTAGTTGTGCTATGATACGCCTTCTTCACTGATTTTGAATTTTGAATGCTCTGATTGTATATTTTAGTTTATGGTCTTTTTAGTTGTGGAATGGATCTCTGCTGACTGTATGATTAGATCACTGGTTGTGGTTGGTGTACTTGCAAAACCATAGATTTGATGTAATCAGGTGACAGAATCTTGTGGTTGAAGTGATGAATCATTGAATGGAGGGCTTTCTCACCTGGAAAACAAGAAACATGGATTGACTTGTTTTTCATATCTATCATGCAGCTCATGATCACCAATGCGTTGACAATATTCTTGAAAGGCCTTTTTTTTTTTTTTTCTTGTTTTATATTGTTATCAGATGGATGGAGTTTTCCTGTAATTTACCCCTTTTGACACGTCATTATTATTATTATTGTTGTTGTTGTTATTTATGTTTTGAACGGAGACCAGGATAGTATTGGTTAGATCTAATTTTATTCCTGTAGTTTGGGACTGCTGTGCAGACTTCTTTAACTTACAATATGCAATTTGCGTTGCATGGGTTGAGTTGCACATTTATGGTGCATGATGCTTACAGCTCACCTGAACTGAATTGCGATAGTCTAAATGTCTAACTGAATGTGGAAGAAACAAAAAAAAAAAAAAAAAAAAGATTTGGTGTCACCATTTAATTCATAATGGTGATCAAACCCCCAGTTACAATTCCTTGAGTTTGAAGGTGTACCTGAAACAATATCAATTGCTAGTTGGGGCCTAATCCTTAACTTTTAGTGGGGTTGGATATCCCCATTTTGGTCATTTCCACTTTACTCATTTGAATTATGGAAATTCATCTCTATGAGCATCCAAAAGCCGCAATATTGGTAGTCTTCCTATCTTTACCTTGCCAGATCACTTTCTGATCTGCCATCTGGCGCAGTGAGTGATATACAACCCTATCTGAGTTCATTTTGAAACCTCCTATCAATTTGCATCTTGATTTAGCTGCTATTTCATATTTTGTTACTTTGATGGAATTATATTATACATCTTTCATTTGAGTGATACATATTTGGTACTATCCCAGCCTTCAATGGCTTCAAACTTTTCTGCTGTACTGTTGACAGAATACCAGAAAACTCATCTCCCAGTGAACTTGCAGAACGGTGCTCATTTTAGAACTTCTGAAGAGAAAAATTAGCTCACTGTGTAGATGAGATAGCTAAAACGAGATCGTCTAACAGTTTGATTTCCTTGCAGGTGGGAGCAATTTCGCCTCAGAGTTTGCCAACTTTGATGCCAAGCATTCATGGTTGTCTTGAGAGCAGTGACTGGGCTACCCGTAAAGCAGCTGCTGATACGTTGAATGTGATGGCATCTCATTCAAGCCATTTGGTTGCTGATGGAGCTGCTTCAACAATAACAGCACTCGAGGGTTGCCGTTTTGATAAGGTACCTTCATGGATTCTACTTTCTTGGATTGAGTAAGCTTGGCATGATTGACTTATTTCATGAATATATAGTTTATAAAATTGTGAGTGTAGAGAATATGCATACTTTTGGAAGATTTGTTTTTTGTTGAGGAGCATGCTTGTCCTTCTCATTTTGGAGTATATATTAATTTATTGGTTTGGTTGTTCAGGTCAAACCTGTTAGAGATAGCATGAATGAGGCATTGCAGCTATGGAAGAAGATTTCTGGAAATGGAGGAGATGGTGTCTCAGATGACTCAAAAGCTGGGTCTCGTGGTTAGTGTGCAGTTAAAATTGTCTTCTCAAAAACATCTGTCTAGGTTAGCATTTGGGTGTACCACAGGATCATGGTTGAACGGGCTTCTCAAGCCTGCTTAGCGAGCTTGATTTTTAGGGTAGTGCTGAGACTGCAGCCCACACTAGACTTTTCCCACTTTTTGATTTTGGTTGACAAAAGAATGGAAAGGTCCTGCTCTTACCTCAACTATGAATATATGATATAGCACCAGCATATTATGTCGACCTTAGGAACTGCGGACGCCCAATCTAGTCCCTTAATTCGCTATGGTTTTCTGTTTTGTTTTGTTTTTGTTTTTGTTTGAGTCTGTGATTTGGTTCATATGTAACACTGCAGATGGCAAAGATTCAGAATCAACTGAGTCTGCAGAGAAATCAGGCCTCAAAAGGTCAAATACCAGTGAGAGACGACTGGAGTCCTCGGGGAAGGATTCATCCAGTGCTTCTTCCCCTAATGCGGATTCTCTTTCCAGAGTCAAGGGTAGCAGCATGTCAGACAAAGCAGTTGGCATATTGAAGAAGAGAGCACCCGGCTTAAGCGACAAAGAGCTGAATCCAGAATTCTTCCAAAAACTTGAGACAAGGGGTTCAGGTGATTTGCCTGTAGAAGTGGTGGTGCCCCGTAGATGTCTTCATTCTTCGCACTCACAAGGCGAGGAAGAATCAGAATTAAATGATGCTGATTCTATGGACACTTTGAACCACAATGGGGCTTCATGTGGTGATGGTAATGATATTCATGGACCAGTCAATGTAAATTATCATAACACCGAGAAAAGAGCAGAAGTGTATAATAAAATGCAAGATTTAGATGAGTATGCGCGGGATAAGTGGACAGAACAAAGAATATTTAGGGGCAAAGACCCCAAAACAAGAGCTTTTGATGGTGATGACAGGATCGATATTAATCAGAGAGACCTATCTGGTGCTCGTGCTGGTTTCTCCAGAACAGATGGTCACTCTGAAGGTTCATTCATGAATAACAAAGGAAACTGGTTAGCTATCCAGAGGCAGTTGGCACAACTGGAGAGACAGCAAGCCAATCTCATGACCATGTTGCAGGTTTGTATAAAGATGAAATTGATACTTTGAGAATCCACAATGGAAATTTGGAAACATTGCCTTTATGCCTCTGACTTCCTCTGGTCTATGGCTTTTTTCTTATATTATCACGTGTGTAGTCATATGGATCAACTTTTTGTTGGTGACCTGCAATTATTTTCAGAAACGTGTTAATGTGTTGAGTTCATATTTGCAAGAGTGCCTTGTTGGGGATTATTTCGCCTTCGTGCTTTTTCCAGTCAACCTATTGCTTTCCACTTTTTTCCCATGTTACCTAAATCACCAACCACTCCACGTTTTCTATTCCGAATCATGCGATCTGGATTGCTACTTCTATCCATCCAAAATTGTGGTTTTATACTCTTAGTATTGATTAAGTTCTAATGTAAATTTATATCTAGAATGTGGAATTTACACTTTGATGTATGCAATAGCACGTACATAATACAATACTATGCGCAAGGTATCTCTAATGACAGAATTCATAATTTTTATATGCAAATTACAATATTGATTCGTACATAAAACAATATTGCACATGCCTAGTGTATGTTGTGGAGTGACCCACATGATCCTACGCGTAGCATACCATATGTTGAAGCAGTGTACTGTGTAGCCGTTCCCATTTTGGAGAGACCTGTGATCTAGGTAACCTTGCTTCATTTATCATGAACTTTTGGTCATATGGAAGGATCTAATGCTCCTTATATTTTCCCTAGATAGGATTGTAAACAGTGTTCAATATTCTTGTTGTGGTCCATTTCCTCAGCACTCCTTCCACGACAAGCAGGAGCCTTTATCATAGCAAGTTCATTGTTTGACAGGAATATCTTGTAGTGGCCAGTGCCTTTAAGGTTGACTGATAAATTCATAGTTATAGGTTTACCTCTTTGCAGCACTTGCACAAGGAAGCATTGGTTCTTTCAAATTCCCACGGCTTTTAGTGTGTTAGATTAGTTTCATTGCCTAATTTGCCTAATTGGAGATGATACTCTTACTGGTGCTAATTAAGCCAAAACTGAATTTCATTTCACTAAAGCATATCTTCTCGTTACTTTGCCTGTTGATGGAAGCATGCCATGTGAAACTTGTGGCTCCTCATGCTACAAGCTCCTGAAGTTCAGTGTGTTTCTCGTCTCTATCAACTTAACTCGTGTGGAACTCTCTCCAGCATAAAATTCTATTGCAATAATTTTGTGGTTGCAGTGAACTCTAACAAGTATATAATTCGGAGTCATAAAAATTGCTGCCAAAGTCATCTTCCTAACAAGTACTTAGAACAAAATGGAAGGGGTAAGCCTTGTGAGGTGTATTGGTATACTGTGGATAAAATCAGTGGAAGAAAGTTGCTTCATTATTCAATCAATCCTTAGACGGAACTGGCTTTGGTTGTCTCTCTTAGAATGAGTTTTTGATCTCCTGGTTCTGTCTTAAAGATTTCTACAATTCTATAGCTTTGCTGATTGCTGAGTGTCTAATAGAATGATACATGAGCTATACATGCAATCTAAACTCATAGGTACTACCAAATAGATAATTTTACAGTATTTTGGGCCCCTGTCACTTTTTTACTTATAATAAAAACGGATGTGCATGGTTGAACAAAAAAGTAAATGAATAAAAGAAACTCATGATTTTCCTGTCAAAACAAGTAGTTTGTTTCTCTCTCTTTTTTTTCATTCTTATGTTGTTATGTTCTTGTTGAAATTATAACTAGATGTTGGCTTTCAGATCGGCTGTTCTCATAGATATTTTTGGAAATTGCAGGACTTCATGGGTGGGTCTCATGATAGCATGGTAACACTAGAAAGCAGAGTGCGAGGTCTTGAGAGAATTGTTGAGGACATGGCCCGAGATTTGGCAATATCATCAGGTAGGAGAGGTAGTAATTTGATGATGGGATTTGAGGGTTCATCTGGTAGGCCTTTAAGCAAGTACAATGGCCTTCCTGATTACTCAAGCTCCAAGTTGGGCCGGGGTGGTGATGGACGGATTCCATTCGCAGAAAGGTTTCTCTCATCTGATGGTATTGTTTCAGGAGTGAGAGGAAGAGATCCACCTTGGAGATCAGATATATCCGATGCATGGGATTCATATGCACATGGGGCTTCAAGGAATGGGCATGTGAGCTCTAGAAGAGCTCCAAGTGATGGCAGGTTACCCAGAACAGAGCATGAAGGTGATCAGGTTGGGAATAGGAGAGTCTGGGATAAGGGACCGGGACCTAGGCTTGGGGAAGGGCCTTCTGCAAGAAGCGTCTGGCAAGCCTCAAAGGATGAGGCGACTCTGGAAGCTATCCGTGTGGCTGGGGAAGACAATGGGACTTCGCGAACTGCAGCACGAGTTGCTATTCCCGAATTAAATGCTGAAGCTTTGACAGATGATAATTCAGGGCAGGAGAGAGGTCCACTTTGGGCTTCCTGGACCCATGCAATGGATTCGCTTCATGTTGGCGACATGGATTCAGCATATGCTGAATTGTTGTCTACTGGGGATGATCAATTGCTTGTGAAGCTAATGGACAGATCTGGCCCAGTAATTGATCAGCTTTCCAGTGAAATAGTGAGCGAGATTTTGCATGCAATCGGACAGTTTCTGCTAGAACAGAGCTTGCTTGATATCGGTTTATCTTGGATCCAACAGGTACATATTTCATGTGGTTTTATTTTGTTTTCTTTTTCATTATTTCTGGATAGCTCAAATCATAATTTTAATTCATAATATTATATGCCTCAAGACAATTTTGAATTTGGTCTTTGCTTGTAGTGGCTTTCTTTTCTTTTATTTTCTTTTATTCATATGCTTTTGTTAGCAGGGATATATAATTAACATTTCAAAATAAAAAATAAAAATCATACGCTTTTGTTAAATATGTTGTGTGGATTTATGCAACCATGTATGCAATGCAAATGCTGATAATATAACTTTCTTGATGCAAAATATAGTATGCATTAAGAAATTACTCTGAAAGTAAGTCTGCACGTGAATAATTTGGCTAATATATGGTAATAATGACTTTGGCTAGCATCGGCAATGAAATTCTTGATTAATCTAGCTCTTCATATGTTCATTTCTGTCAATTTTTTCTGTTAAGCCTAAAGAGTCAGCTGATACGCTTGCAAAAGAGGCTCACTATCCTGTTTTTATGTATCATGAAATCTCTGCTCTTTGCTCACATTTTCTCTGTTATCAGCGATAAAGTTGTTATCCAGAAAACCGTGGTACTCCATTCGGGAATAGGTTTGTGCACACTGTAGAGTCTTTTGACACTTCATGACACTTGTACATGTCTTGGCACTTAGTGACTTGCCTGTAATGTTTAAAGTATATAAAACTTACATTATATACGATAATATTTCATGGTTGGAACAGATCATAATGCGAACGTCGGATTGGAGGGATCCAGATCCAGATTTCATGGTTAGAAGGCAATCACAGGATTGGAGGGATCCAGATTTTATGGGAAAAAGATTCATGTGAACGTTGCTCATTTTGGCCCGGATCGTGATAGCAGGAATAGATCGGTTGCTCTTCGCCCCAGACTGAATCCGATGCCGGGTATTTTGGGTCCAAATGTCCATTTTGCAGATCCTATCATTCTCCCACAAGTTAACCAGGTGCATTCCGAATGCGTTCCAGCGGCGAAGGCTTCTTTCAAAGAAGTGCTCCAGGCTCAAAATTCACCGGCGGTTACTAAACAGACTCAGGGTCCCCCCCCCCTCTTCCAAAAAAAAAAAGTCTGTGAATCTCATACCTGCTTCTAGCCCTATTATTGGCTCCCATCCCTTTCCTTTCGTCTATTTGCCCTCATTTCTATTCAATCTCCCCCCGCTCCTCCGGCGCCACCCCCTCGCTCTACCTCCATCCTTTCAACTGCTCCCCCTGCTTCTACCTCTTTCCTGATTCTTCCTAGGGAGGAAGGTAGACCCCCCTCCATTTCAGTCTCGGAAGATATCATGCTTAAAGCTAAGAGTAATCTTCAATGGTCTATAGTTGTTGCTATAATCCCGGGTTTTCCTCTTTCTGAGCTTGCAACCTGGTTCCAGATGTACTGCGCTTTGTTGCCGGGTTATGTTTTCCTTAGCTTTTTATCCCCACGGCAGTGTGGACCTCCTTTAGGCATTACACCGACATTGATAGCATCCTATCTACCAATTCAAAGCATTTGGAAGGACCGGTTTTACAACTTTTTAAATGGGAAGTTTGGTCTTGTTTTGGGAGTGAATCTGTTTGGTTTTCTTTTTTTAATGTTCCCTTGGAGTTTTGGTTTAAAGTTTTTTCATGGTTTTGGGTTCTTGTGTGGGTGAAGTGTTGGATATTCACCAAGATACTCAGCAATGGAAGGATCTCCAGTTGGCCAGGCTGCTCATCCGAACCAAAAAGTTCTCGGAGATTCCATTGTTAGTGAGGGTTCTAGCGAGGCAGGGGAACATCGACATTCCGATTCTAAGAGGAGGTCTGACGCTGAGAGACAAGGCATTGGTAGGCCCTCGATTACGATAGACGATGAAGGAGTAGCACTTGGCTTGTCCTACGGGCTACAATTCTTGGGGCCCCTTGTCAAACCAGTAAAGCTTGTTAGGACATCCAAGACGACGTCCTCTTGACCCCTAGACACGTCAGAGCAGCCTAGGCGATGATGTCTTCGTACGTGCTGAGTTTCCCCCTCAAGGGAATTTGCCTAGCTTCTGATGCTGATGACTTGGTATTGAGATAGCCGTCTGATGATACCTCTGCAGCAAGCCAAAAATCGTTTTCTGAAGAGAGATATAGGGTGCATTCAATGACACTTTTCTCTCGCGATATTTTGGGGGTTTTCTCGTCTGAGTTGGATAAGGAGCAAATCCAACGGGATTGGTAGCAAATCCAAGATTCATCTTTACAGTCATCTAGATCCCAGCCTTTGCAAGGTGTGCCCCTTGGAGAGGCCACGTGTATTGTGACAGGCTCACAAGCGCCAAAGACGATGCAGTAGGAGGACGATCACCTCTGCTGTCATGATTTTTCTGCCAGGTGTCAGCTTTCAGTCACTGGTCTAAAGGAAAAGCTAGATCTGTCTCAAAAGGTTGACGGTAGTTCTGAGAACGAAATGACCCAAGGAAGGATGATAGAAGGGACAACTCGAACGTCTGAGGAGATCGGAGCCCTTAATGGTTGTCATTTAGAAGAAGCTAATGGTGGGCCCGAGATTATTGATAGGGCTGTGAACCCCAAGGAGATTGAAGCGGACTGTGGTAGCCAGTTAGTCCAAAGATCGCTCTTGGATCTTCAGTCTGCTGATTCTGCCTCTTTTGAACCTCCGACTCCGGTTTCTTTGTTGGTGCATCAGCAGCTGGACGATCGTGAAGAACCTCGGCCGACATCTAGCCAATCCTACGATACCAATCCTAAGTTACAAGATTCGTTCCTTACTCCTTCCTCTCCGGTTTTTACCACTTCTAATGCGAGGGATGCTTCTCCTTCTAACTTCCCTTCGTCCTTTGTTTCAGCTAGACCCCTGGTTTTGATTCCTGCTCCTAAGGAAGGTATCTTATAGATAGGGGGAGATCCAGAGTCAGGAGAAGAGGTGTCTAATGAAGTTTTGGACATTAAGCCAATTGCGCTAGAGTTTTGTTCACAATGCTTCTAATGCCTCGCATCCGGAGTTAGCCTCTCCACATATCCCTGAGGAAGTCTTGAAAAAATTGGTCGAAACTATCAAAAGGAAGAAATGGGTTAGAGATGCTGTGAGTCATGTAGGCAGTCTTATGGGAGCCACCTTTGGTTACTCTGATGATAATTACATAGCTCTCTTTAAACGGGTTGCCGAGAGAGGGTGAACTGTTACGGTTGAGAGTATCCCCTCCGTTGATCCTAGTCGTATTCTCAAGACTAATAGGGGAGCAACGCATTCAGAAGAGACGCATAATGGGTCTTGGGAAGCCATTCCAAGAGAGAACAGGAAACGAAGAGGGGCAATTATAGTTTCTCAACGAAGGTTCTCTCCTGGAATGTCAGAGGGATGGGATGTCCCATTAAAAGACCCCACAGGTTTGCCGAAAGTTAATTCTGATCATTGCCTCATCCTTTTGGAAACTGAAGAGATTAATTGGGGGCAAAAACCTTATAGATTAGAACTTGCCTGGATGTAAATTGAGGGGTTCCACGATTTGAGCAAGGGTCAGTGGAACTCGTTTGTCGTAGATGGGAAACCATTAAAAAAATTGCAATTTCTCAAAATTAAATTGAAATCTTGGCATTCAGATATTTTTGGCAGGAGGAAGTTGAGATGATAGCTCTGCTTACTGAGATTCAAGCCCTTGATCTTAAGGAAGAGTCTCAACTTTTGTCAGAGGATGAATCGAAGCTTAGAGGTTAGCTTGCGCACGATTACAATTGTAGGTTAAAGGAGGAAGAGATTAAGTGGAGGCAATGATCGAGAGCCCTCTGGCTTAAAGAAGGAGACCGCAACACCAAATTTTTCCACAAATTTGCCAATGATAGGGCTCGGATCAATGCGATATCCTCTATTAATGTAGATGGAGTTGTGGTTATGGAGAAAGATACTATCTGTAATTCTATTGTTAACTACCATTCGGATTTATTGTCTGCCAAGCCCTTTGATCATCCCAAGCTGGATGGGCTTCCCTTTCGATCGTTATCGGAGGTGGAAGTTGTCCATCTTGAGAGGGCTGTAGATTTAGAGGATGTGAGGATGCCAGTTGAGGACCTCGGGAGAGATAAAGCCTTGGGGTCGGATGGGTTTCCATTGGCGTTTTTTCATTCCTTTTGGGAAATGATTTTTCGCGATCTGTTTGCTTTTGTGAAAGAATTCTTTGTCGAGAACAGACTCTCAAAAGAATTGGGCGGTACCTTCATTGCTTTTGATACCTAAACTAGAAGGGGCCTAGAATCTTAATGACTTCCGTCCTATCAGCCTCCTGGGAAGCCCTTATAAAATTATTTCTAAAGTTCTGGCTCAGAGAATTAAGGGAGTCATTCCAAGGCCTGTCTCTTTGTTCCAGTTTGCCTTTGTCGAGGGTCATCAGATTCTCGACTGTGTTAATAGCCAATGAATGCCTGGATTCATGTGTTAGGGAGAAGAAAAAATGTATTATATGCAAATTAGACATTCAAAAGGCTTATGACCATGTCGATTGGTCTTTCCTGGATTACATTTTGGGAAGAATGGGATTTGGGTCTAAGTGGAGACACTGGATTCGAATCTGCATCTCCTCTCCAAAATAGTCTATTCTTATCAACGATTCTCCTTTTGGATTCTTTAGACCTACCAAAGGGTTGCGACAGGAAGATCCCCTGTCCCCTTTATGGTTTGTTTTGGCCTCTGAAGCTCTTAGTGGTATGTTGTCTAGGGAACATGATTTGGGCTTGCTTAAAGGTTTCTCTATACCCAACTTCTCTCCTTGCATTAATCATTTACAGTTTGTTGATGATACTCTTCTTTTCTGTGAAGTAGATGAGCTGCAGACTTCCTTCCTCAGTATGATTGTTTGTTGGTTCCAAGCGGTTTCAGGTTTTAAGGTTAACATGGCCAAATCAGAGGTGTTTGGCATTAATATTTCTAATGAGGAATGTAAGTTCATTGCTGACTCTTTCGGTTGTAACTTGTAAGATAGGGTCTCTGCTTAATACTCTTTATTTGGGTCTCCCCTTATGTTTTGGTAAGCCTCCCCCCTCCTTGTGAATACCATTCTATAGAGAATGGATAGAAAACTTTCCTCTTAGATGCTTAGTTATCTTTCCTTGGGAGGAAGAATTAATCTCATTAAAGCCTCCCTTTCAAGCATGCCGATATACTTCCTATCCTTATTCCAATGTTCGAAATCGGTTATTCAAAATCTCGATAAAGAGCAGAGGAATTTCCTATGGCAAGGAAATTCGGCTTCTCACAAATTCCCTTTGCTGCAGTGGAAGGAGGTGTGCTCCCCATACAACGAAAGGGGAGTGAACATTAAAGATCTCCACCTAATGAACAAAGCTCTTCTGGGAAAAAAATGGATTTAGCGTTTTGGAATTGAAAAAGAAAGTCTTTGGAGAAGAATTATTACAGCCAAATATGGTTCTTCCAGTTCGGGATGGTGGATAGATGAATCAACTTCTTATTGTACCTCCTTGTGGAGAGGGATTGCGAAATTATCCACCCATGACCCATGTTAGAGAGAGAGTGTGTGTCTCTCTAGGAAGTGGCTCTAGTATAAGATTCTGGCTTGACGTTTGGGCCGGGACCTCGACGCTGGCTGAGGACTTTCCCCTGCTTTTTGCGGTAGCAGAAGATCGTGACACTGTTGTTTCTGAGTGTTTCTTGTAATCAGATTATCAAGGAATTTGGTGTCCTCCTCTTAGCAGAATTTCAGGACGGACTTCTCCTTTTGAGTCTGTAGGACTTCAACCCTTTCCCTAATTCCGAAGACTCGTTCTATTGGAGGCCTTCTGCGTATGGAGTCTTCTCCATTAAATCTTTCTATAGTCAACTAAATGTGGTTTCAATTCCTTCACATGCTATCACATTGGAGCTCAATGGTCATAGTGGCCTTCCGCCGAAGGTGGCGGCATTTAGATGGTTAGCTACAAGAAATCGGATCCTAGTGTCAGAAATCTGGAAGAAAAGAGGTTTCTTGTTGCCTAATGCTTGTTTTCTATGTCTTCAACAAGAGGAATTGGTCGATCACCTTCTCATCCATTGCAAGTTTACGGAAGACATTTTGTGGAGAGTGTTTCGTTTAGCGGGAGTCTCCTAGTCTATTCCAAGATCCATCGACAATTTTTTTTGCTGTTGGCATGCCGATTCGGGGGGGTTTTGGGGAGAAGAAAATGGTGGGTTATTTTCTTCGTAGTTCTCTGGGCCGTCTGGGCGGAAAGAAACAATCTCTGTTTTAGGAACAAGACCTCCTCTGGGCCGTCTGGGCGGAAAGAAACCATCTCTGTTTTAGGAACAAGACCTCCTCTGGGCCGTCTGGGCGGAAAGAAACCATCTCTGTTTTAGGAAAAGACCTCCTCTGGCCGTCTGGGCGGAAAGAAACAATCTCTGTTTTAGGAACAAGTCCTTGGGCTCCTTGATTTTGGGGCTGCGGGTAGTCTTAGGGGTTTCTTCTAGGTATGTTCTTGTTTTGTTTTTGTTGTTTTTGGTTTGTTGGTTTTGTTATTTTTATTAGTTTTCTTTCGGTGTTGTTGCTTTTCCTTTGAATTGTTTTGGCTCTTTAATAAAATTGCTCAATTCTAAAAAAAAATCATGGTTGGAAAAAAATGGGGCTGAATCAGGACATGGGGTTCTACTTGGGACCAGTGTTTGCAATATTGATAGTATCGGCTGATATCGCAGGTTAGCGATACGAAACTGCCCTGGAGATAAAAAATCCACCGGTTCCTGTGTATCGATGATATTATCGGCCGATATATCGATATTGACTGAGATATCAGCAAAATATCGGCCGATATCACAAAATATATCGACGATACCTGGACGATATCGTCTAACCGCACAAGAGTCCTCCATTTTTTTGGGGGAAAAAAAAAAAAACGATTTTTTGTTCGATTTTCGTCCCAACCAGCGTACCAATGCGAAGGGGTCATATTTTGTTGAGTCTAGTTAGCCATTTTCTAGGTTTTGTTGAGTCCCCATATAGATCTAAGCCATATAGGGTAACTTGCATTGCGTTGAACCAGGATAGTCAAAATTGCATTTGGAGGATACCCAGTCAGTTGCATCATCCATAGGTATATTTCTCAACTCTCTTGCTTGTTTTACTTTGTCAATGAATTGGTTGTGTTTTCATTAATGCCTTCTTACATTTATATATCTTATGTAATCAATTTAAAAAATAGTTGCATCAGTTTAGTCAGACGGCATATAGCTTAGGATCCTTTTACAAAGGAGCTCCATTATGTGGACTTTTTTTTACATATTATGATTAAAATGTGTGTATTAAGGTCCATTTTAACAATCCCTGAAGTTTCATTGAAAAATTCAATCAATTTCCCAATGTTTCCCCATGTTTCCTAAAAAGTGTGATACATTACCTGATACAACTGATATATCCCTAGCGATACACGATATGTATCTGTATCCCAAGGGTGCGAAATGTAACGCGTTACCGATACTGTGAACACTGCTTGGGACCTGTTCTTGGGTATTTGATCAATTTCCAAACTTGTTATGAGGAATACTTTGTTGATGGGATCATTGAATCCATCATTACTAGGTAATCTACCACTTTGCATTACTCTTATACATGTCTTATATAATTTCAAGCCAATTGAATTATAGCTACTTTCTTATTTGAATCTTTCAACCCACTCAATTATAACAAGCAGCCAGATGATGGCTTTCTTTTATGTCATTGAAATGTGGTCCTCTGCTTTCTTCTTAGTGTGTGTCGTCTTTTGGCGTTTCACAATGGAATGAATAGAGGAAAGTAAACAAGTCGAGGTATCGTTTCAGTTGCCCTCATTGATTGGTGATTCGATTGTTGACTCGACAACATCTTCCTACTCTTCGTACTTATCAATAAAAAGAGTGTTGTTGATTAAGTAATTGCTTTTTTTCCTTTTTTGGTAAGCTGGGCTTGAACTTGAGACCTCAGTGTTGAAACATGTGCTGCCTATGATAGGTAACTGCTAATAATCAATTATGAGTGAAATCTGTCAAAAGACAATATTTTCCTAAAATTATTGGCAACAACGGAACTCTTTGTGAAATAAATAAAGTTAAAGGTCCAAAATGTTTATTCTTTAATAAAACCGTTGTTTCGGCTCATCGAAATTTCTCATACCCAGATTTTTTAATTTATTTTGTTGAGAATTGATAATCTTGATTCCAAAAATATCATTACAACCTAAACAAACAAAAGCCCAATGCATGTGAACCTCCTGCCACATAAGCATTAGACATGCTAATATACAGAACATAAAACAGATAAAATGTATAAGAATATAAGCCGCTAGGAACTAGTAAAAGTTAGTCTTGGCACTAGCTTGCTGCAAAATCTCCCAGCTAACCAAAAAAAAAAAAAAAAAAAAACAGCTTTCGAGCATCCTCAAAATTCCTGTTTTGACATTGCCCCACTGACTATCAGATAGCAGATCCTTCTATTAATGATTTCTTCCGGTGCCTCATTCTTGAATATTCTCTTGTCCTCTCCTTCCACAGGCCCCATGAAATCCCGAATAGGCACATTACCCACAACGATTCCTTTTGCCCCTTGAGCAGTCTCACCGAGCCATTCAATCACTGCTCTTCCTCTCGTGTTGTTGAATGATCATGCCCCACTCCAAATAGAGAGGAAATAGTTTCAAATTTTCTTAGCCAGCTCGCAATGAAAGAATATATAATTTACCGTTTCTTCTTCCTTACACATGATGCACCTATTGGGGAATGTGATATATTCCATTTCTTGAGATTATCTAGCATAAGAATCTTGTTTGCCATGACAATCGGAAAAAAAATCTTCGTCTCTGCGGGGAACAGGGTGTTCCACACCCTTGCGAATGGCAGGAATCTTCTTGTCGTCAACACCTTGTCAAAGAACTTGACTGAGAAATTGCCATTTGCTGACTGCTTCCAAACTTTCCTACCGACAATAAGTCTAAGTTCTATACTTCTTGATGCTTTCTTTGAAGGTTGACAACCCTTGATTTCTTATCAGAAAGGTTCCTAATCCTAATATTCCTCACCATGGAATCCATCCCCCTCCCCCCCAACACCACCACCACCCACACCCACCTTGTAACATCCATTCCACTAGATTTGCACCGCTTGCACATGGAGACCAATTCCCCATTTTCTGCCCTTCCGCCCTTCTGCAAGTCTTTAGGAACTCCATACTTTTCTTCAAAGAAGATTCCTGCCATTCAAAAAGAGGATTGTGCCATCTACACATAAAGCAAATGCGAAATAGCCATGCAGTTTCTTGGAAGCTGAAAGTGAAGCCCATTCTGTTCTAATTAATGGATCCCCTTTTGGATTCTTCCGCGCTTCCAGGGGTTTGCGGCAGGGAGATCCTCTCCCCCCCTTTTTATTTCTTGTCATCTCTTAAGCTCTTAACAGGATGCTGACGAGGGGTCAATCGGTGGATCTATTTCTGGGATTCCAGATCAGTAATGTGACTAACAGAATCAGCCATTTGTAGTATGCCAACAATATGCTTATTTTCTGTGAGGCAGATGAGTCTTCGATCGCCAATTTCGGATGATCATTTGGTGTTTTGAAGTTGCTTCAGGTCTTAAGGTTAATCTGACCAAAAGCGAGCTCTTGGGTGTCCATCTTAGTCAGGACAAGGTGGCTCGCTTTGCTGGTATCTTTGGGTGTTGAGCTGGGTCCTTTGCCTCTTACCGGGAGCTGCCTCTGTATATAGGCAAGCCTGCCATCTATCTTTGGGATTCAGCCATTGAGTGCATGGAAAGGAAGTTATCGCCATGGAAAGGCAGGCTTCTTTCCTTGGGCAGCAGAATAACTCTCATAAGGCCTACTACATGTTCTTATTCTGCTGACTTAAATTACTTCTGAAGAAAATCGCAAGCTTTGTAGGGACTTCTGGTGGCAGGGGCGGCATCAGCTAGGAATTTCACCTCCTCAATTGGAAGGAGGTGTGCAGTTTAGTTGTTGAGGGTGGTGCGGGAATTCGTAGCTTGGAGGAGGTCAATTCGGCGCTATTGGGGAAATGGGTTTGGAGATTCAGCCTTGAAGAGGGAACCTGGTGGAGGTCTGTGGTGGCTGAGAAATATGGCCTTTTTTTTATAGAGTTTGGTGGACCAAGGGTCCTCTCTTTATCACGCTTCCTTATTCTGGAAGGCAATTGCTTGGATATCCATTCTCATGCTCTTGGGTATGGGCTTTGCTCTCGGTGATGGTTTGAGAATTAGATTTTGGGAGGACTGCTAGTGCGGTAGCTCTCCTCTTTGATTGAGTTTTCCGGCCTTGGCTTGTGTTTGCCCCAATTCAGAAATCTCTATTGCTAACTGCTTTTCTGTGAAAGATAACGAGGGGAGTTGGGCTCCTCCTCACTGGTTTGACTTGTCTGACTCTTGAGTTTGACGAGCTTCTTTTGCTGCTCTCTTGTCTGAGGGGTCTCTCTCCTTTTTCAGGATCAATGGATTCTTTGGTTTGGCTTTCAGACAAATCGGGGGCTTTTTTGGTGAAATCCTTCTACCGATTCTTGATGCAGTCCCCTCCTCATGCTGACGTTGCTGGTTGTTCCCATATGCACCCTATTTGGTCGTATGGAACCCCCAGAAAGTGGCTGCTTTTGCTTGGCTCACCAGCAGAAATCGCATCCTTATAGTCGACAATCTTTGGAAGAAGGGCTTGGTTCTCCCTAGTGTTTGCATTTTGTGTTTTAGGGACAGCAAAATGGCAAACCATCCATTCATACACTGCCTGTTAGCCACTACAGTGTGGAATGAAGTCCTCTTCAGTTTCAGTATGTTCTGGGTGACGCCTAGTTCGATTGAGTGCCTTTTCCGCTCTTGGCACGATGTTAGAATTGGTAAGAGGAAAACGCCTTTGTGGAAGCTCACTGTGCTTGCTGTTCTCTGGGCAGTTTGGGTTGAAAGAGATAATAGGTGTTTTCGTAATTGTGTAGGCTCAGCTAGAGTGTTTGTCTCTAGGGCTCAGATGTATTTGAGGGATTGGGACCCCTTTAGGGTGCCTCTGTAATATATATTTTTTTTCTTTTGCTTTGTCTCTGTTTTTTGTTTTTTTTTGTTTTGGGTGCCCTCATGGCTTTAATTAATTGCAGTATCCTTAAAAAAAAAAGCCTATTTCCTGAACTCAAGAGGTTCCAGAAACCCCTACCTGGGAATTCTTCTGTGAGGATAAAAATGCTAGGGGAGAGGGGATCCCCCTCCCTTAGCGCCCCTGTAGGACTGGAAGAATCCAAAACCCATTTATCATGACAGAAAACCAGCAGTTCTTCCAATACTTGTCTGCTTAGGACCGTTGCCTAAGTGAATTGCCTTGGCTATACTGCCCCTTGTAAAGCAAATGGATGGCAAGTCAAAAGCGTCATTATTCAACAGATCATTTCCTTCCTGTCTGTGGATAAACTGCAGTGCCCCCGGGATTCTCTTTTAGTGCATTTTTGTACATTGATTATGTCGGCACTTTGTAATCTCGATTTATGTGTTGTCCTGCATGATTCTGATTACAAGAGATTTTTCTTTCATGGCTTGATCAAAAGCTTCCAATGTGAATTTGCTCACCCCTTTCTGTTTGAGCTTGCAGTTGACAGATCTTGTGATGGAAAATGGCCCTGACTTCTTAGGCATCCCCATTGAAATCAAGAGAGAGCTTTTGTTGAGTTTGCATGATGCAACGGCGATGGACCCTCCTGAGGATTGGGAAGGGGCCACAGCAGATCAGTTAATGTTACAGTTAGCATCGGTGTGGGGGATCAACTTACAACAGCTTGAGAAGTAGCGAGGGTTTATGTTTTTCTTCCCCCCCACTCGGTCCACTTGGATCTTGAATATCATGTATTCTAATATATAATCGTGTGAACCTGGAAATGAATTGATCTGTTTCAGAGAATTTAATACCATTGATTTTGATTGCAAGAACTGGAATGGAAATTCAGTACCCTTTAAATGTTCATTTCCACCTGCTTTGTATATGTGCTAAATTTCTGTGGGACTTCATTAGAAAACGATGCTCTTCCCTTGGAATTAAATAACGATGCTCTTCCCTTGGAATTAAATAACGAAGGATGCCCAAAAGGTATCTCTGCATTTAAATGAACCCTTTTTTATTTGATATCAGTGGTCAATGCATCTCATTACCATCAGGAATGTTTAGCCTTGATGTTCAACACTTCCATCACATTTAGTTAATTTCTATTGGAGAATTATAAGCGGAGATGGGTGATTAGGGAACCTTGACCGACGGTTGGCCAAGCACCACTACTCATTTGCTGGGGCTCAATGGGGATATGGGCACGTTGAGAATGGACCATGGGCGGGGACTTTGACCAATCAATACCTGACCAGAGGTACTTCTTACTAGGGGACTTCGACCAATCAATACCTGACCAGAGGTACTTCTAACTAGTGTTTTTAGTATCGGTATTGATGCATATACGCACCCTTGGAATATGGAAACATATTGAGTATTGCTCGCATGGTAAATATTGCATGTATTGCGTAACATGTTCGCTGTTTTTTTTTTTTTTTGTGTGGAAATAGTGGGAAATTTTGGGAAATTGATTGATCATAAAAAAAAAGCATGTACTGTGTAACATTATGCACTTAGAACTAAAAAAGATCATAAAAAGCTCCTTTATATAGGGACCTAAACTATGTTTTTGCCTAGTAGAAGTGAATGCAATTACACTCAAAATCAGTTCATATGTAATTTATAGATCATAAAAGACATGTATGAAAGTTCAAAATTGGATGACAATTGAAAATCGGAAGCCAAAATTCATGATTGAGCATGTAAAACATGTAAAATCATAGATTATGAACTTTATTCCACTGATTCCAAATCATTTAAACAAGAAAAAACTGTTTAAATTAAACAACAAAACTGGATCAATTTTGTTTTCGGTGCACCGAGCTCTCTTGTATCAATTTCTACACTAAAATCCCATTCTTTCCAAAAGATTGACAAGGAGTGGTCGATAATAATAAATAAATAAAAAATCACAAAAAATAACTTCCAGAGATTTTGGTGAATTTTCAAAATTATTGCAATTGGGACCCACTTTGGTATGGGCAATACAAAGAAGTTTATATCTGCAATATTCTCAAAATATCACAATGCATTGATATATTGTCTGTACATTGCTATATTTTCGAAAATATCGCATGGTGTATTGATAGTATCGACCAATACCATCAATACTATGACCAATACCATCAATACTATAATCGCTGCCCTAACAAGATGAAGGGGCATCCCAAAAATCATGTTCCTCTCAAACTGAGGCAGGCCACGCCTACATTTTCCTTCGTCAAGCAGTTTCAATTTATATATTATTTCAAAAACAACATTCCATGTGAAGAAAGCATATAGATGTTGGGAGATACTGGCCCCTTCTGCCAGGGAACATTTGCCTTCTCTAGAGCCTCCTTTTATATTAAGGAGATTTGGCCCCTTCAAATGAAGTCACAATATCTAAGGAATGCGTGTAGTTAACAGCACTAGAAGGGCCTGTTTGGATGGCAGCTTCCACAGAAAGGGATTTTCCTGCAATAGCAAGGCCCTGAGACTGATTTAAGATCCCAGCGTTTTCAGAGCGGAACTGCATTTCATAAAAATCCCAATGAACTACTCTGATTGTGCTTCTCCAAATTGGTGTTTTACAGTTCCTGATACCTGCAAATAAAGCGGGTTCCTTCCATATTGCTAAATTATCTTAAAATTGGTTATCCCATTCTACTTTTCGTTTGATAACACTTGCATTCACTAATCAAGGAAAGGAAGATATTAAAAAATAAAATAAAATAAATAAAAACACTTTCTGCTCACAAGGAACTTCTATTACTATATACAGATGTAGCCCGTAGACGTTTCATGGCCTCAGCCACGTCAATCTTCACACGAGAATACACAATGCTACACCAGTAAGCAAGCCAAACCAAGTATCTCACCACCTCATTCACATGCACTCCTACTGCCACAACAGCAGAAATAGGTGCCCATGTCAACCTGGTCCCATCACCAGACTCCGGGAAATTAGCATGAATGGTCTTCTGGCAATACAGGTCCATCTTCATCCTCTGGGTCAAAAAGACCACTATGATAGATGGCCGCCGGCTCCCTGGCTTTAAACAAAATCTGGGTCTTGTCCACATATAGTGGGTCTGCTTGCTTATTTGGCAGCATACCAGTTTTGCTCACATTTGGCGTCTACGGCTAGGTCGACCTTGAGGAAATTGGTGCCGTAGAAGGGTTTGGACATGCACTTAACGACAATTGCCTTGGCTATCTCTGATGACTCTGTGGGCCCTTCCAATATGACTTCATCATGAACCTGCTTCCACAACAATGTCATTTCCTACACTTCTTTCTACATCTCATGTAATTGAAAAAAGAAAATAAAATTTGAGTCACTTTTGAGTAATGAAAGATGCAAATTCAATATGATGTGAAGATCACTATCATCTGTAGAAAAAACTGATTCCTTTTCTTTGTGAACTTTTGAAAACTGAGTTTTTCAAGCAGGTGCCCTTTTTCCCCCATTGAAGAAAAAAATCCATTTGCGGGAACACCTGATTAGCTCTAAAAAAAGAGGAAAAATATCCCCTTGAAACTTTTAAGACCAATCAAACATCGGAACATTTTGAACCATCACACAAGCCATTCATAAGAGTATATGCTGAGGACCTGTTTGGATGCATGTTCATGAGATCTTGTAATTGATTGAAATCCTGGATCAGTGACTTCCTCGTGTATGTAAATTTCAAATCAAAATTTTCCGTTTCGCCCAACATGGAACAGAATTCATGGAATCCAGAATCTGCTTTTTGGTAAAGAACTTCCGAGCAGATGGATTTGGGTGGTGTGCAAGCAGGGTAGGTAATAGCTAAGGCAGTAGCGCTTGAGGAGGTGATAAATGTCGTCTCTATGGTGTTAAGAGGTAAATGGTGGGCCAGAGGGAGGGAGGTCCCATGCCCAAGAGTTGGTCGATAAGATCAACACGAGAAGTCAATCATAGTGATAGTGGTGGTGCAAACTAATGGAGTAATTGGAGGCAGTGGTTATGTTAGAAGTGGAGGCTGGGAATGGCGAGGCTGGTGGCGGCTTGGATTTCAAGGTGTCTGTGGTTTTGGAGGACCTGGTGAGGTGTTGTGGATTTGGAGGACCTGGTGCTGTGGAAGAAAAGAGTTCTCCTCTCGGCAGGTTTGGAGGATTTGGTGTTGAGGATTTGGTGTTGAGGAAGACGAAGAGGTTCCACTTGGCAGGTTTGAAGGACCCGCTGTTGACAAAGAAGAAGAGATTCATCCTCCTTTTATTTTTATAAATTACAGGAGCAATGATGATTTTATTGAAAGAAAAAGAGTTATTAGAGAGGAAGATGAGAGAATAAACCTTGGCCAATCCGGTTCTGTAGTTCCGTTATTTGGAAGATAACAAGTGTCTCACTGGAATCTCCAAATTTCAGTTTTTGAGGAATTCAAATTCCACAGCAATGAAATCTCAGATCTGTGCAGGATGCAAATACTTTGGGAGTTTTGGACTCAGTTCCTAAGATCAAACAAGCTACAGGAGAAATGGGATGGCTACTTGTGAGAATTGGATCAACACATGCCAATGTGCAGGCAAAACATCCTGGCCGTTTATCGGACGGGCCCTGCTATTTACTGAAAATCAGGCCAGTCCAGTCACTAAGTAAGCTACATGCATACAAAAAAAAAAGAGACAGTTGAAGAAAAAAGGACCAACAATCCACGTTCAGCGTACACATGTAGCCTACCTGATGAACACCTCGGATCTTGTACACACATCGAAACATATGGAGATAGTATGATTGAGAATCCTACTCTTGTGAATAGCATCATCAAGGCTCTACTTAAAATACATGGATTGTGGAGCTCGGACATCATTTTGTGTATTAATCAGATGACTAATAGCTGATGTTCTCTCATTTGATTTTGGAATGAAACAAGTAGAAAATTTGAATCAGATAAAGTCTACCTGCAAGAGCAGCCTCCATCCAAGCTCCTTCAAACGAGCATTCCTGGATATCTCGAGCATGGCACACATAGCAACATCTGCAGCACTACCCTGTTGAATTTGCAAAATTCAGAGACTCGAAAGAACAAGCACTCAAATCAGCAAAAGGAATTTTGCAAAAAGGAATACAGCCATACAGACACATGCAGGTCTACGAAGTTGTTAATGTCAGAAAGCATTAAGTAAATTGCAAGACCTAAAGAACAAAACAAAGAGTTGTGTAAGTCTGAGGTTCCTCCTTTTGCGATAATGAATGTGGTGTACATCTGGGTTCTCCTGAATTTACGCAGTGGATGGGATGCGCACCACCAAAATTCCGTATTTCACTTAAGATTTGGCACTGGTAAATTGGAAATGAAAACTCACCATATGGGTTTCCATTCGCCGATCAGCCACATAAGTGAGATTGATTGGTTCCACAGAAAAGTGAAACCAATCCTGAATTTGGGATGCATATCCAAACAGGTCCATTAATACCAAAATGTAATTTCATGTCAAAAAATAAATAAGAAAAGTTGCATTTTCTCTCTTTTTTTCCCGGGCTGCCCAAAGGCTTTAATGGTCATTAATCCATCCAAAGGATCCCATATCATACAGCTACATTAGTTTATCTTTTCTTCGAAATATTGGAAGGTGCAAAGAGAGAAGCAAAGCATTCAGTAATGAGTGTGGAGGAAAGGACCTGCACTGGGGTGTTAATAGCGGCTCGTTCAATGTGGCCCCTGTGAGAGTTACTAGCATGAGCCAGCGAAGGAAAATGGCGGGCCCGGCCTAGCAGTGTATAGACACAATGGTCCGTGTGCGCTTCATTCTTGCGCTTTTCTTGCCAGCTTCGAACTTCCTTCCTTTCTTTATACCAGAGGTTTACTGTTTCCCTGGCTTCCTTTACAGAAACCTGAGGATGAAAATGGCAACTCAATGAGCTCAATTTGCATTGCGACTTGCGACAGAATTTGCATTAAATTGATACAATATGCGTGTCATGCCAAGGGAAGAAAGAGGACTTAGGGCTTGTTTGGATTGCGAATTACATCAGTAATGCGTACTGTAAAAGTGCAATGATTAGGGGGTGGGGCATTGATCTCCATCATCAGATTATCCTAATGGTCACACCAAGCCCCAGTTAAACGTGGAGCATTGGTTGTTACATTCCAGTTTTATTGGATGGCTATAGTGACAAGTTAGGACATGGCCTATCCCATGGACCCACCAGATCAACTCTTTTCAAGCAGAAATGTGGGCCCTACCTGTACCATAACTGGGTCAAACAAAACTTGCTTTTGCTATCTTTTGACTGATAGTAACTCAGTAGAAAAATGTCTTCCCTAATCCCTAGTAGTGCACTCAGAGATTTTGGAGGTCAGCAAAAGAATCTGTAAATGGATGTCAAAAACAACAGGAAACTGCGCTGTTGACTAATTGGTTTGACAAACAATTGATGACTTGAAAGTGGCTATGCTGCATCAAACCAGCATTCATTTTCAGGTTAAAAAATCACAATCAGAAATGCAAGGGAAAAAAACATATAGAAAAAAAAAAAAGTCGAATCTGGCCACAGGAAGCCACATGTTCATCTACCCCCATCACAACAATTTATACCAATATGCATACCTTCCAATCACGGGCCAGCCCAACAGGAGTTTTCCCATATGCAATAGAGAAGTTGAGCATTTTCGCTTTTCTTCTCTCAGAAGCAAAGGCATCCTGAAATAAGCATGCAAATATATATATAAATATATATATATATATATAAGAAAGAAACAAAAAAAAAAAAAAAAATCATTATCAAGAAACAGAAGTTATGCAGCACAACCTAGTTAAAATATGTTCACGAATATTTTCAAACTTTACGGGTGCTTTTGGATGGACTGGAATTCAGTTGCAACTATTAGTCTACTGACGTGCAAAATCTATATTATAACTTCTTTACTTGTGTGGATATAGTGGGCTCCAGATTGTAGCTATATTACTTGAAGTTGGACTTAAGAGACCTTGACTAGTAACTACAATTTCAGAGATACTTCCTCATTATGAATACCTGGAAAAATCATTAACTTCTGCTATTTCCACTTGAATATACCATATGTTTGCAGGTCAGTTCACTTGTTAATACAAATATAGCTTTAGGGTGGCAATGGGCCGGGTGGCTCGTCTCTGTAGGGCCAAGGTTTGGGACCCTAAAATTGGCCCATGGCCAGGCCCGGGCTTGAAATCCAGGACCAGTCCAATCACCAAATGGGCCACAATTAGACAAAAGAATGGATAGTTAAAGACACTTGTATGTGGTTCCCATCCACCATACATAGGCAGTTAAAAGAAACTTGTTGGATCCAGGTATGTTTCAATGATCCAAACCATTTAAATGATGGGATTCATAGATGGAGAACACCAAAAATAAAAGAAAAGAACAAAAAAAGAAGATTGGACTTACTCCAAACCTTTAATCATTTAAAATTTCTCCTTCCAGAATAGCCCTTGCTTTGTAGGGCTAGGGCTAGGGCTAGGGCTTAGGGAACTAGGGCCTAGCCTGACCCATTGTCACCATTACAAAGCTTACATCACTATCACCATCACCATCTAAGCCTCATCCCAATTAACTACATGAATCATGTTTTGCCATCAGATTCATGATGAAGATTATGGCGCAAGTTTGCCAACCTGATGCAACCCTCCTTTATCCGTGCTTAGGAGTGGAAATGAGAACACCAAACTCCTGCAGTCGCAATGTAATAGACTATTACATAGGTTGATTACAATCAAGCACTATCTAATAGTCTATCACATCTGTTGATTACAATCAACAAGTTCCTATGTAGCTTCATCTACTTTTCTAATTTTCTCAAGTTCTTTTTCTTTCATCAACAATTAGAGGACCAAAAAGAGAAGTCACACAAGCCTCTGTACAGGGGTGGATTGGACCAAAGCCAACTGAACAGCATCATGAACCCATACTGACTCCATGGTTGGAACTTTCAAATTACAAAACTTGGAATATAAACATCAAATATGAAAAGACATACTGACTTGGTGGTTGGAACTACCAAATTACAGAACTTGGAATATAAGCATCGAATATTAAAAAAAATGCAAGCATGCCAGATGTCTCTAATCTTCAAGCAAGTAATAATATCATCTTTTGAAACACAACAATTTAATAACACCATCAGGGCCAGAATAATAGGCACTATTTATGATTGTCTTATTTTTTCACATTAATTGTATATTCCTAGTTTTATTCTTTTTTTTCTCCTTTTTTTTTTCCTTTTTCAGAAGAGAAGTGAAATGAGAAGTTTTGCGAATAATTTACCTTTAATAGAGGAACTGGAGGTTTGTCTTCCCCAGGTTGAGGGTACCATTCAAGCAACACCCTTTTTTCCTCTACAGCCTCGCGAATGTGTGGGTACATATTCATTGCCGTCCTTGAATGGAAATCCCCACCAGCCTTGAATGCATTCAACATGCTCTTACAGTTTGCAAGATGTGCAAGGATCCGAAGCTCCAGCTATATGATAAAGTTTGTTTCCATAATCAGATCAAATTAATAAATAAAAAATCCAAATATATTTTTGCTAGAATTCTACTTCTCATGGAAAATTAATGGGTAGATGAGCTGTAACCTGTCCATAATCGGCCACAATGAGAGAGTTTCCTGGTGCAGCTATAAATGCCTGCCGGATTTTGTATCGGTCCTTCTCTAAAGCTGGCTGATTCTGATTTAAGGAAGCAAGGGGATGTCAACAATCTTGCAACAATTTGAAAAAAAAAATAAAGGCGTTAAATATTCAGCATGGAGAACAGTCGCAAACAAATCTTTTGAGCAAGAAAGAAACTGCTTGGCAAATATATATATTCCTATTTTATGATGACTTCATGAAGAATGGGAGGGCTAATGGTTTCCATCTTTCCTTCACATAATATTATATTATACAAGTGCATGGAGGATGGAAGGGAGAAGATGTTACATAAGAAGAAAATGTGACCGATGGGATTTACAACTGCACAGCCAGCTAGCCACGAGTACACGCTTCAAAAACCATTAGCAAAATGATTCCGTTTAACATTATGAGCTTCCTTCCTCTGAAAAATGGAAATTTGTGAAGTGTATAAAGCTCTTCCATTTCTAGAGATGTATTATTGTATAATCTTGGGCCAAGAGTTTGTAGAATGCACTCTGGTTTCCAGTTTGCACAACTGGGGTGCAGCAAGCAAGAAATTGAACCAAAAAAAAAGTTGAATACATACCTCCAAATCAAAGAACGGAACAATGAAAACACTTAAAACAACCTTCTAGTAAAGAAATACTAAAAAAAAAAAAGTGCAAGAAGAATCACACTTCTAGAACCAGAACTAAATGCACATCTAGCATACAAATAGTCAAATTAAACTGTCCAAACTACAATACTCAGTGCAGATGTATCATGAACCAAAAACTAAGCTTATTTGACTATCAGATTGCTATCCTTCAAAGTTTCTTCTGAACTTAGATTTGTCCTTAGGAAAGGTGATAGAAACGGATTTTGGAAAGATTCCCGGTGTGGACCCTACCCCCTCAAATTATCCTTCCTTTCCCTTGCGAATCTTGTCCTGAGTAAAGTTTTCAGTATCAACGATATCGGCTGATATATCCCATGGTATATCTTGTATCCCACCTGTGCAATACAAAACGCATAGGTAGTGCCGATATATCCCACCTGCTCAAGCCAATGAACATTTTCGATTTTCGACCTCCCCCCCCCCTGCTGTAAATCATGTTAAATCAACATCAATGGTTACAAATTCATTTTTTTTAATGATGGAAACCAAAATATATGGTTACAAATTCAGAATTCATCATTTTTTCTTTTTTCATGGATTTGGAGCTTTGATTTTAAGATTTGGAGGGAGACGGGATGAGTTGCAGAAAATTGAGAAAAATTGAAAATTTCTCAATTTCTCGCAAATCAATTGTAATCTGTGTCCAGACACAAAATCAAGCATGTAACCTGATTTAGTAATTCTTGGTAATTTGGGGATTTTTCAAGATAAAATAATTTTTAATTAAAAATTAATTAAAATGCTAATTTTTTCCTCAAAATTCCACTTCGATCAGCACTCAATTGGCCTCCATTTCAGAGTATTCAGGAGTATTCAATGAAATCATCATCACATAAACTCTAATTATGAGACTTGCCGGAAGATGGGCTGATTTGAGAAAATTTGGGAACAATTCAATTTTTTTCCAAATTTTATTAAATTGGAGAGGATGAATACGAACATTATATTAGAGACTAACTTCACTAGTATCATTCTACAATGACCTAGGCATAGTATTGTTGGTTTGCGAAGTAGCAATACTACGCCCAATGTTTTAAATATCGATGATATCGGCCGATATATCCCACGATATATCTTGTATCCCACCTGTGCAATACGAAATGCACAAGTAGTGCCGATATATCCCACATGTTCAATCTGGTGAGCCATTTCAATTGTCGATTCCTTTTTTTTATTGAAATTATGTTAAATCAGTGTCAAATGGTTACAAATCCATTGCTTCTTCATGTTTTGCATGAAAAATCATGGAGTTGGAGCTTTGATTTCGATATCCATTGGTTCTTCATGTTCTCCATGTTTTTTTCTCGAAAATTTCCTTTAACCAACTGTCAATTGAGACTAATTTCAAAGTATTTGATGAAATGATCATCACATACACTATAATTTTGAAATTTGAGTGTAGGTGGCCCGATTTGGGGAAAATTCGAAATTTTCCTAATTTCTTCCAAATCGTTTGCAATGTTGCACTCCAAACATGAAATCAAGCATGTATGAGGGTTGACCTACGAATTTGTCAAGTCCTTGTCAATTTTTGAAAAATAAAAAATATTTTTAATTAAAATATTTTTTTTTTCAAAATTTTCCTTCAACCAGCTATCAATTAAAACTAATTTCGAAGTATTTAGGAGTGTTTGATGAAATGATCATCACATACACTCTAAATGCTATGCATTCAATATGAATATAGTTGCATTAGTTCAATCAGACAACACATAGCTTAGGACCTTATACAAAGGAAACCTATTATATGCACTTCTTTTTTGAGATGTTATGATTTAAAAGTGTGTATTAAGGTCTTTTTTTAACAATCCCTCAAATTTCATTGAAAAATTTCAACCATTGTCCCAGTGTTTCCCGTGTTTCCCAAAAAGTGAGATAAATTACCCGATACAAATGATATATCTCATGCGATAACCAATACGTATCTATATCCCAAGGATGCGACACATAACGCGATACCGATATCTTAAACACTGACTATGCCCAACCCCGTTGAGATGGAGATGATGATTCTAAGCCACAACGTAGCTCTTTGTGGGTCTGAGCCATAGTTACGCACATTATTTACACGTATATTTTTAGTTTTCCTTCATTGTGCCTTCTCAACCACCATCTGGAATGAGGTGTTTTTGCTAGCGTCGGTCCTCTGGGTTATGCCGCGCTCAGTGGCAAACCTCTATCTGGCCTAACACTCTGAAGATGGGGGAAATCTTGGAAGGAAAAGGTGGCGAATCTCTTTGCTAGCGGTGCTTTGGTCAATCTGGGCGGAAAGGAATGATCATTGCTTCTGAAACAAATGAAGTTCCGAGGCAAGGGTTTTCTTGAGGATTACTCAATTTTTTTAGGGACTGGGCTCCTTAAGTCAGGGGTGTTTCTATGCCAGTGGTGGCACTGATTGTTGTTGTATTCATAGCTTTCTAGGCCCTTAGTTTTTTACAGGTTTTTTTTTTTTTTTTGCTTTTTTTTTTCTTTCCATTTTCTGTTTTGTTGTAGCTGTTTTAGGTGAGTCGAGGGTTTTCTTTGCTTTCTATAGTTGTTTTCTTGTAGCTGTCTTCTTCTGTATCAATAATATTTCACCTTTCGAAAAAAATACGCATTGCTTGTGCTTCCATACATGTCTTCTTACATGTAATAAATTGTATGAATAGACTTTGGATAACATCAGTTTAGTCAAACAACACATAGATTAGGACCCCATACAAAGGAAATCTATTATGTGCACTTGTTTTACTTTTTTTTTAATGTTTTGATTTCTAAGTGTATATTGATGTCTTTTTTAACAATCCCGAAAGTTTCATTGAAAAATTCAACCAATTTCCTAATGTTTCCCAACAACAGCGATACAACCGATATATCCCAATCGATATACAACTAATAAGAAAAAATATCACCTGATGAAGTAAATGTCTGTAAGCCATGGTGATTGCGGACAACTGACCAGCGCACCAAAAGCTCCAGAGCTGATGGGGAAGGACTGGTTTATCCCTATATGCAAGCCCTCCTAGGCAAACCGAGGTGAGACTTCCCCGTGGACAACCCTCGCATCACACGGTCCCACAATGGGCCCCACCTCATGGCCATTCTACATCTCACAGAACTCACCTCGTGGACCACCCCAACACGGTGTGGAGACGTGGTATCCTTGGAGTCACACCAAGATGCCCCTGCATCACATTGGATCAAGGGGCACGGGATTAAGAAGTCTGGAGGCGGTGAATGTAGCCTTATTAGGAAAATGGGCGTGGAGATTTGGAGTGGAAGGTGGTAATTTACGGAGGGAGTTGGTAAGTAAGAAGTATGATCTTGATTCTAGGGGATGTACCCGACCCTCGTCGCTATATAGATCCTCCTAGCTATGGAAAGTGGTGAATTCGATTAGAAGCAAGGTATGGGAAGGGGTGGGTTTCTCCTTAGGAAATGGGTTGAAGATAAGATTTTGGGATTATATGTGGGTAGGAGAGCAAAAACCGAGGGTAGTATGATGAGGACATGATGCAGGACGACTAACCACTTGCTCTAAAAGCTCGAACTGATAGAGTGTGGCGAATCAATTCCTTTATCTCATTGCCCAGGCCCCAAGTTCCAAGTCCATGAGTTAAGTCCTCGGCTAAACCCTCCTTCGTGGGCCCCATGTCCATAGGTACGCTTCACATGAGCCACCCGAGTCCACGGGTGAGGCCTGAATCCACGAGCCACCTGCGCAGGTGGGGCTCGAGTCCACGAGCCACCCACCCCGAGCATGTCCCCACCTCCACAGGCTACCCCACTTGAGCCCGGTGCGACAATGCCCCCGCATTAGGACATCCGACCATTTAGAGAGTACTAGAGGAGGAGAAGATCGACCAGCCGACCTAGCCTTCGCTATGGCTCGGTGACTTGTACATGGGCCCGAGTGGGCCGCACTGAGGCCTTGAAGACCCCATATGCATGATCGTGCACCTTCAAAGACCCTACACTAGGAAAATGCATGGGGGTTCCTTAGTTGAGGAGTCTTCACTGTTGGATCACGAGGACGCGACAATCGGACCATTGGATCGTGTGAATCCTTCAATCGGACAGTTGGATCATTGTGATCCTTTGATCATGCGATTTGGATTGGTAGATTTTATGTTTTTTTTTAATTATTATTCATAGCTTAAGATTAGCATATTTATGTTTTATTGCATTAAAGGATATATTTTAGGCATTAAAAAGGTTTTTTTACAAAATCTTTCTTAAAAAGACTTTTCTGAGATTACAAGGGGGGGGGGGGGGGGGGGTCTAGCCCTAGCCCTTAGAATGGTGAATGAAACTCTCTTTTGCTTAGAAAAAAAACATCCTCCCTCATGTGAAGTAAGAATCACTTGTGCTAAGAGGCTATTTTGGTGTGAATCTAAGGGTTTGACACCCCTTATCTTCTTCTTCTTCCTCATTTTCTACAACCAAGGTATCTTCTTCACTTTCTCTTTCTCCATCTCTCTCAACCCCTCTTTAGTTCTCTCTACCTCTTTCTTTCCTTTTGTTCTGAACCAAAACCCATCCCCTCCACACCTTAAACCACCCATACCTAGCCCCACTCAAACTGTACGTCCGTACGGACCTAACCCCCCAAGAGCGTACGTCCGTACGAGTGTGACCGCACAGCCGTCTGTATGGCTAGCCCCTCCCTTTTTCTCTTTCCCTCTTGATTCTTACTATTTTTTTCCATTTAAAACCCCTAGCCCAACGCCTAAGACAATAATCTAAAACCCTAGTCCTCAAAACCCCATTTCTCTACAAACCCTAATTCCTAAATCCCCAAATTTCCTACCCTAGATTTGCACCAAATCTACTCATTGATTTAAAACCTTGCCTATGCTAACGTGGGGGTTCCAATCTCTCTTTATTGCTTCTTTGGTACTCTTTAGATCATGGTTGGATAGCATGTTATCATATTTGATTTACTGTGATTAATCTGTTAATTATCTCTTGCATCCAAGTAGTTAAATCACAAGTCACACATCATAGTATTTCCTAGATTAGCAAGGCTATCAAGAGAAGAGGGGAGGGGTTACTAGTCACAAGTTACTTCTCCGTGTTGGGTGAGGAGGTGATATGGGCTCCGCCGTGTGGAAGAAGTTTGAATGATGAAGAATTTGAGGAATTGGTTAGATTGTTGAATCTTTTGTCAAAGGTGACGCCCATCCTAACATAATCGGATTCGTTGGTGTGGCTTAGAAAGAAATCTAGGAAATTTTCTGTAAAATCATTTTTTTAAATGCTTGCCGGGGGGGGGGTCCAACAACAAGGCTAATCCATCTGCTTTTGTTTGGCGTTATGGGGCACCTTCAAAGGTGGCCGCTCTAGCATGGCTTGTGGGTGGCAATAAAGTGCTCACTTTGGATAATCTTCAAAAAGATATATGATTCTTCCAAATGTTCGTATCATGTGCCTTTAGGATGAGGAATCAGTGGATCACTTACTCATTAATTGTGCTTTTGCTCAGTAAGTGTGGGTAAAATCCCTTTGGAGTGCTGTGGGTGTGGCAAAGATCTATATGGCAATTGTTTACAATGTGGCAAGGTGGGGGTACACGTAGATTGGGTTCGGAAGTTTGGCAGTTATGTCTTCTTGCGGGAATCTGGACAATATAGCTAGAAAGGAATAATCGGTGCTTTAGGAATCATAAGGGGTAAGTGGCCAAGGTTTTTGGAAGGGCTAAATCATTAGTGGTTGAATGGGTGAAAACTGCTAAGGTTGTTGATCATCTGCCCGATAGTTGGGCTGGGTTGTAAATCTCATTTCTCAGCTTTGTATGGTGTATCATTATATATCTTGGCTGCGGTCATTTTTTCTTTAATAAATTTTTTCAATGTTCCAAAAAAAAAAAAAAAACGATATATCCCATGCAATAACCGATATGTATCTGTATCCCAACGGTGCAATATATTACGTGATAATGATACGAAAAACAATGGTCTTGAGAAGCATATTTTGGTGTTAAAATGCTTCTCGGGATCCAAAGAAAATATCGTCTAGACTCCTCTTCAAAGAAATCTGTTTGATGAGGATTTCTTGGGGAAGATAACAATATATTCTATAGCGGAATTAAAAGACAATAACAATATAACAATATAAAATCTAGCAGTAATCATCACAAACTAAGAAAATCACAAGGAAGCATGCAATGAAACGGGTCATTCATCACAACCATGAAGTATGAAATTCAATTATCACTATGGTTGAATCCGACGAGGGATGGAACCTCCCGATCTTGCATGGCTATAACCCAATCGATTAAGATGAATCTCTAATCCAGGAAATCAAGGGATTTTGGATTAGGGATTTGAAAATCTGAAAATTAGGGTTAGGATCAAAAATCAGATTTTGGGATTGTAGTTAGCAAAACAAATAGGTTAGGGGAAAGATAGAATTACCTGGAAGAAGGATTGGAGGGGCATAAGAAGTAAGTGGAAGAGAGAGGGATCAAGGAAGCAGAAACATCACCATGAGAGAGAGAGAAGGAGACAAGCACCAAGAGGCTTTTCATTAATCAATAATCAATAGTTAATTCGAGTTTAGGGCTTTAGCCCTCTTAAATAAGCAATTAAAAACAGAAAAGTACTAAAATACCCCTAAAACTAAGCAAAAATGCGCAATTAACAAAAGTGCGGAAAAGTTCGGGCACTCGGTCGAGCGCCCGAGCTGTCGCCGAAGTCGTCCGAAAACCTCCAGAGAGGTTCGGGCACTCGGCAGACAAAGTTCGGGCGCCCGAAGACCTCCTTTCTTCCTTCACATGTCTTCCCTGAGTAGGGTCTTCTATGTGTCCAATCACATGTGAAGGGTCTTCAGCTCCTCAATAATCGCCTATCCACAAGGACGGTACTTGTGGTTGGCGCTTTCTTCGTGGGTACACCTTGAATGCTTTTGTATCCGCATCAACTTCTGCCTTCAAGATGCAGAATCTATTTATCATTTCTTCATCCATTACTACTTATCGTTGACCCACATGTTGTAGTTGGCAAGGATTTCTTGGGTTATGCCGGAAGATGAGAGAGGCTTGTTTTGCTCTTCGCACAGCGAAGAGGAGGGTTTGTTGGGTAGAAAGAAGTGGTGCAACATCTTCCTCGTATTCCTCTAATCTATTTGGCTCAAGAGAAACAATCTTTGTTTCAATAACGCAAGAACCTCGAAGGCCAAGATCTTCAGCAAAGTTCTTAGCTTGTTTAGGGACTGGACTCCTCAGCTGTTTTTTTTTTTTTTTTTTTTTTTTTTTTGGGGGGGGGGGGGGGGGGGGGGGGGGGGTTGGGCAGCCTTGGGGTTGTCGTTAGACATTTGTTTTCTTTTTCTCCCTTTTGTCTTTTTTTTTCCCTGTTTGCTCCTTTTGTGTAGATTCTACATGTTTTGTTCTAATAAAATTCATCTTTCGAAAAGAAAAATCCATAGCCTTACTTCCACAAACAAGTGTCTGCGAATCTGATGGCGTTATTTGAATTGATATATGGCATGTGTACAATTTCTAAGTGCCTACGTATCAAGCGTCATACATAGCCTGAGTATCATATAGACTCATACAAGAAACCCAAGTGTAAATACTCTAATCCTATTGGTAGACATACATACTTCCTAAACTCAAATTTAACCTATTTGTAAAAAAAAGCAGGGAAGAAGGTAAAACAACAAAAACAAATAAAAGAGTCCAAATACTACTCAAAGACCAATTATAGAAACGCATGGCCCTAGGGATGTATTGTTTGTACAAAAGCCTGCTATCATTCATATGGTTTGTACATAACCATAAAAAGTTCGATTAATCGCTGCTTTTGGTGATCCAATTGGATTTGTAGACCCCACTCCAGTTGAATGACTGATTTCGGTCTAATCTTACACCGGCCAGTTGTGACCTGTAGGGCCCCATCTTAGGACCCCCTTTTAATGGACAGTGGCTTGTATGCATCATTGGGCCTGTGTTTCAATTACCCAAGCTGTTGATTTCCCAATGTGGACAGTCTCTACACCTAATATTCCCCAGATTGGAAGATCATATCCATTGGATCCCTAGCTTTTGTCTTTGCCTGAATATGGATTGTTACTGTACTTGTTTTCTCATCAGAATGTGCTGGACACATTGAAGGGTTAGGATTGTTGTTGTACTTGTTTTCTCAACAGCATGTGCTGGACACGCATTGAAGGGCTAGGATTTTCCCATATGAGGGGTTTTGGGTGCATGGGCCATCGCAAGTGGATCCCGGCATACCAACAGTTTGAAGCACTACACCAAGGGATCCCACTTGTATAAAGTGAAAACCTAACTGTACTGTAAACCTCTCCTAGATGAATAGTGCTACAAGAAAACAAAACAAGGTATAAGTTGCAGCAATGTGCATCAATGAATCCCCACTAACACATACATATTGAGAGATGCATCAATGAATCCATGTGTAGTACTATTTCGGAAATATGGACCCTTTTGTTATAGTTAAGTTGTGATTGAACCCAGAACCTCAAGTTACAACTTACAACATGAAGGACCCCCCCAACGGAGCTATGGGCCCAATCCCAAATAAACAAATGATCTGCTGGACCTCAAATCAAACAACCAAATGGTTCGTAAAAAAGAATCAGAGATAAAATACTCAATAATGTTATTCCTTGCCCCTGACACAATTGTCCAATTCAAAAGGCTTACCAACAAGAGAAATAAAGCACAAACCTGCAAATTTGGTCTTCTAGCCGACAACCGTCCAGTCTCAGTATTGATATTTAAAGAACAATGAACACGCCCATTCATACCAGAAATGTGACTTCCCTATGACCACAAGAAATCAACATCATCAGGAGCCACCTCTTAAATGTAAAGCTGAAAACTTCTTCTTTTGAAAAATAAAGCTGAAAGCATCTTCTCAAAATAGAATGAAGAAATCTAAAGTGAAAATGAATACTAGAATGTCATAGCCATTTAAAAGTCAAAATATGTTCACTGCATTTCAAAGACTAGTTGCTGTCAACTAGGCATTATATTGGGATCTGGACTAAGAAGAAATATAATGGCTACCGCTATGTACCAAAAACAACTGTCATGATGAGTATTTAAAAGACTCGAACAATAGCAGAAAGAAGTGCCCAAAATGTCCATTCTATTGGCTTTTATAACATTTAATGGCTGATATAATATTTTCCATAATGTAGTGACCATTGTTTAGGGTGTGTTTGGTTGCTCCAAATATAAGAAATTCCATGATATTCAACGATTGTCTAATTTAGTGCAGAATTTCATGATATTTCATGACATTTCGGGCAACCAAACACACCCTGCAACGACCATTGCTTGGGAAACTCTTTTTCTTTATCTTTTTCCTTTTCTTTTTCTTTTTCTTTCTTTCTTCCTTTCTTCCTTCTTCTTCTTTGTTTATTTATTTATTTTTATGAATGGTCTGGAGTATTATTGAATGCAGAAAGGGAAAGAAACAAAAAGATGCAGAAACAGCAGAGTTACACTAGAAACTGTGCAGGACACAGAAAACTGACTACAAAACTACTCCCCCCAAGCCCACTTCTGGGAAAGCACACCCTACAGAAGACCATTGCTTAGGAAACCAATTAATGGCTGAAAAGCAGGCACTAGATAGTGTTACAATGCCACACTTTAGGGTCCATTGTAACAGCTGTAACAGCATTCTCAAAATCATAAAATGTGGCATGCATAAAGAAAAAGAAAAAGAATGAATGAACAAACGAAAAGATGAAAAGGATGATTGAAGATATGAAAAAGACACACTGAGAGCAATCGTTTAAAATGTAAAATGGCACTCACCTGTAGAGGGAGAATGAAGTTGGATATCAAAGAGTCAATAGAGCAGATTTCACATAAAGCAGCAATAGCATGGCAGGCATCCCTCCCCTCCTTACCCCCTCCAAATGCATTATAAGCTGTTCCAAAAGCAGATGTGTCAGCATCGTCTTCACTCGCAGCAGGGCTTCCTCTCTCTTCAACTTCATCTAATGTTAGTTCAGATGAAATTTCATCACCCTCATCAGCTGATTGGCACCCTTCAACATCATCCATCGAATCATATTCTGCTGATATCTTGCCGGCAAAGGTTTTTAGAGCATCACCACACATGGAAGGCCACCCAGTAGCTGTATACATATCGGTTTGCATCTGCTCACCAATCTTGCGTAGTTTAATGTTACGAAATTTTGTAGCAACCTTCTTGCCCTCTTCAATCACCTTATCAACATTAGGCACTTTAAAAATTCTCTCCACCGGAAGTGTCTCATTTTGGTCCTTACTGTACAAAGCACCAAAAAAGAATATATGTATATAGTCAAATGTTATTGATAAATCGATGTCCTACTGAAAGGATTAAATTATCCAATGTTAACATTATGAATCATCATCATAGCCTTGTCCCGACCAAGGTATTAAAAAATGGTTACATAATGGCCGTAATGGATGGTATGTAACAGTAATGGGCGACCCACTACGTGATACAGGGCTGTAACACTGATCTAATATGGAGTTGATACCTTCCTTTTTTTTCCTTTAAAAGAATTTGACTACTACAGGGTCGTAATGGCCCTTACGGTCTGTATCGTAACGGTCATATGGCCGGCCAGCATGCTGGCTGTAACGGCCATTAAAGCGCATTGCAATGGTCATTCAGCTGGCCGTTACTGTAATACCCTGGTCCCAACAATTTCAGGCAGGATTCATTCCCATGGTAGCCACACAAAAGCTCTCCCACAAATCTTATTAGCTGCGCTCACATAAGTAAGATGTTGTACCTGTTCACAGTGCCACCAAAGAAAAGCTGGCGCAATTGTGTATCACTCCCTACATTCATGTACTTAGCATCAGGACAATGCTTTGATGCCCACTTCCTAAATCTGTCCGCAGCAACTTTCTGTTCCATAGTTGCTACTTTCTCAATCTCCGATAAATATGCTCGATCAACCAGCATTCCTTCAGATTCCATTTTTACCAAAAGCTCGCCAAAAGGGCGCCAATACTCTTCATAGAAGTTATACATGGATCCTCTAGAAACACCATCAAGGATCCAATCTGTGCCCATCAGCTTTACTTTCAAACTCTCGAAAAGCCTGAGAGTGCTCATTGAATCCAAAGCGGAATAACAGATCCATGGTATCCGATCTCCTCTTTGAAGTTCCTCCATAGGTGCAATAGTGATAAGCTTACCCTCGGTTCCATCTTTCTTGAGCTTTTTCTTGCCAAAGATGGATTTCATCGATATCTTCCCAGCAATCAGTTCACCTTCATTGTGTGATTTTGCCCCTGACATGACCCTTGGGTCGCCTGTAAGTGCTTCAAGAGAATACCCACCTTCAGTTCGTCTCGAAGAATCCCAAAGACGAGCTAGATGCATAGTATCCGCATGAAACCCAGAAACCTCAAACCCATAATTCTCTATAATGTGACTATCAAAGCTGTAGTTGTGCCACACCTACAAAAAGGGACCGAATGGCTTTATCCATTTCACATTTACAACACATGTAGCCATGTGAAAAACCAGCACCTCTAGAAGATGAGAAGAAAAGAGATTCACAAACCGAACGCATGCACGCACACACTAGGATGAAAAGAATACGTTTTAAGACACTATTATATCAAAATGAGGCCAAGAGTCAGGGAAAGATTCCATCATCAACAAGCACCAGAAAAACCAACATCTCATGACTAATAGCAGAGATCAAGAAGCAGCCCCATGAAACTTTTACCTTTTTAATGGATGGGTCCTTGAAGAAAGGAGCAAATTCCATCAATAGATCCCGGCCACCATCGAGCACATCAACCCATAAACAATTCTTTCCATTCCCAAAATCCACTTGTTGTCCAGAATATATGCTGAAACATATGATCTCCCCATGACCAACAGGAGTCTCCTGCTTCACATCGATCTTCGCCACCTGTAAATGAATTTGTTACCAGCTTAAATAAGGAAATGACTGCTACTGGTAACTTAATACAATAAGCTCATGGTAATAGAATATCTTCATGGAAATTTTAGGCTGCTGTTGGGTGCACAAGCGAATTGAACACTGAGCATGTAGTTTAATCAAGAGGAAATGACAGACACTAATGATGGTTCCTAGTATTTGTGGAAATTTTAGGCTGCTGTTGGGTGCACAAGCGAATTGAACACTGAGCATGTGTTTAATCAAGAGGAAATGACAGGCACTAATGATGGTTCCTAGTATTCGTAATGAGGAAGTAACCCATAAATTACAGTTGTGTTTCTTTCAAGTCTAGAGGTCAACAATGTCAGGCAAGGATCTCAGGCTAGAGGGTAGCAAACAGACTTAGGAATGGTGGATTTCTCACTCAGGTATTCTTATCTTCTTCATTCATCAACCTTTGAGGCGCATCCCCTCCCAACCCTTCTCTTCAAGTGGTCAAATTGTTCTCCTCCTGCGACCAGGAACCTAGTCCATTGATTTTCCTTATCTCACCTATTGTCCAATCTCCCAGTTTAATCATCAATCCTACAAAACCAACTGATCAGAAGGGGAGATCTTCAAGTGGGACTCCTCCCTCAAGCTGACTAGTTGCATCTTGACGCCTTAGATCATAATGAACTAACAACATTGCAATTTGGAGCTCAGACCCTTGATATGAATGCTAAAAAAGAAATAGTTATTTCAACTACACTAGATTACTAATTTCAACTACAATTTGAGAGCATCCAACACACCCACATTGTTTGACTTAGGGTTCATTGTGGGTGGAACTAAAAACACAGTAAGTAACACTTGCAGCAGTGCACACAAGAAAATGCTGAAGTAGACTAGTGAAGATGTGAGTTCCACTGAAGAGTTGGGCATGGAGGACCAATTCCTTGAAACCTCAACGTTCTCCAGGCTCAACAATGTTCCAAACCATCAAGTTGAAGGTGAGAAGCAGACTGGTGAAGATGGGCATGAAACAATAAAATAAAAAGAAGACACTATAAAAGAGGGATTATATTGAGAGAGCAACTTCAACTAGACCATTGTGCAATTAAGTATGAGAAGCGCTAGATGATTAGTGTGCCAACACAGCACATGTGAGCACAATCCAGGCCTTCCATCAGGTACAGCAACTGTGAACACGAGCTAGTAGAAGAATCGGGCTGGCCTGCTGGTCAGGTGGGCCACATGTTGTCACCATCTTCATAACGTTGTTTCAACTATTGGGGTGAGGCGAGGTTATACTTTGATGGTTAAAAAAAAGAGAGATGACCCGATGCTCTACATTCAACATGCAATGCAATCCACCTGATGGGGGGGCTATCTCGATATTTGGGCCAGGGAATGTTCACAGTCACCTCGCCTAATGGGTGGCCCAGATCTCGGGCTGTTGGGCAGGGTGGCCCCCAGCTGATGAGTGGAGTGGTCCAAATCTCACACACATGCCACGTTGGCATGTGTGCCTACTGCCTACTGGCATTTCTCATAAAGTATATAACTAGAAACAAAATATATAATAAACATGCCTCTGTATCACACGCATGAACAAGATGCTTGTATCGTGTTGTTAGCGCTTTAACAACTCTTTTTGCAGTTAAGACATCATCAACTACAAGGACTTTGTTATAGATGCGTGTAAGTTGCTCCCGAAGTTTTTTAGGACAAATGCCACTTTCTTTGGGAGTTATTTCCACAGTGTGGGTACCATTAGAAGCATCAATAATGGACAATCCACCATCAGATATGCCATCCCTCTCCGCCTCACCAGGCCTAACTCCCAGAATTTCAGAAGTATCCACCTCACTCTCAACCAACAGTTTCTGCACCGAAGACCCATTAGAACGGACACCCCTAGTAGCAATTTCCACCGCTGACAAATCCATCTTCTGAGGTGCATCCATGGTGTGTTCATTAGTTCTCGGATGGCAGACATTGTTTGCTGCAATGGGAAATGGCTTACTGCCTCCAACACCTCCTCCGTTGAAAGAAATCATTGCATGTGAAGAACGGCCATCATCATTAATCGAGCGGTTCTGCGGTATTGTATTATTGCCACCCTTTGCAGGAAGTTCATAAGGACGAATGCCAATTTCTTTCTTGGAATTTATTCCCACAATGTAGGCACCATCAGGAACATAAGTAACGGATGATTCATCATCAGATATGTCATCCCTCTGAATAGCACAACCAGGCCTAACTCCTGCCATTACAGAAAGATCCACTGTACTCTTAACCAACACCTTCTGCATCAAAGACCCATTAGGACGGACACCTTTCCCAGCAATTTTCACCTCTGACAAATCCATTTTATGAGGGGTATCTAGCATGGTGTATTCTTTTCTTCTAGCATGGGAGACACTGTTGACAGCATTGGGGAGTGGCTTATTGCCTCCAACACCTACTCCATTTAGAGGAGACATTACATATGAAGAATGGCCATCATCATTTATCCAGTGATTCCCCATGATTGCATTATCCCCACCCTTCGGGGGAAAAATCTCTCCATCACTAACACGTTTTGGGATTGGCATATGAGATTCCTTTTCCTGGGTTGGCTCTCCCATCCCTTGTGGGTCCCCTATATGATAACCAATGTATTGTCGACTAGGTGAATTTCGCGCAACACCCTTATCAGCAAAATTATCAAATCTCTGACTGATCAAGGATGTCGTGGGAAAAGCCACTCTCTCATATGTACTTCCACCTCGTACACCGTTGAACTCATTCTCCGCTTTAACCACAACAGCATCTTGTGGGGTTTCAAATGCCATCCTATCATTCCCAACATTGTGATGAACTTGCTGATTCAATCTTGATTCCTTCATCTTTTTGCCTTCTTCAATCCATAAATCCCTGGAATTGCATTCATAGGTCTCAGATACACTACTTCTACATGCAGTCCTGTAATCGCTCGCCCTAGAAGGTGGAATAGCATCCATCCTAGCTACTATCTGTTGATGAACGGGTGCTCCATTTTCATCATCTGCCCTTCTAAAAAACACCACTGGCAAATACTTTCCCTTGGTAACGGTATTATTCGAAGTGTGAGGAAAGGTATGACTATTTGGAGCAGCAGAGCTCCTAAGCCCAGAATGCACTTTAAAATTCAAAAGACGAGATGAGCTACGGCAGTAGTCTGCAGCGCCAATTGAATCGATACCATCCTTCATAACAGTCGACCTGTTCATAATACCTGAACTCTGTCTCAATCCTGTAGAACCAAAACTGGTGATAGAAGTACAAGGATCATCTGCACGATGGAGGGAATGGATTTCTTGCCTGTCATTTGAAACACTGCAGAAAATGTTAGGTAATGCAAACTGTCTATAGTGCTACTCGTATATTTATCGGAATCAATAAACAAGAAAATCACACTGATTAAAGGCATGGAAAATTAAATAAATTTAGCCATGACTTCAATGCACGAAGGGCTCACTGTGAGTTGGGCATCCATTATCTTTCACCATTTAGAGATAGTAGGAAATCTAGAAGCATTTCAAAAGTGCATTTTGAAATTTGGGTGTTAAGGTTCCCACCCACCCACCCACCCACCATTTATGGATGGTAGAAGATATGAGAAGACCCATTTCCGGTGAACACTTGGCACGCACAATCTTCCCTAAAAATAAACCAAAGGTTTGGAGGGAATAGCGGAATGAGAAATAAAATTGGCTGCTCAATTATGCTAGAGATTAGGAACCAGAAAGACGCTTTTAATCTGAACGAACAACAACAGTACAAAAGTTGCACGTCTGGGAAACGTTGTGGCCAGAAGATTAACATGGAAAAGTTGAATAACCAAAAAGAACAAACAGAAACACAAGAATTTGATGAAAGCGTGACAATCAAGAGATATAACAAGGGTTGGAATTCGGTTTCTCCCAATAGATCTGCTAATATGGAGGATTGGAGTCATCTATAATAGATATTTGAAATATCCCGCCAAAATGCAGCAGTTCATCGCATGACGGGTGGAAAAATTATGTAGACACCTTTATTAACAGGAAAAAGTACAAACCAAGATAGGGGTAGATAAAGAAGGGCAATTAACCCATATTTGGCAAACACATGATCAACATTGCTGGAACTATGGAGGGATGCTTTAGAATCGAAAAGCTTTAAAATTAGGCTACAAGGAATTAGTTAAGATTGTTGACAAAGAAGTATCTGAAAATGACCATTTTCGATGTCTTAGGTCGATAAGTCATGATCTGATGAGGACATCCTAGCACCAATTAGAGTATACCAAAGGAGGAGGAGAGCTCCCATTTCTTTATGGGTAGGTGATGCATACATGAGGGCCCGTGGGTCCAATTCGAGTGCCCATGTAGAACTAATATCCGTATCACGTGGAAGTTCTACAACATACACATTAGAGCCCAATTTTCTCAATATCTTATAAGGACCGGCGCTACAAGCTTGTAATTTCCAAACGGCCCCTTGTGGAAACCATTTTGGCCTTATACAAACCATCACATAATCACCTACTTGAAATTCTTTAAACATGCGATGAGAGTGAGCAAATATCTTATACTTTTTGTTACTCATATTAATCCGTTTTCTAATCTCATCATGCAAATCAAGAATATGGTGTGCAAACGATTTTAGGTCAGGCCATCTGTCCTGCATCATGATCACATATGATATTGCTCGTAAATTAGAGTTGGGCGGACGAAGTGGCGATGTGCCTTGAGAGTTTTACGTGATTGACAAATACCAATTGAATTGAATGGGAGATTTTATATGAGAGTTATGAGGCCATCCATGCTTTATAGAAAGGCTGTTGGGCTGTCAAGGAATACATGCCATCACCTCATCAGTTGAGCGTTATTGAAATAAGGACATTGAGATGGATGAGTGGCAATACTAATTAGGAAAAATTACAAATGAATGCAATCACTCTAACTTAGGAGTAGCACAAATATGTAAAGAGAAGGAAAGTAGACTCGGATGGTTTGACCATGTGCAAAGGAAACCAAGAACTACGCCAGTTAGGAGCGAGTTGATCCAAGTTGAAGGCTAAAAAGGGCAAGGGGAAGGCCCAAAAGTATGTGGACAAAGGTAGTAAGAAAAGATTTGATGACCTATGGTTAACTGATGGTCCTTGATAGAGTGGAATGGCAGAACAGGATTCGTGTAGCCGACCTTAGTTAGTTGGATAAGGCTTAGACGATGATGATGATCGACAACATTACTAGCCTCACAAAAGACAACCGAACCAATTTAATAGTTCCACAATAGTGCTAATCTCATCAATAGTCCATGCAGGACATTATGACCCAACAACAGCAGACGTGTTCATCAAATCCACCTTCACAATGAAGTGAATGGAAGCTACTACTACATATGACTTGCAACCAACCTACGGTTCAATTCCTAAGTTGCAACATCTCCCACTAGAGGTACCAATCTTGCCCCAGAACAACACTCAACATTCTATGATGGTAACCTCTCAGTTGACAGTGACACCACCACTTTCAAAGCCCGGTTACCACTACAGCAAGTTGGCAACCCATAACACACCAGCCTACCCTCCTCACCACTCCTATATATTTCTAATTTTTTACTTTTTTGGGTTCCAATCATTGAAAGTCTTTAGCAAATGAACAGGAATTATATGTGTGGTGAGAAGAGTATGCACGGAATGGGATGCTGCCATGGGGGCAGGCAATCCAGTTCCATGTATAAGATTTGCAACCATGAGATATATGGAAATATAGAAGTAGACCTCAACTGTGAGGAGCTATCTTTTCTTATAGTCTGCAAAGGACACCACCCACCATGGCATTCTGTAACCAGTTGAAACTCCACAGCTGTTTACCAAGTTATTTAATTTATTTACTAGAATTTGCTCACTTTTCATAAAAATCTTCCTAGCCCTAATCTGTGTCTAAAGCTTTTGCAGTTTGAGAAATAAAAAATATGAAGAAGAAAAAAAAACACAGGATTTAAGGAAATTTGTAGGTACTCCATTTCATGCTCCTTGCTCCCCTAGGCAATGGCAAAACAAACAAGAAACTCTTCCGCCAATGAAGAAAACACACGAATTGCTACAGTTTCAAACTCAAACTTAGAGATGTTAACTAATCAAATACTCACGCCTGCACAGAGGCAACCACACCGACATCGCCTCCATGTTTGAGACCTAAGTCATTCATCAGATGGGGACTGTCGTGTATGCCTTCTGGCCCAAAATCAGTCTGGTTCACTTGTCGGGTGACCCACAATTTTATTTATTTATTTTCTTTTTTCAGGGATAGGGAGGGAGGGAAGGGGTTTAAAAGAAGCCCAATGGGCCATATTTGAATGGGTCCACAGGTAACTCATCAAATGCCCAATATAGTAAAAAACCATTCGATACAGCAACCCTTAACAAGCCTCTAATACGTTCCAAACAGCAATATTTTCGGATTATAACCGAAAATTGCCGCAGCCAATTCACACATTCCCATTCCATTTCAAAGAAAACCCAAGACCGTCTACTTGTAGGTTCTGTCTGCCTCTACAAACCAAACAATCATCATCATCATCATCATCTAAGCCTTATCCCAACTAACTGGGTCAGCTACCGAATCCTGTTACGACATTTCACTCTACAATAATTAAAGATATATGGAAAGGAAAAAAAGGTCATATTGAAAGGCAAAAAAAAATCGATAACCCAAAAATCACAAAACACACACACACACACACACACACACAAAACCGCAACCTCACTTAACACAAAGACATGGGGATTTCACAACTTCAATATGACAAAAAAACCCATATACAGAAAATCAAGAACAGAAAAAAAAACGGATAAAAAGAACTGTACCTTTGGAAGTGTTTTCCGGGGGCATGGAAAGGAATAGCAGCAGCAGCTAACGAAGAACGCCGTAAACACGGAGAGAACCAGAAGGAAGGAGTGTAGCAGGGCTTGAAAGGGCCGCCTTGTGTGGAAACCCCCATCGCCATTGCTGCCCCTGCAACTCTCCCCAGCTTACAGCTGCTGCAGCTGCTGCAAGGCGCCGTCTTGGAAGCGGAGTGGCAGTTTTGTAAATATGGTAGAGTGATAGTGGTTTTTATAGGGGGGAGAGGAGGAGAGGTGGGGAGAGGAGAGAGGTGGGGAGAGGAGAAGGTGGAAGTCTAAAACCCTTGTGGTTTGGAGGGAGAAGGAAGGGTTGGAGAGAGAAGGGGTTTTTGTAACGGACAAGATATCGCTGACATGGACTCTTGTCGCCCGTTTTTTCGCTTTAATTTATGGTTCAGGTTGCTGAAATGCCCTTGGGTATTGATGAAATATCGGGAACGCCACTCTTGGGGCTGATGTAAGGAGTATCCTGGCGCTGCTTCGGTGGATCCTAGACTGCGGTGACCACCTTGATGAATGTCCTTAAATCCAAGCCATCCATCCGTTTTTACCCTATCATTTTAGGCCATTATACCGAAAATGAAGCATATCCAAATCTCGTATGGACAATGCCAAAGGAAATAGTGGTGATTGACCATTAAAAACCTCTTATGGGCCACATGTTCTGGATTAAGTTGATATTTGTCTGGTCCATTCATCCAGGTCACTGTGACTATATCAACAAGTATTCTGGTGTACTCAAGAAGTTTTTAATGGTTGTATTGAATACCACTGTTTCATGTGGTGTGGTTCGCCTGAGATATGGATATGCTTCGTTTTTTTTCTTTTTAATTACGCCTTAAAATGATCTGTAAAAATGGATGGACCGTGTGGATTTAAGTTACATACATCATGGTAGGGAAACACCAGCATCTATGGATGGGATATCAATGAAAGGCAATTGATTAAAATAACCTCACATTTGACCTAATTAAGGCTTTGACGGCACTTTCTGGAGGCTTTTTCATATTAGCCCTCTGGGCACTATTGGGCTTTTTGATGGATGAAATTGCCTTTCTATCAGTCAGACCTTCATACGGCATAGCATGTGACTGAAGTTAAGAGAGCCTTTTCAGAATGGGGGTATAGCCCCACTAAATTAACGATTGAAGCCACCCCTCGGCTGATGTAATCCATTCACTATAAACAGAAAGTCGTGAACCCGCAGTATGATCATTTCAAAAGAATGGAGTTGTTTGTGGCCCACAATTGCATGAACATTGTGCGTTAATTTTAGACTTTTTCTTCCAATGTGGTCCATCTGTGATGAGTTTTGCCTTCAAATTTGGGCAGATGACATGAAATTAAAAATCTCTTCATTTGGATAGCTTGGATCTATTACAAGACCATCTTGTGGGCCACACATAAGATGTAGGATGAATTCAAAAGGGAGCACTTGATTTAGGAAGGCTATTTGACATTTTCCTTCTTTTCTTCTTCATTTTTTTCATAGGAGGGGATCAAACGAAGAGCCGAAACCTCTTCGATGATTAGTAGTTATACGGACGAACACTATGATACTCTTCGATGACAACAAAAAACTCCAAAAACTCCAGCCAACCTTACTCCGGGCATAAAAAAATAGGTTTTTTTTTAAGCTGTCCAGCTACAATTTCCGACATAAAAGCTATGGCAACCAAAGGTGGTTTCTTTTGTGTGTTGTGTTTATTTTTGTTGGCGGGCATCAATAGTTGGAGTTTGTGAAAAGGAGGACGGTGTGGTGGATTCCTTTATATTTTTTTTTTTTTTTTTTTTTTTGGTTGGGTATGAATGGTGGGAGCTTATGAAAGAGAGGAGGGTGTGGAAGAATGTCGTAATTGATGATTTTTTGTAATGGAAGAATATTGTAATAGTTAAAGTTTATAATGAAAGAATGCCGTAATTGATGAATGTTGCAATAGATGACTGTTGTTATAAATGAATGTTGTAATGGGTTAATTTTTATAATGGAATAATGCTGTAATGGATGAATGTTGTGTTATGGATCACCAAAATTTGGGTCCACTTTTGGGTGATCAAATGGTATGCAAATGAGATGTTTCCAAAGCTATTAGAAAGTTCATCAAATCATCTTTCCAATGAGTACAAGATCACCCCGATTGGACATGTATCAAGGGAGTTTTAATCGTTTTTGTTGGATCGATTATCTACAATCTTCTATGAACTTTGGGCCCACTTTTGAGTAATTAAATGGTGTTAAAATGAGATGATTCGAAAGCCATTTGAAAGGTTCATCAAATTATCTTTCTAATGAGTACAAAATTACCTAAATCGAACATGTAATGAGGAAGTTATGGCTGTTTTCGTGTGGTTCACAAATACTCACCATGGTTCGTCGATACGCATTGTGGATCACCAATACACACACACTGGAGATCGACGATCTACACGAAAAACGGCCATAATTCCCTCCGTTACATGTCTGATTTGGGTGATCTTGTACTAGTTAGAAAGATAGTTTGATGAATTTTTAAATGGCTTTCGAATCATCTCATTTGGACACTGTTTGATTCCACAAAAGTGGGTTCAAAATTCATCAAGGAATATGAATCACCAATCCGATAAAAACGATCACAATTCCTCGTTACATGCTGCTACAATCCGAAGATTGCACACCCAAGTGCAGGTAGCGAAGTAGTAAAATACTCGGTAAGACCGAGGTCGATCCACAGGGATTGGGGTTAAGAACACTTAGAGGAATTAGTTTAGGTGAGTGAGATGAAATCTGGTTTATCCACGAGAGTGGAGCAAGTTGTGTGTGATGAAAGACAAAAATAGAAAATGGGCTAAGGCATTAGGGATCCACCTTTGATTCATTCACAAGATTCGATTCGTTGGTCCAACTATAACTCAACTGGAATTGAATAAAGATTCATTCCAACCGGAAGATAAAACAGTTAAACTATTTGCATATTTCATAAAAGATGGTGATATGAACCGATTGATTTGACTATGAAGCACTCGTTAGTTGATCGCAGGGAATTCCAAGCATCCACTGTGCCCGGAGTCGACAATGGATCAAGGAATTGTACAGATCAACAACTTTGCCAACAAGTCAACCGATAAGATCACAATTCATACGATCAAATGCATACTTACAAGATAGGAGGCTTTGATTGACCGATCCAACCGTTAAGATCTCGTCTATCGATCGCAGGGAATCCAAAGCATCCAATGTGCCCGGAGTCTACAATGGATAAAGGGATTTTACAGATCGATGACTTTACCTGCACCAGCTCGATGACCGTAGGGAATCCAAAGCATCCAATGTGCCCGGAGTCGACGATGGATCAAGGGACTTTATCGATCATGAACTAGCTAATTGGTGTGCAAGGGATCCCAAGCATCCAACGTGCCCAGAGTCGACGATGGATCAAGGGGCTTGCACAACAATAGCGTCTGCCGAGGTGGATAACCAAACCGATCAACCAAAGAGAACTCCCACATTTACACCACACAATGTTGAACCAAAAGAACCATATCTTGCAAATTTCTTCAAAGGCTTCACCCCTAGCCTTAGCTAGAGGTTTAGCCAACCATGCTACAATGGAAGACTAAATTCTCTACAAAAGAGAAAACTACTCTACACTACAAAAGAAAGAAAGAAAGAAAACTAAAGAGAAGAGAGGAGTTGTAGAGAATGGGATGATGAGAATGAGAGGGAGAGGAGCTTCTTTTATAGCCTCATGAGAATCTCCCAAGCCTAGGTGGCACACCAAAAGTTTCTTTAGGTTTGAGAATGGAGTTAGGCTTGGAGTGCCCAAAGCAAACTTTGCTTTTAGGTTTGGGCTTGGAGTTAGGCTTGGATAGACATGTGGAAAGAAAAGTACTCCAATCCTAGGTGTCACTCCAAGCCTAAAGCAAACTTTTCTTTTAGGTTTGGGCTTGGAGTGAGGCTTGGATGATGAGGTGGCAATTCCAAGCCTTACACATGTGTTGGAAGAGAGAGAGAGAGAGAGAGAGAGAGAGAGAGCTCCTCTCTTGCTGCCATGGTGGAGATGTTGGTCCTTCACTTGCTGGACTTGATGGGGCCATCTTGATGGACGGTGGATGTGAAGCTGGTTGATGACAATCTGCCATCATTTGGGACGTTCTTCAACAGCAGTTGCTGCGGACGGTGATTGAAGATGAAGGGGACGGTGATGGAGGCATGAGCTCAGCTATGGGGTCCACCTGATGAACGGCTGGAAACAGTCCAGTGTCTTTGGACAATGGATGAGGATTGAAGGTGGGATCCATCACAGCTGCTGGACGTTTGACAGGTGGGACTGATGGGTGGCTGGAGAGCTTGGACAACCGTCCATTGCTGGACGTTGTCACTGGTCGTGGGCCAATTGTGGGTCCACCTTGCTGGACACTCTTCAGCACGAGCTGGGGACGTTGCTGATGGCTGGACGGACGTCCTTGATGAAGCTGGACCCAACTTGCTGGATTTGATGGTGATGACGTGGACATTGATGAGGAAATGGGGTCCACCTTGCTGGACGGTTCATCCAGTAACTGGATGAATGGATGGCTGGAAGGATGGTGGACGCTGAAGCTGGTGCAAGGTGGGGCCTGCTGAAGTTAATGACGTCCACCAGCTGGACTTGGATGGACGGCTGATGATTGGAGGGAGTGGACGGTCCAGATGCCGGGACTGACGTCCACTGCTGGACGTGGTGGTGATGATGTGAACGGCTGGGATCTGAGCTGGGCCAGCACGTGTCAGATGGTTGGATGGACGGCTTTGCTGCAGGTTGGCATGTTGGAAGTGGTTGATGGCCCTTTGATGGATGGTTGAGAAACGTCCACCTGCACGTGTGGAGAGCTGGATATCGTCTAGCCTTGTATGTATTGGCTGGACAGGATGATTGACTTGTTGTCCAGTGGATTGAGAGATGGAGAAGCTGCTGTGTAAGCCGACTGTATGCCGCTCGGACTGGCTGGAAATGTGGGGTCCACTGGGATTGACTTGGAGATACTGCTGGCCCATTGCGATTGTGAGTATGATGGGACTGAGGTGGCGTGTTGCACGCACACCACCCGGGGTGAACGTGTTTGAGGTTCTGGTACAGTGTAGTTAGTTAAGGTAGTGGTAGTAAGAGTGGATGTGGATAGGGTATGGGGATGGGATGTGGGGGGTATGGGGGTAGGGAGAGAGGAGGGTTTCAGTTGAGAGTGGGTATGGGGGTAGGGAGAGAGGGTACGATGGGTAGTAGTGGGTACTAACGAAGAGAGAGAGAGGGGGGTATGTTATGGTATGCATCCCCTCTCCTCCGAAGGAGTGAAGGGTAAAACGTTCTCTCTCTCTCCTCTCTCTTTCTCTAAACTCTTTCCTCTCTCTTTCTCCTTCTTAACTCTCTTCTCTCTCTAAACCTCCCTCTAGATCCTAAACTCCCACCTCTAGGAACGAACCTCCCGGGGTTGGTAGTGGGCCTGGCAGGCCTAGCAGGTTAGTAGTTGAGCTAAGTTAGGTTGGCAGGTAATAAACTCCACTCACGTTCCCCATGTATTTAGGGGGTAATAGAAGAAAGGGAAGTAAAAAGGAAAAAGGAAACCCGGGTGGACTACCACCTGTTGGACTACCTACCTAACCTAGTAGGTACTTGCCGGGGTGAACATTTTTATTAATATATTATTATTATTATATTATTATTATTATATTATTTTATTAATTTTTTTTTTTTTTTCTTTCTCTCTCTCCCGACGGCGTCCTGTCGGTCGCAGGTCCCCTGCGACGACGGGTCGTTCCCGTCGGCCAGCCGGTTCTTATCCCGGGGGTGTGCACCCTGGGTGGGACTACTTACATAATCTAGGTACGGCAGGCAAACAAAGAGGTCGGGTAAAATCCCGACCCGCGGTTTTACTTCTTCTAGGTCTAGAGTCCACCTGGTGTGGTAACTTTTGTCACCCCGACTACTTCGGATGACAGCCTCAAAGAACCCGGGAGGCACTACAACACCTGGTATAATGGACGGGTTATAACCCGAGCAACCCTGGGGTTACTCGACCCCCTGTACTACTTGCCCCACCTAGCGGGGATTCACCCGGGGTGAGCTATACTTGTGTTTTTTTTTTTTCTTTCTTCTTTCTCTACTCCTCAGTCGCAGCGACTGCGACTGCGACCCGCATGGTCGCAGGACCGTGCGACCGAGCCGGTCGTCACCGGGTGAACACCCAGGGTGGTACTACGTACACGACATAGGTGTGGCAGGTAGGTCAACCCCTCTAGTAAAATCCCGTACTGGGGTTATTACTCAGTCTAGGTTCAGGTCTCCCCCGGGGGTGGTGTCTTTTGTCATCCCCGTCATCCGGGATGGCAAATTTGGAAGAGTTCCGGGCGGCACTACAAATAACTCTAGGTTGGACAAGTATTCAAGTGTGTCTGTACCTCCCTCCTTTTTGTTTTCTAGTCGAACTGGCTCTTGAAGACACCCGGGGTGAATAATTTATTTATTTTATATATATAACATTTTATATATATATATATATATATTATATATTATTTATTACGACGACGACCTGTGACAGCGTCCGGGGGACGCTGCTGCCCAGCAGCCTGACTGTATGGGCTTTGGCAATGGGCCCCACTCGTTGGGCCCACCTAGAATGTATGTGCTGTACCTATCCCGTCCATATGTTTTTCCAGCTCATTTTAGTGGGCTATGCCACGGGTCAAGGGTGGGAATAATGATCTCTACCGTTGAAACCTTCCCAGCCCTACAGTGATGTTTAATTGTCATCCAACCTATTTTATAAGTGGCCGAGCCCAAAAATCTTAGCATATCCAAATGACAAGTGGGCCATGCCATGGGACAACAGTGGGAATAATAATCTCCACCATTGAACCCTTCCTAGACCCAAAATGATGTTTATTTGTCACCCAACCTATCCATAAGTGGCTGGGCCCAAAATTTAAGCATATCTTAATGTCAAGTGGACCATGCTTCAGTGGAAATAATGATTCCAACATTGAAACCCTTCTAGGTTCTACAGTGATGTTTATTTGCCATCCAATCGGTTCATAAGATCACATGGATATGTATGAAGGAGAAAACACAAATATCTGCTTGATTCAAACTTATTGGGATCAGTTGGGTACCACGCTGCCCAGCAGGTGGCCCACCCTATGGGTCCCAACGTGATGTATCTATTAGCTCCACCATGATGTATCTGTTTTATTCATGTTGCCTATCTTGTATGTGCAGGCCCAAGTATGGGGCCGATGTAGTCTTAAGTGGGCTATACCACGAAGACCTTTACATTTCCAATGGGATCCACAGTTCGGGTCCCACTCTCTGTATATATAGTGGGCCATTCAAGGCCAACAGTACATGATATGTCTGGTAATATGCTAGTATACTTAGCTGGATAGGTCACACTGATAATATGCTTAGTGTAATGAATATCATACCCATTCATTTGTACATACGCATCATATGTATGCCTGACTGTGGACGATGTCGATCATAGCATATGCCTTACAACTTGAGATACTTAGGGGACCCGTATGAGATAGGGTCACCCTACATGATCGCGCGGTATGCGCAGGTTTGGTGCATGGCTTTAATAGTGTGACTCATGCATCTCGCATTATACATGTCATGATCAGATTCTCACCCCAGCGGCATCGGGGTTTTGACCACCACAGTCACATCGTGGATGGTAGGAATGGACACCGGAAATATGTTCTAGCACTTGGGGGCCAAAGATGTCCTTGGGTGAAAGTCCCTAAACCCTGTGGTACCAGTAGGATGCTCCAATGTCTAGACCGAGTGGATTTATGAGCGCATGAGGGCCAAATACCAGTAGGCCGCGTCTCCCACTGTGTCGGGGTCGGTTGGAAAGGGGTGTGACCTTACCCGCCCGGGTGCAGAGGGCTATATACTAGGTTGAGTCTGACCAGCTCGTGAATGGGTTCGCTATCGACGAGCCGGGTGAATTATCTTATATGTCATTGACAAGGCGGATAGTGAGGTCTCTTCCACTCGCTTGGTTAGGCGCGCGATGGGCGGCAACCAATGTCTGGAGTGTACTAGACCCCGGTGATGTCCCAGTTGTAAACCGTATGATATATGACAGTTGAGGATTGACATGCGCACATGGCATCATTAGCATATGACACCCGGCCACATAGGCCCATTGCATTGCATAGCCTCGAGATGGCTAATGACATTCATAGACTTGGTAGTGTAGCCTGCCATCATTTCCGCTTACTCTGATATCTGTATACCTGTCATATGCATTGCGCACACACCACGCACTCTCTAAGCTTCATAGTAAGCTTATGCACGTTGTTTACGTGCAGGTCATACTATAGCACGACAGCAGTGAGACAGAGGCGCGCATTTGATTTTTTTCAGCTTTCAGTTATACCTTGTATTTCCTTTTCTACAGCATTGTACTCAAAAGATTATCTTAGTGGATATGTGATGTGATGCCTTTTGGTTTGGTATACTTATGTTTATGCTCATCTATAAAAAAAAAAATTACCTTGAAAATCCTCCTTGTGGGATCCCAGGATCGGAACCTGGCGTATGGGAGCTAGGGGCCGAGAATGGGGTACTACGGAGGCTGTTGGCACCGGATTCGGCGGCCGGGAATTTAGTAAGCCCGGTCCCCGAGTTTGGGGCGTGACAGCTGGATGGTTGAAGGATGGACGGTTGGAGATGATGCCGCATCAGGGACGTTGGAGCTGGAAATGGTGGGGTCCACTAGAACATGGGATGGACGGTGGAGATCACTGCTGGACCCATGGCTTGTTGGACGGTGATGATGCTGAAGAGCTGCAGCTGTGCAGGGATGTTGCTGACGATGGACCTTGCTTCCCCACGTGCTGGAGAATGTGGGTTGATGATATTGATGATGGGGTCCACTGCACCGGACAGATGGTTGGTGGGATGCGGCACTACTCGCTGGATGTGTGGCTGGAGATGGACGATCCACTGAGAGAGGAGGGCTGCACATGTGAAGGTGGATGATCCACCTGATGGACGGCTTGATGTGCAGCAGCTGCTGGAGGTCAGATGGCTGATTGATGATGATCAGATGGATGGTTGAGATGAAAGATGTCCAGCTGTTGGACGTGTGGCATGGACGGACTGCCCTTGGTGCAGCTTCTGCTTGCACACGTGTGCTGATTACTCTTGTCAGGTGGCTCCACTTGATGAACGGCTGGATTGAAAGGGCAGCTATTGCTGAGGCTTAGATGTCCAACCCTGGCCATGGTGATGCACGTGTGATGAGGAAGGATGCCCAGGTCTTGGTGATGCACACGTGTGGTGCTGAAGGACCGTTGGATGGCTAATATGGATGGATGATGTGTTGCAGCTTCCTTGGACGGCTGGATCTGTTCTCCTATTGCTGGCCCACATGATGGACGTGATGGACCATGGAAGGATGGTGATGAGGACATCCAACCCCTGGATTTTCAAATGAACGGTTGTGATGCGGTCCACCATAGAACATGATCCATCCTTCGATCTTTACGGTCTGATTTCCTTCCAAGCTGCCCTGATGGTTGATCTTGCTTTCTTTTGGGCCTTTAATTGCCTTGATTGGCTCGGATCTTGCGCAACCTCTCCTGAACACCTGAAGACAGAAAATTCACCTAATGAGAGATAATTAACCGGAAAAACAATGATAATGCTCTTAACAACCAGGGTTAATTATACAATATTAGGTACTCATCACATGTCCGATTTGGGTGATCTTATACTCGTTGGAAGGATGATTTGACGAACTTTCAAATGACTTAGGAAGCATCTCATTTGGATACCATTAGATTGCCCAAAAGTGGGCCTAAATTTCAATGATCCATAGTGTAACATTCATCCGTTACAATATTCTTCCATCTTAATATTCTTCCATTATAAAAAGTTATCAATTACAACATTCATCCATAGCAAAAATCATCCATTTCAACATTCATCCATTTTAGCATTCATCCATTTTAGCATTCATCCATTACAACATTCTTCCATTATAAAATTTAACTATTACAACATTCTTCTATTACAAAAAAAAAAAAAATCATCTATTACAATATCTGTCCATGTCCTCCTTCCTTCCACAAACTCTCGCTATTCATACACAATCAAATAAAAAAAAAATAACTACGAAGGGAACCACCACACCCTCCTCCCTTTCACGAACTCCCACCATTGATCCCACCAACAAAAACAAACACAACACACAAAAGTGTCAGTGCATCATACTTGTGCACCTTATTTGTCAATCATGTGTGTCCATGTGTTGTAATGTCGGTTAAGCCTTGACAAGCTGAAGACCGAAGATTCAAGTGAATAAGAAACATCAAGGAATAAGAACAGGTAAAAGACATTCCTTTGTGACCCTAACCCTTAGATCCAAAACAGAATTACCCTTTAGATGAATTGGACCAAATAGGAATACCCTTAGTCATCTTCACTAGCCTTAGATCATATAGAAAAACATAATAAGTTGGGTTAATTAAAAAGGTGAAAGCTGTTGTAAACAAGCTGGCCAAAACAACAGTTTTCAATTGGTCTTCAATTCATCAAAGACCAATTTCGATGGGACTTCAATCCATTGAAGGTGTGGGTTCGATCCATCATAAATTTAGTCCAACAAACTTAAACTCTTTGGATGGTTTTACGATCCATCGAATAGCTCTCTTCGATTTATCGAAGTTGGCTTCTCGATCTATTGAGGAGCAGTTTGATGCATCGAAAATACGTTTAGCAATATTTCATAACTCTCTAGACTATTTTTCGATCCATCGAACTAAGATCTCTGATCCATCGAAGATACCTTCGATTCATCGAAGATATACGAATCTGTCTATTTTTTACTATTGGAGATTTATCTATAAAAACGGGAGAGTTCATATTTGGGCTTAAAGGAAGAATTTTGAGGATTTATAAGTCACCATTGTTGAATACCATTAGGAGCTCTAATCCTAACTCATTGCAAGTCATTCTCCTTATGATTCGTCACAAGCATGAAGCATTCGAAACTCAAATGAGAATAATCTTATTCCCTCTTGATCTTTAGATATTTTATACACATACACCATAGGTATATCATTTGTCTTCACCTCTCTAAAGATCCATATATGTGAATCCTTATAGGCTTGTAACACACAACTCTTTGTAGAAGATTCAACCTATCTCATATCACCTTGGGTATCTCAAAAGAGCATCTTATGTGAGATAATTGATCGGTGGAGCTAAAATATTAGCAACGCAATGGCAACACGATCAGGGGAGCAACGGGGAGCTGATTGAAGCACGTGAAAGCGGAGATCAAGCAACCCAAGTGGCGCGATGAAAGAGTCTCAAATCCGATAAGTAAGGTTGTTAATTTGTAGGAGTCCTATTGCACTCTTTCCATTAGTTGGTTAGAGTGTAGAGTTTGTTTGTCAAACTCAAGCCAGGTTCGTTTATCGATCCTTGGTTCATTAATTGAGCTTAAAGTCCAAGTTCATTTGTCGATCATTGGCTCATTAGTTGAGCCTAAATTTCAGGTTCGTTTGTCGATCATTAGCATGTTTATTGGGACTAAATAAGTCTCAAATGGGAGCCACTAATACGGGTGTATACGTGTAGTAGAAATAAGTGCTCAAGGGGTGAGTACTTGAACCGGGAGTAGGAGTAGAAATATAGTCGAACCACTATACATGCTTGTGTTTGTGATATATTTGAGTACATTGTTAATCTAGCATTGTATGCTTAATTGCTTAATTATGAATGCTTGATAGGAATGTATGTTAGGCACTTGATAGGCACATTTACACATAAGATGTATTTTCACCAATTAGTATAGACTCGAGCTCATATGATCCATCCTCACATAGTCTACATAGGTTTGCATGAATTAGGTGCTTGATTTAGTTAAATCATATGCTAATCTATGTATATTAGACTAGGTTGCTTAATTGTTTATCATATGCTAGTTTTTGTGATTAAACCTACTTAGGCTTGGAAGCTGAAGTGTTCCCCCCCCCCCCCCCCCCCCCGGCCTTAGTCATAATTCTAGTAACTCCGCCAAGCTTCCGTACGTATAGCATAGGGTGTTATGTTAGATGATCCGATGCAATTTAAAAAAGAACCCACCTTCAGCCACCATAGCTTTTATGCCGGATATTATGGCTAGAAAACTTTAAAGAATCCACTTCTTATGTCTCGAGCGAGGTTGACTAGAGTTTTTCGTTGTCACCGGAGAGTGTAGTGTCTGTCTGTTTGTACAATTATAAATCGTCAAAGAGGTTTCAGCTCTTCGTTTGACCCCCTCCTGTGAAAAAAAAATGAAGAAGAAAAGAAGGAAAGGGCTAAATGGCCTTCATGCACCAATGACCCCCTTTTGAACCCATCCCACATCTTATGTGAGGACCACTGGATAATCTTGTAGCAGATCTAAGTTGTCCAAAGGGTTTTTAATTTCATGACATCTGCTCAAGTTTGAGGGTAAAACTCATTATGGATGGACCACATTGAATGGAACAATGCAGAATTAACACACAATACTCGTGTAATTATGGGCTCTAGACTGCTCCAAAATTTATTTTTTTAGATAATCTTATTGTGGGTTCATGGCTTTTCAATTATAATGGATGGATCAAATCACCCGAGAGGTAGCCCTCAATTATTGATTTAATGGGGCACACACTCCCATTTTCAAAAAGCCCTCTTGACTTCTGCAACAAGTTAATGCCGTAAAAGAGGACGATTAATAGAAGGGCATTTTCATCATTCAGAAAGCTAAATAATGCCCAGAGGGCTAAAACAAAAATGCCATGAGAAAGTGAATCATTGCCTTAATTACGTCATAATTAGGGCTATTTTAATTAATCACCCTCCAACAAAACCCTCATCAATTTCATCCCACAACCGTTGTAAGGAGCCCGTGCAATAAAAAAAAACTCCATAAGGCCTACCATGATGCATATAATCCGTCCATTAATCGAGATGGCCGATTTTATTTGCAAGGCCAAAAATCAAGCCAATTCAAAACTTAAGTTGGCTACACAACATTCAAAGGTGGGGATGAGACACCTACCGTTGAACCCTTTATGTGCCCACGAAAGTTCTTGATCAAGCTAATATTTAATTTTGCCAGTCCATCGTGATAAATCTTACTTTTATGAATGAGTTTGATAGCTTATAAACACTATGGTGAGCCCTAGGAAAGTTTTGACTGTGGAGGTTCCTATCACCACTCTTCCCTTTAGCATAGCCCACTTAGTTTTGAATTCACCTGATTTTTTTGAATCCTATAGTAATATGAGCTGGCGCAAATGATGGACGGAATGGATGTCATATGCACATTATAGTGAGCCCATAGGCCTTTATGTTACACGGTTCCCTCCACCAATTGTGGTGAGAAATTAGCGTCAGATGGGGTTATTAATTAAAATAGCCCTTTCTTATGACATTAAAGGCGCTGGCACTAGAATTTGAATTGGTATCTTTTTTAGCCCTCTTGCACCTTTTGACTGTTTCCAAGGCAAAAATGCCCCTTTGCAAACCATCTCCCCAATAATGTGGTAGCTTTGCATGGAAGTTGATAGGGCCTTTTAAGGATGGAGTGTGGGCCCACTAAATCAATGATTAGGGTCACCCATCGGCCGATCTGATCTGTTCACTTTAATCGAATAGCCATAAACCCGTAGTAGGATCACTTTAAAAAATGAAGTTGTATGTGGCCCACAATTGCATTAATATTGTAGATTAATTCCGAACTATTTCCTCTAGTGTGGCCCATCTGTGATAAGTGTTGCCCTCAAACTTGGGTAGATGATATGAAATTAAAACCTCTTTTTCACGTGGACGGCTTGGATCTACTACAAGACAACCTAATAGGCCCTGCATAAGATATGAATGTGTTCAATAGGTGGGTTCCTTGTGTGGAAAGGCCATTTTTTCTTTTCTTTTTCTTTCTTCATTTTTTTTTTCACAAGAGGGGACAATTTAGCCATTAGGATTGTTACCACCTCCGTGGAACCAACTCCAACGAGCTTTCGGTGTCATTCCCTCCATTTCGGAGAGTTTCTGAGTGTTTTTCTAAGATTTTGGACCACACTTTTCTAAAGATAAGTTAGGATAATAGCGGTTTTGTTGTGTTGTTTTTTTTTTTTTTTTTAATGGATACCAATGATAGGAGTTTGTGAAAGAGAGGAAGGTACGATGGTTCCGTTTATAAATTTTTATTGGTAATGAATGGTAGGAGTTTGCAGAAATGATGAATTTTGTAATGGAATAATATTATAATTGATGAATATTGAAATAGAAGAATACTGTGATAGATGAATGCGATGAATATTAAAACGGATGAGCGGTCATAACTGCCATAACTCCCTATTGGTTGCAGATTCCATGAAAACAGTCATAACTCCCTTGTTACATGTTTAATTTGGGTGATCTTGTACTCGTTGGAAAGGTAGTTTGATGAACTTTTGAATGACTTTAGAATCACCTCATCTGGACACCATTTGATTGCCCAAAGTGGGCCCAAAGTTATTATGGTTCGCTGATACTCACTGTGGGTCGGTGGTCTCACGAAAACGACCATAACTCTCTCGTTACATGTTCGATTTGGGCGATCTTGCACTTGTTGGAAAGTTAATTTAATGAACTTTTAAAGGACTTTAAAATCATCTCATTCTGACACCATTTGACTTGCCAAAAGTAGTTCCAAAGTTACTACAATTTGCTAATACTCATTGTGGATCGCAAATCTCACAAAAACGATCATAACTCCCTTGTTGCATGTCTGATTTGGGTGATCTTATACTCATTGGAAAGATAATTTAATGAAATTACAAATGAATTTGGAATCACCTCATTTAGATACTATTTGATTTCTTGAAAGCGGGCTTGAAGTTCATCATGACATTTATCACTTGAATGAGATATTCAAATAGATAAAATTTGGGCCTAATTTTAAGCAATCAAATGGTGTCTAAATGAAGGTAATTCCAAATCCATTTGAAATTTTATCAAATTACATTTTCAACAAGTATAAGATCACCCAGATTAGACATATAACGAGGGACTTATGACCGTTTTTGTGAGATCTGCGATCCATAGTGTGTATCGATAAACCACAGTGACTTTAGGCTTACTTTTGGGCAATCAAATGGTGTAAAAAATAGATGATTCCAAAGTCATTTGAAAGCTAATGAACAAAAAAGTATAAGATCACTCAAATCGAAGATGTTACAAGGGCGCTATAACCATTTTTATGGGACTGATAATCCACAATAAGTACTGGCAATCTACAATGAGTATCATCGAATTACAGTAAATTTGGGCCCACTTTTGGGTAATTTAATGGTGTTTAAATAAGTTAATTTTCAAAGCTATTTAAAAGTTCGTTAAATTACCTTTCTACTGAATACAAGATCACTCAAACCGAGCATGTAACAAGGAAGTTATGTTCGTTTTGTGGGACAAAAAATCTAACAAAAAACATGCAAAAGCTCGATGGAATTGAATGAATGATGTCGAATACACACTGGAAGCTCGTCGGAGTCGGTCTCCGGTTGATAATGGTCTTAACAGCCAAAATGGTCCCTTCCCATGAAAAAAACCAAAGAAAGAGAAAGAAAAGACTAAATGACTTTCCGGCGTAAGGGACCCACCTATTGAACCCATCCCATATCTTCTGTGAAGCTTACTGGATTGTCTTGTAGCAAATCTTAGCCATCCATGTGCAAGAGGTTTTAATTTCATGCAATTTGCCCAAGTTTTAGTGCAAAACTCATCACGGATAGGCCATATTAGAGGAAACAGTTTGAAATTAACTCACAACATTAATGCAATTGTGGGCCATGAACAACTCCCATTTTTTTAAATGGCCCTATTGTGGTTTTACTGCTATCCGATTAAAGTGAACGATTCATATCAGTTAAGGAGTGATTCCAATTACTAATTTAGTGGGGCTTACACCTCATTCACAAAAGGCCCTCCTGACTTCCATAAAAAGCTACAGCTATAAAAAGGGTCGGTTGACAGAGGGACAAAAAGTAAAAAAGTACCAAAAGGATCAAAAGAGTATAGATTCAAATTCTTATGTCAGCACCTTCTTTTTAGCTCATAATTGAGTTCCATTTTAATTAATTACCCGGTCCCAGCAAAAGTGCAATCCTGGACGTCAACTGTTTTAGGCAGCGAATGCTTAGCTCGAGCTCTGTGGGGCTCACCTTGTTTCTTTACGTATCATCCACTCTGTTAATCAGGTGATCGGGTTAACTTTCACTGTACATAATAAAAATTGATTCGAGAGAAAACTAAGATGCGCTACACTGCTGAGAACAATATAAAATACAGCCTAAGATCTCATAGTTCGCTTGGGCCATCTCAAATTTTGCTGCCATCATGGAATGCTGTAATAAATCTGGTCCTTTTATCGGGTCTATGCAGTGAACATCCGTGATCCAAATATCATACTGGTCCACTCATCAGAAGAACCTCGCTTTTTAGAGAAAAACGGATGGTCAGGATTCGGAAACGAAAGACCAATGATCCTTTTCTGCTTTCATCAAACCACGTATGCAGAGTATATAAACAGCCCATGATCCTCCGGTTTTCAGTTTGCACGTGAGGGGACCAAGGTCCGCTGTGGACAGGCTAATCGGGTCCATAGATCCGAGCCACGATGCTGGGCCTATTTTTGGTTGAATATCATAACTTGTTCGATCTCTCCTCTCAACCGTCTATTTACGGGTAAAGAATTGAAAGGTTAGGATCTCCGTATCAGGCAACTGGGATCAAGATTGGATAGGATTCCGACACACGCGCGAGTGTGGCCTACGTGTGGGAGCGCTGAGCTGTTCATCAAGCATGCACCATAGAGAACCTGGCCCAAACATCATCAGGTGGGCCACACTGTTGTGGTGAATCTGTACTCTCCTCTGATCTGGGCCAAGGACTTGTTTCACACGTGTGCCGGAAATAGGATCGTCCGTCCGTGCGAATTGATGGGTAGTTTCGATATTTCTGCGAAGAATGACAGCAGTTACAAAAATGGAGAGCGAATGGCGGGAAGATGTCCTAGCTTTTGCACCGCAAACTCGCAAACCCTAAACCGAGAAATGCGAGTTGACTCGCGCAAAGGAAACTGAAAAGGAGACTCGCGGCACGCGTACTAAGTCCGTATACGTGCGCGCGAAGAGACCGCATATCCTGTGGGGCCCATTATGAGCATGCGCTGGCACAGAAATTGCCCGTCCATTCATTTAGTGGGACCCACCTTCAATATGGGTTGTTCATCATGTGGGCCTAGCTTTGATGTCAACCTTTGAACATATGGGTCCCACCTCACCTTTGATGTCGACCGTCCGTCGATCAGGTGAAGTGCAATTGATATGAATCGTCCATCATGTAGGGCCAAAATTTGATCTGGGCCATCCATCATGAGGAGCCCACCTGATGAACCGCTTACTTCATTTTAAAAAAATAATAGCAGACCTGGATTCGGCCAGGGAAGTGTCCACTGAGGGTTCCTGCGCTGGAAATCCAGGTGGGGTCCACGGTGATGTTTGTGAAAAATCCACCTGGTTCATCTGTTTTGCAAGATCATTTTTGAACATGTGACCAAAATTGACCACGATCCAAGACTCGAGTGGGCTATATGGGAGGGAAAACTGAGGGAAGAAATGCCTACCGTTGAAACCATCCTAAGCTCCACCTTGATGTTTATTTGCTATTCAAACTGTTTATAAGGTCATTCCCTCTGGGATTAACTGAAAGCACAAAAGATTTAGCCTGATACGAAAATTTTGTGGCCATACAAATGTTTCAACGGTGGCCTACTGTTTTCTCTTGTGTGGCCCACTTGAGTCTTGGATCCAGATTAATTTTGGCCATATTTCCTAAAATAATCTCTCAAAACGGATGGACGGGCTGGATTTCTAACAAACATCACGGGCCCACCTAGATTCCCAGCGCAGGAACATCCTGCCGACGGACGCGGATTAGGTGTTACCCGGGTAACACCCACTAAGATGTTACCCCCACCTGTCAGCATATGGTTGGAGGGACCGGCGTGTGGAGAACACGTGTATAGTTAGTAACTAACGGGCGTTAGCTTGGGCATTTCTCTCTCCTGTCTTGATTTTTTAGTTTTTGAAAAAAGAAAAGAAAAAGAAACTCTCTTTTTCCGTTCTCTCCCTCCCTCTCCCTTTCCATATCATCTCTCCAACAGATTCTTTTCTGTTCTCTCCCTCCCTCTCCCTTTCCATATCATCTCTCCAACAGCCCACGCAGCCACAGCCCACGCAGCCACGCATCCCAACAGCAGGTCTCTCTCTCTCTCTCTCTCTCTCTCTCTCTCTCTCTCTATATATATATATATATATATATATATATATATATATATATACACACCCAATATTGAATGTTAAAACCTTAATCAGGGTTTTGCAATGGTGGCTTTATTTGGGGGATTTCATTTTATTAGATATTTTAGGGTTTGAATTTCAAAATCCCTAATCAGGAGTTTTCAAATTCAATTCCCTAATTAGGGATTTCTTCTCTTGCAATAGTATATCTACTTCAGGAATAATTTTTTAGATTTTATGTTATCTGAAGTTTTTTTCCTTTGAAGTTTTTCTCTTCGGAATAATTTCATAGTGTTATATTTAGATATTTTCATGAAATTAGGGGGATTTTCATTTTCAATCCCTAGGGGTCTTGAAATTTCATTCCCTAATTAGGGATTTTCTCGTTGAAGTTTTCTTTTTTCATTGAAGTTTCTCTCTTACTGTAATAATTTCACAAAAAAAAAAAAATTCTATAATGAGTACTAATAAACAATCTCATAACCTAAACCATTTACTATTTTTCTTTCATATGACAACATATAAAAATCTCCTTTTTACACAAAAATTATGCCTCTAGTAAGTCGACTATGGAAAAAAAATTCAACAATTTTGGTTACGTACTGATTTGTTTGGTTGTTTTTTTTTTTTTTTTTTAAGTGAGTTTTATGGGTTTTATGGTTTACTAAACCTCACTAACATATGGGTTTTTATGTTCTAATAGGTATACAATATACTCTATTTTCAGTTTTAATAAGTGAGTTTTATAGTTCACCGACCCTGATTAAGATATGCTCACAGCATGTTTTTGTGTGTTTTTTTTTTTTTTTCACCATTTAAATATAATTTTGGTATTGCTTTAGGGTTTTTATACATTGAATGAATGACTCCTAATTAGGGATTTTATTTGATGATCATAGGAGAGCATAATTGGTAGGGAGGTGTGGGCCAATATAGGCAGCTTCTATTGCAAAGGAACTTCATGAAATTCTTGGTAGCTTTCACATCTTTTACTTTGTGCCATGGAAAAAAAATCATCCTTTTATCTCTGTTCAAGGTGTATATAGTTTGTATGATTTGAATGTTTTTTTCTTTTGAAGATCAAATGGTGAGATGGGTACTGATAATACATTGGAGAGTCATAGATTTTCTCAGCCATGTCCTCAACCATGTCGAAGGTTGGAATTTGATGTTGATATAAATGATCAAGAAACAAACATGCAAGTAGATGATCAACAAGCAAATCAAGATGTACCGGTCAATATAAATGACAAGTTACAAGAAGAACCAAAACTTGGAATTGAGTTTGCTTCTGAAGAGGTTGCATATGAATTTTACAACAGGTATGCTAGTAAAATAGGGTTTAGCATTCGGAGGTCGGCTCTAAAGAAATTAGATTATGGTACCCTACGTAAGAGGAAATTCTGTTGTTCTAAACAAGGCCTAAGAAATAAGAAGAAACAAGTTCAACCGAAGTTTGTGCGTGCGTTTACAAGAACCCAATGCCTAGCAAGCATGACGATTCTTCTTCAAAGCAATGGGAAATATAGAGTAACGAAGTTTGTAGCGGAGCATAATCATGAGGTTGCTACACCGTCGAAGGTGCACATGTTAAGGTCACATAGAGGCTTGACCGATGATCAAAAAGCTGAAGCAGATAGGGTGGATGATTCAGGAATAAAACCCAGTGCAGCTGTAGAATTGTTGAGTAGGCAATATGGAGGTTCGGAGAATATGGGTTTTCAACCCATTGATTACAAAAACTATTTACAAAGGAAACGAATGAAAGCCATGGAAAATGGTGATGCAGGAGCCATTCTAGAATACTTTCAGAAAATGACAGCAGATGACCCATCTTTCTTTTATGCAATACAAGTAGATGAAGATGATCAGATCACGAACATGTTCTGGGCAGATGGGAAGTCTATAGTAGATTATAGTGTTTTCGGGGACGTGGTTTGCTTTGATAACACATACAGAATAAATAAGTACGGACGGCCATTTGCTCCATTTGTTGGGGTAAATCATCATAAGCAAACTGTAATATTCGGCGCGGCCTTGCTATATGACGAAACAATCGAATCTTTCAAGTGGTTATTTCAAACATTTTTGAGTGCAATGTCTGAAAAAAAACCAATGACAATCTTGACAGATCAAGATGCTGCAATGGCCAATGCGATAGCTTCAGTATTGTTGGGAACATATCATCGTCTATGCATTTGGCATATCTATCAAAATGCCGCCAAACACCTTGGCCATCTATTTAAAAATTCAAAGGGTTTCGAATATGATTTTACTAGATGCATATATGATTATGATGTGGAGGAAGAGTTTGTAATTGCATGGAGTAATATGCTTGAGAAATATGATTTAATGCAAAACAAGTGGCTACAGGATCTATTTAAAGAAAAGAAAAAATGGGCTTTGGTTTATGGACGAAATACATTATGTGCTGACATGAAGAGCACACAACGAAGTGAGAGTATGAATGGTTTGTTGAAAAAGTATCTGAACTGTAAGCATAATCTCTTGCGGTTCTTCACTCAATATGAACGGGTAGTGGCTGATCGACGATACCAAGAAGCTATGGCCGATTTCAAGATGAGGCAAAGTACTCCGGTAATGTTTCTTGATGTAAAGATGTTAGAGGAAGCGGCAAAGGTATACACTCCAAAAGTATTTGAAATATTTCAAGATGAGTATAAAAAAATATTTGGTCCTTCAATTTTTAAATGTGGTGAGTTTGGTACGGTTGCAGAGTTCAGAATTATTAATAATGACAGAGATAAAGGGCGTATTGTTAGATTTGACTCATCGAATAGTACAGTGTCGTGTAGCTGCAAGAAGTTTGAGTTTGTGGGGATTTTATGTAATCACGCATTGAAAGTCTTAGATTGTTACAATATAAAAGTGCTTCCTCCACAATATATTTTGAAGAGATGGCAAAAAGATGCAAAGCTAGGTTTGGCTACAAATCGTATTGGGTTGGCACTACAAGGTGATCGCAATGTAGTTTCAGGCAAGCGGTACAATTACTTATGTCGCAAGCTTCTTAAAATTGTGGCAATGGCTGGAGAGCATGATGAGGTTTTCAAAATTGTTAATCGAAATGCTGATAAACTTCATGATGAAGCGATGGAATGTCTTAAAAGTATCAAGGAACCTCCGGTAAAGTTGTCTGAAGATGTTGAAGAAAGTGTATATATTGAATGTGCACACCTTAAGCCTACCAAAACTATAAATGCTGAAATTGTGCACTCTGAGCCGACTGAAAGTATAGATATTGAACGTGTGCACACTCAGCCGATTGAGATTGTAGATACTGAAAGCGCACGCAATAAGCCGTCTGTTAATGAAGTTACTTTTGTAGATAGTTTGAGTTCACATACTGTAACTGGGATTAAATCAAAGAAAACAGTCCGAGGTAGTCGTCGTATGTATAAAAATCCTCTAGATAAAGTTAAGAAGAAAAGATCCCAAACCGAATCAGTTCATCCACAAGCAAATGAAGAGAGACATGTAATGGACCAAGTATCAAACATGCACGACCTATCATTCCTACCTCCACAATATCCATTTACAGTCTTCCCATCAAATCATTTTAAGCGGGTATAATTGAAAACTTCTTTACTACAGCGTATCTTGTCATATGCTATTGTTGTTAAAGTTTATTTATTTTGTTTTCCCTCTATTAGGGTTCACATATTGCGGTGAGGAGTTCTTTTGGATTACCAAGTGGATCTAATGGTGGACATGGTCATCATATGGTGATGGTCTACACTCCTGAATTATCAAGTGGGTCTATCAATGCACCATTGACTCAACATAGGTACCAATCATCTAATGTTAGCACACCCCAACAAAACCCTTCAAACATCGAAACTCAGATACCCGGGAGTGGTCATAGTGGATCTATGAGTGGTTTTGTATTTGGTCAGGTAAAACATATTTATCTGGTATAATATTGAACAAACTCTTTTTATTATAAATATTGTGAGGCATCTTAATGAGTTAGTTGTGAAATTTTATATGCAGGAATTACCACTATCTGACAACAATCAAGTAATTTTGAATGAAGTACTGAATCGTGGAAATACTTGCATTCAGTACCCATTTACACCCAGGTAATTTGAACCCTTGAGTTTTCTTTTTAGTTGTCCATTGGAGAGGGATTGATTAAATGCTAGGACTGTCCATTAAATGGGGACAAATTCAATACTAGTGTTCTCCATTACTAATCTTCATCTAATAACTCAAAACTCCAATGTATGTGATTGTTTCCTTGAATTTATCATTAATTTGATACCATTTGTTCCTTTTGTTTTCACAATCCGTTTTTTTTCTTCGTAGGAATTGACCGATGAAGAGTGCAGGGGCACATTTTACATATCCATGCACATGAGAAGCATAGATGAGGTATATCTCTTCAACTTCAAATAGCCTAGTTTTGATTGCTCCCATCATGGATGAACCATGCCAAAAAAATTTCTTCAATTGGTCAACTATAAGCATGTAAAATATGTGTTAAACAAGAAATGCACCAACAATCCACACCCAATGGAGAAAGATTAGATTTGGTGGTTGTGATGTTTTTTTGTTTGAGATGATGGTTCATGCATGATGAGAACAAAATTTAAGTTCATTTTTACAATGAGACATAGCTAATGCATGTAAGTGCTAACAGGGGATTGTGATGTCTTTCTTTACAAGATGATGGTGCTAGCAGGGATATGTTGTTGGAACTTTTTGTTGTGGTGGTAGGTTGTTATGGGAGGAAGCTTGTTTTGGGGTTGTTTGGTTGTGGAGCAAGTGGGGTTGATGTCTCTTGGCTGCATTGCATTGCTTGGGGACATGTTTACTGACAATTGGGAGAGCCTTCACAATGCTTTTGGGCCCTCAATTTTTTGTGTTGGGTCCATTTTTGTTTATATTTTAGCCAATTAAAAATGGATATATGATAGGTGATACCTAATTCTTTTTGTGACCCACCCTAATGTTTTGTATATATAATAGGTGAGGCCTAATTCTTTTTGTGGAGCTCATCTGAATCTTTTGTATATGATACATGAGGCCGATTCTTTTTGTGGCGCCCACTTGAATATATTTTATATGATAGGTGAGGCCCAATTCCTTTTGTGGAGCCCACTTGAATCATTTTTTTGCGCAAGGATCAAGCATCATATTTGTTTGGCAGCCTAGGAGTATTCCCAGGTAATTAGGTCTAATTTTTTTTTTTTTTTTATTATTTCAACGTTCCATGTGTGCAACGTAATTGAAGGAAACAAACCCATTTTTTTGTTTTGTTCAAACAATCCAATAAATGCTGACCAATCTTATAGATCATCATCTAAAACAGGACCCATAATTTCGATAGTCTAATCTGACTCATATGTTGCTACAAAAAACAGGTTTTATGCGGCTAGTATTTAACCGATTGTGTAAATGATTCAGCTCTGAAATTTACAACTTAGGTAAATTTATTTCTTAGTGGGTTATTTGTTGCTTCAGCTCTGAAATACAATGCTTTTAGTAACGAGTGACTCATTGAGAGTTGGAGCAGCCCGCATTTTCTGACCATATAGTCTACACGGTGGGGCCCACCTTATGTATGTCTCAAATGTCACACTCACCTACCAAATTAAAATGATTTGGCCCACATTAATGCTCCAAATTGAATTTTTACCCTTTCAATATGATCATGGCTACAATCGGCTGAGGTCATGGTCCATCAACAATGGGGGGCAAAGATGAACGGTCCAAATCATTTAGACATCACATGGGTGGGCAAGTCAAATGTCTGGTGGCATAATTTCTTTGTATAGGCCTGAGTATCTGCAGATGAGGAAATTAAAATTAAAATTCAATCCTCTGTCGCTGTGTACAAATCATGTGGTAGACCGAGTGAAGATAACATCCATAGCGCAAGTGGTGGTAGACCGAGTGAAGATAGTCTCGTTTCAACACTGAGGTCATGGTATCGATTCCCACAGTGGGGTGGCTAACATTGCAGTGTGACTAACAGGGTTTGGTGGGTGCACTAACAGTGGGCTGTCTGCACTAACAAAAAAAAAGAAGGAAAAAACAAATCATGTACACACATCTACGATGATCATCAATCAATGCGCCTCATTGATTGGATTGTTGGTCAGTTTCTTTCTACAGGTTGGGCCCATGTTATTTGATCAGATTATTGGTCAGTTGTAGTAGAGAAATGTAACTCGGTTGTACTAGAGAAATGTAACTGCAACTTTAGGGCTATTACAGTACTGCCTCGTTATGAATACAAGGTAACATCATCAATTGTTGTCATAGCCTTTTAATTAAATCGGAAAGTTCTCAATTGAATTGATGAGTGCAACTCGAGCCGGCTTTGAGCTGCCTACTCCCACCTCTAAGGAGCCCATGGATTCCCCAATAAATTGCCATCCACAAGGAGCTTCCAACATCTTGCAGGAGGCAGCTTCCAAGAAACCAAGTGCTAGCTTTTGTAGTCTCCTGATTATCATGAGAAGTAATTTTTTTACTTGGGTGTGAGTTTTAATGCACCCTTCTTTTTTGGGTCCATGCACGCTTTTTACTCGGGAAGATCTTCTCGGGTCCATGCACCCTCTGGAACTCCTAACTAATACATGAATGTTTGCTCTCTTTCTTTCTTTTTTTCCTTGCAAACCACAACTGACAACTCTTTAAACATGTTCACTGGTTTGTGATTTTCATAAGATTAGTGACGTGGTAACATATTATCTGCTGAAGCTTTGTCTCTTCACCACCGGCAAAAATTCCAAGCTATATCTTTCTTGATAATCTACTTAGTTAAGTAGGTTTTCAAGAAAGATACAACTTCCCTGTATATGCCTTAAGTATGCGTAGCTAAGGAAATTAAAATTCACATTCAATCCTCAGTAGATGAATGATCCTCCCCATCTAATGAACAAAGTATCCGTTGGGCGCTCGGAAATCTCTTTGAATCTCAAATGGCCTTTCCTGGACAATATTTGCCCTGGTAGGGCGCCCGGCCAAATTGTTATCTAGGCGCCCGAAATCCCCCACGAATTACATTAAAAATATGACAAACATGTCTTTCACTAGCCGGGCGCCCGGACACAATTTTAGACGGGCGACCTATATTCATACCGAATATCGTAAATTGCTGCTAGACAGGTTTTCCATATAACGGGCGCCCGGTAAGAGTATCAGTCGGGCGACCAAAATTCTATTCGAATTTAAGATGGCCCTTGCTGGACATTATTTGTCCTGGTCGGGCGCCCGGACAAAGTTTTATCTGGGCGCCCGGAATTCCCTTGGAATTTCATTAAAAATAACTGGACATGTATTGCCCTGGTCGGCCGCCCGGATACAAATTTAGTCGGGCGCCCTATTTTCATACCGATTATCGTAAATTGCTGCTAGACCGGTTTTCCATATGTCGGGCGCCCGATTAGTTCATGGTAGGGCGCCCGATATTTAGTCCATCCAACAGGTTAAGTCACTGGACCCTTTATAACTTTTTCGGGCGTCCGGAAAGATTATCAGTCGGGTGACCGAAATTCTCATCGAATTTCAGATGAACCTTGCTGGACATAATCTGTAATGGTCGGGCGCCCGGACCAAGTTTCAACCGGGCGCCCGGAAACCCTCTGAATTTCACTAAATTATACTGGACCTGTATCTCACTAGCCGGGCGCCCGGAAACAGTTTTAGTCGGGCGCCCGATATTCATACTGAATATACTGAATATCAGAATCCATGAACCATATCACATTGTCCAGCGTAACCTCATCACACTATAACGAAAGTATATCACATCCCTGATGCAACCTCATCACATCATCCATCAACCGTGTCACATTCTCAACTGCAACTTCACCACACTGTCGCACATCCAGAAAACTTCCTTAAGTGCAACGTCATCACACTGGAATGTAACAATATCACATCCTTCAGTGCAACCTCGTCACAGAATCCATGAACCATATCACATTGTCCAGCGTAACCTCATCACACTATAACGAAAGTATATCACATCCCTAATGCAACCTCATCACATCATCCATCAACCGTGTCACATTATCAACTGCAACTTCACCATACTGTCGCACATCCAGAAAACTTCCTTACAGAAAACCTCATCACACTGCAATGTAACAAAATTACCAAACTGCAGTGCAACAACATCACAGAATCCATCATCCATATCACATTATAAACGACAACCATATCACATCCTTCAGTGCAACCTCGTCACATAATCCATCAACCATATCACATCCTTCAGTGCAACCTCGTCACAGAATTCATCAACCATATCACATCCTTCAGTGCAACCTCATCACATCATCCATCAATAGTGTCACATTCTCAACTGCAACCACACCACACTGTTGCACAACCACATAACTTCGATAAGTGTAACCTCATCACAGAATCCATCAACCATATCACATTTCTCAACTGCAACCATATCACATTGTCAACTACAACCACATCACATCGTCACACAACGATATCACATCTTGAAGTGCAACCTCATCACACTGCAAAGTAATGATATCACATCCTGAAGTACAACCTCATCACACTGCAAAGTAACGATATCACATCCTAAAGTGCACACACTGCAATGTAACAATATTACAACCTTAAGTGTAACCTCATCACACTGTAACTTAACTATATCAAGTGGAAGCTCATCACAGAATTCATCAACCATATCAAATTCTCAACTGCAACCACATCACACCGTCACACAACCATATCACATTCTCAACTACAACCACATCACACTCTCACACAACCATATCACATCCTCAAGAGACATAAGAGAAACCATATCACAATAAAAATATATAATATTTACAGCACTAAGTTGAAAATGGTCCAATTACATAAAAATAATAAAAATCTTCCATGTGGTCCACTCGTAGCTTGGCCACACGGTCGAACAAAACATAGACGACCAAACTAGGTTGCCCTTATATTGAGCCACTTCATCATGCATGCATTTGGCTACGAACATGAATGGCATTGTTGGGCCGATTGTCTTTGCGCTCCATATCTCCGCAATCCACTTCACCACCTAGTGAGGAATTAAAACATGAAAAGGGTCAATTAAATTTATAAATGTAAGTACCAAATCTAAATATAGATAGGAACATTCATGAGGTTGAAATAACATTGGATGGATTGCCACCACCAATTTAACTCGTAAGAGGCACGTGTCATAAGAATGGATAAAATTTACATCATCGACTACAAAAATATGACGCCTCGCCATGGATGGACCAATGGACCAATGCTGGAAAAAAAAAAGAGAAGAAAGAACTTCCCAACAGGATAACAATATGAGAGAGAGATTTTTGTGCCGAAATGAATGGAGAGGAATTACCTATTATAGGAGAGAGGAGTTCTTCCACCTTCCTCTCACATTGAAATCACAACAAGCAGGGATTCTCTGTTTGACAGCCAACAGAGGATCCGGACTCAGCTCAATGATTCAGAAAGGTTAGAAAAAATCACATTTGGGGATGGGGAGCAGATTAGGTGAGACACCGGCCTACCAAATACGGTTCGGCCCTTACCGTGGGCCCACCATGACATATGTATTCTTCATCCACGCGGTCCGTCCATTTTTTTCAGATGATTTTAGGAAACATCTGTGATGGACTCTGTGATGAGGTTGCATGTGAGAATGCGATATGGTTGATGGACTCTGTGATGAGGTTGCATTTAAGGATGTGATATGGTTCTGTTATAGTGTGATGAGTTTGCACTTGAGGATGTGATATGGTTGCGTGACATTATGATGTCTTTGTACTTGAGAATGTGATATAGTTCTGTTATAGTGTGATGAGGTTGCACTTCAGTATGTGATTTGCTTGTGTGACATTCTGATGTGTTTGTACTTGAGAATGTGATAAGGTTGTTAGATGGTGTGTTGATGATGTTGCACTAGAGGATGTGATATGGTTATAAAATGATGTGAGTGATGGAGTTACACTTGGGAGTGTGATGAGGATGGTGGAGTGTGTGGTAGGGTTACCTTTCATGATTGTGATGTGGTTTGTTGAGAGTATAATTGGGTTACACATTAGGATGTATTGGAGTTTCAAGACAAGGTGGTGGGGTTATACTTGATGGTGTACATGTGTTGGGGTTCATTTTTATAATGTGATGTAGATGGTGGAGAGTGTATTGGTTTACATTTAAAGATATGATGTGCACTTTAAGAAGTGTGATGAATATGAAGGTGTGTGTGATTTGGTTAAAATTAAGAAATGGTGAGCAATGGAAGAAGAGAGATTGGTGAGAGGATCCGAACTTGAAGAAGAAGCGGCCATTTCTTTCTCTCTTGCTTTTTTCCCATTTCTTTTTTCTTTTTTTCCTTTTTTTCCTTTTTTTTTTTCTAATAGCTGGCATGTGAGGTCTTTTTCCTTCCTCTTTTTTCCCATTTCTGTTTTCTTTTTATTTGGAATGTAATATTTAAGGCACTTACTGACGTGGACCAATAGAATCACTGCAAGCAGGGATTCTTTGTTTGGCAGCCAACAGAGGATCCGGACTCTTTTCCAAAACCCTCACACAAGCTTTAGAAAAGCCCATTTTTTTTAAAGGCTTTAAAGAAGGCCATATTCTAGGCTTCTTTTTCTTCTTCTTCCTTTTTTTTTTTTTTTTGGCAATTTGAGCTTGGATATTTTCGTGTTTAAAAGCACATTTGCCTTCATCCACCACAAGCAAGCTACCTTTCATCATATCTTTTTTTTTTTTTTTTTTTTTTTCTGAAGAAGAAAATCAAGAAGTTGAGAAGATGAGTAGTGCATTTGGGTTTCCTACCTAAACAAATGATGCAACTGGGGTCATGGTCTAGTAGTTAAGAGTTCTTGAAATAAAGGACAAAGAAAATGAAGAACAGAAGCCTATACAGTACATCAACAAGGATAAAGATGAGGAATATGATAGAAGCCTATACAGTACATCAAAAACATGTTGTTTAATGTGGCTCATTAAACCTATTTCCCAATAAATGCAAATGGGGTAGCTTCCATTTAAGACGACTTTTTATCATTTTTCCTTTTCGTAAGTGACAAAAAATTACGAAAAAAGATCCATCAAGGCAACAGAAGCAAGTTCCCATATAAAGAGAAGGTCAAGTGACTACCTCTTGCTTCAGGGAATTAGCAATACAGTTTAATTCTCAAGGAATCAGCTCAAATACAACTCCCAATGAGCAAGTGACTCCAATTCATTTAAGATGAAGCCAACTTCTAGGCTGGCACATATTTTATGGAGGCCGCAACTCATTTCTTAAATCCCCTCCCACAATCAAAGACCCACCGCAATCATGGATAGCAAAAATCTTCATCTCAATTCATCTCGATTCTAAGTTCCCACCCTTGCCCAGCCATAAAAATAAACCTTGCTACTTCCAGATTCTAGAAGCTCCCCAATCAACTAAATCATTCATCTAAAATGGCACATGGACAGGGGCTCTCAGAGGAAAAAAAAAAAAACAAAAAAAAAAACAACCAAACAAATCAGTATGTAACCAAAATTGTTGAATTTTTTTTTCCATAGTCGACTTAATAAAGGCATAATTTTTGTGTAAAAAGGAGATTTTTATATGTTGTCATATGAAAGAAAAATAGTAAATGGTTTAGGTTATGAGATTGTTTATTAGTATTCATTATAGATTTTTTTTTTTTTGTGAAATTATTACAGTAAGAGAGAAACTTCAATGAAAAAAGAAAACTTCAACGAGAAAATCCCTAATTAGGGAATGAAATTTCAAGACCCCTAAGAAATTTAATTAGGGATTGAAAATGAAAATCCCCCTAATTACATGAAAATATCTAAATATGACACTATGAAATTATTCCGAAGAGAAAAACTTCAAAGGAAAAAAACTTCAGATAACATAAAATCTAAAAAATTATTTCTGAAGTAGATATACTATTGCAAGAGAAGAAATCCCTAATTAGGGAATTGAATTTGAAAACTCCTGATTAGGGATTTTGAAATTCAAACCCTAAAATATCTAATAAAATGAAATCCCCCAAATAAAGCTACCATTGCAAAACCCTGATTAAGGTTTTAACATTCAATATATATATATATATATATATATATATATATATATATATATATATATATATATATATATATATATATATAGAGAGAGAGAGAGAGAGAGAGAGAGAGAGAGAGAGAGAGAGAGAGAGAGAGAGACCTGCTGTTGGGATGCGTGGCTGCGTGGGCTGTTGGAGAGATGATATGGAAAGGGAGAGGGAGGGAGAGAACAGAAAAGAATCTGTTGGAGAGATGATATGGAAAGGGAGAGGGAGGGAGAGAACGGAAAAAGAGAGTTTCTTTTTCTTTTTTTTTTTCAAAAACTAAAAAATCAAGACAGGAGAGAGAAATGCCCAAGCTAACGCCGTTAGTTACTAACTATACACGTGTTCTCCACACGCCGGTCCCTCCAACCATATGCTGACAGGTGGGGGTAACATCTTAGTGGGTGTTACCCGGGTAACACCTAATCCGCGTCCCCTGCCGATCCCTCCACTGGTAGGTGCTATGGGCTCACTATGATGTATGTGTCTTATCCAGGCCGTCCTTCCAAATTTTCTAGCTCATTTTAGGGACGAGCCCAAAAATGAGGTAGATCCAAATCTCAGGTGGACCACACCATAGAAATAGTGGCAATTGAACACCCACCATTAAAAACTCCCTGGGGCCCACTTTAATATTGACCTGCTATTCAGCCTGTTAATTAGATTATGAAAGGAAAACACACATATCAACCTCATCCAAAACTCTTATCAACCCTAAGAAATTTCTAACGGTGGATGTTCAACCACCATGGCTTCGTGTGGTGTGGTCCACGTGAGATTTGGATCTGCCTCATTTTTGGGCTAATGCCCTTAAAATAACCTGGCAAAATAGATGGACGTCATGGATAAAACATATACATCACTGTGAGGCCCACAGCACCTACTCTAACCGACCACGTTACACTACGGATCACCACCGGATCAAACTAGAACACAGGCTGCAGTTTCCCACCGTACACGTGGCATGTACCTCGTGTCCCCACCGCCCTGTATATGAATGGTTTGCTGTCTTCTTTGTCGAACATGAAATGCCAACCACCCAGTTTAAGGCCCACTTTGGAATTTGGATACGCCTCTGGGAAGACACATGAGGGCTAAATATCCATTTTGCTCAAAATATGATTTAAGTTCGAAGGCCCCTACTGGGGTACATCCAATCATCGGAGGTATACTGTCCATCTAGAGGGTAATTTCATATTTTCAAACCCTAATTTGTTTGGAGTAATATATATCCTATTGTGAGAGCGAGACGTTAACGCGAATGGAAAGAGAATCATATAAATATCTATATCTATACTGTGATTTGTACCCTTTTTGGCTTTCTTTTTATTTTGACATTGATGTGCATGTGGTCGAAAATTGATCTTTTTCTGGGTCAGCTCATCACTATTGGTCTTGCTTGTCTTTTTCTTTTTTTCTTTTTTTATTTTATAGGTTAGTTCACACACTCCATTGTTAGTACACCGACCCACCCTTGTTAGTCACATCATAATGTTAGCGAACCCCACCATGGGAATCGATGCCATGACCTCAGTGTTGAAATTAGGCCATCTTCACTCAGTCTGCCACTTGAGCTATGGAACTGGGTGTATTCAGATAGGGAAGGTATTGACTCAAGAATAATAGATTGTTTATTTGGAGTCGCCACTAGCCTATTAAACTTATGTTCAATGGCCAACAAAAAATTATAGAATCACTTAGGGAACAAGAGATCCAGAAATCTTTCAATCCAAATGATTCTTGTAGCTGGTCTACGATTGAAGATTCTAAGTAGGAATCTCAGTGACTAAAAATGAGTTAGGCACCTTTTTTTAGCCCACACTGTGTATGATATCTGCTTTAGGAGGTTTTGAATTTTCAGAGATTTGAGATGTTCCGGAAGTGATTGCATCCGAGGCCCAAGTAGACAACACCGTAATAAAACATGAAAAAAGAGAGAACAATGTGATACTTGGATGTTATGTATGGGATGCTGATGTGAGCTTGTGAAGATGTGAGAAAAGAAAGGGGAAAAGGATCACTCTTAAGTGAAAAGAGCTAGTTGGGCACTCTTGATCTTAACTTTATTTTGTTGATCTATGAATTCTTTTGAAACTGGCAGTTTTCCAGCGTAGAGAAGATTGCTTGGAAAAATCCCCTCTCGGCCCTCAGAATCCTCCTCGACCCTCACAAGAGCTCTCTCAAGCCAACCTAAGCCTTTTTCGAGCGAAGCCAAGGGTCATGCCGTTCTTATTATTAAAATGAAGGACAGGAGATCGATTTTTATAGAAGTGATCTGTAGGATTCAGCTTCCTTCTGGTGCCGATGTGCCCTGATTTAAAGCTTTTTTTAAGTACTCTGAGTGATAAGAGATATCACACATTGAATTCAATTCTCGCTGCTACTTTTTCACGATTTTTAAGTCAATTTGCCAACTCAACCATCACGAGGGCCCATTTGATAATTCGGATGGTTGCCATGTGGCTGGTGAGAATCCAATTCCCACTGATGGATTTTAGCCGATCCAAACCGTCAATTGGGTCTGGGTGGTCTTGGGTATCCCCATAGTGTAACTTGTATGTATTTGCAATACTCCTCTAGGTCGATTGGATGTTAATTTCAAAAGCTTATTGCGATTATGCAGAATATTATCTATGACTAGACAGATGCCCTCTTTGGTGGAGGTTGCATGCAACCGAATGCTAAAGCGAGTGGACACATCACCCTCCTAGTTAGGCATAAATGTGGTCTAGTCTATCCCAATCGGAGTGTCTTTGTTGAAATCCTGATATGGCCGAAGAACAACTCGTGCATCTCTCAAGAGTTCGAGAAAATGTTGTGCTTTGTTTGGCGCTTTTTGTAGCATTACAGATCATCAAATCAAAACCCTTTCATGCCGTGATCAACAATATGCATCGGGTTTGGTTGTAAGACTAGATTTTGGATGGTTAGTGTACATGTACTTTTTACAGCATTAAGGAGATCCTGCCTAACACACTTTGATTTAGAATAATAGTCCTAACGATGCATGATCCCCTAGAATTGCTTGTAAGGCGTCATTTGAAATGAGTAGTTACCATGTGCTTTCCGTGGCTTTATGGGTTTGTTGCACTACTATCCGTTAGACTTGTCAGTTGTCTCTAACCAGTATCACCAGAATTGTGCTCCTGCCAGTTGATTTTTCAACTCAGACGCTTTGGTAGTAATAGTATAGTTCATATCTGAAGGCAATCGAAGTTGACACTAGAATTTCAGGCTATCTTGTTCCGACTTACAATTTGGAAAAAGAACCAAAGATTCGAAAGAGTTTCAATATCAATTATTTTTATTACATTGACACCCCCACCGAATATGAAATACTTCTCTCAGTGCCTCAGATACTGTACGTGTTTTGTAATTTTGAAAAATTTTATTTATGAGTTTTTTAAATTTTCAAAATAGGCCCCTACTTGTAGAACAATGTTCTAGGGGAAATTTATTGCGGCGTTTTTTAAGATTTTTTTTCTAAGCCATTTATTTTTTTAACAAACCTATGCGGATCTCATCAAAGGGCATCGCTGGTTGGTTGATTTTATTTGGCACTTATTTTTTTAGATTAAAAATAAAAATAAAAAGAACAGAGCCAACATATCATCTCACCTCCACTTGGGATCCCAAGGGCTGGGATCAAAGTTGGCTTTTATTGGAAAATATTTTTTGATCTTTGGAATAAAGTTCAGCTTGATCTTTCATCTCCACTGGCGGTTCCATTTTTGGAAATCCAAAAAGGAATTCCTGCAAATTCAGCGGGTTTGCTAACTTATCTTAAATCAGTTGTCCCACTTTTCCTTTTTGTTGCCAACACTTGCATTCACTGATCAAAGGAAAAGGAAGGTTAAAACAACACTTTCTGCTCATAAGTAACTTCTATTACTATGTACACATGTAGCCCAAAGCTGTTTCATGGCCTCAGTCATAAAGGAAGGTAAAAACAACACTTTCTGCACATAAGGAACTTCTATTACTATGTACAGATGTAGCCCAAAGCTGCTTCATAGCCTCAGTCACAAAGGAAGGTAAAAACAACACTTTCTGCTCATAAGGAACTTCTATTACTATGTACAGATGTAGCCCAAAGCTGCTTCGTAGCCTCAGTCACAAAGGAAGGTAAAAAAAAACACTTTCTGCTCATAAGGAACTTCTATTACTATGTACAGATGTAGCCCAAAGCTGCTTCGTAGCCTCAGTCATAAAGGAAGGTAAAAGCAGCACTTTCTGCTTATAAGGAACTTCTATCACTATGTATAGATGCAGCCCAAAGCTGCTTCATAGCCTCAGTCATGTCAATCTTCACATGAGAATTACACAATGCTACACCAGCAAGCAAGCCAAACCAAGTCTCCTACCACCTCATTCCCATGTGCCCCGACTGCCACAACAGCAGAAAAAGGTCCCTATGTCAACATGGGCCCACCACCATACTCCAGGAAATTAGCATGAATGGTCTCTAGGGGTACAGGTGCAAGTTCATCCTCTGGAGCAAAAAGACCACCCCCGATAGACGGCTGTGGGGCTCCCTGGCTTTAAACAAAATCTGGGTCTGTCATCATACAGTGGGTCTGCTGCTTTCTGGCAGCATACCAGTTTTGTTCACACTTGGCATCGACCGCTAGGTCGACCTTGAGGAAATTGGTGCCGTAGAAGGGTTTGGACATGCACTCGACGACAATTGCCTTGGCCATCTCTGATGACTCTGTGGGGCCTTCCAATATGAATTCATCATGCACCTGCTTCCACAACAATGTCATTTCCTACTCGCTTCTTTCTACATCTTATGTAATTAAAAAAATAAAATTTGAGTCTCTTTTGAAGAATGAAATATGCATATTCAATATTAGAGAAGATCACAATCATCTTTAGAAAAAACTGATTTCTTTTTGAGCTTTTTGAAAACTAACTTTTTCCAGAAGGTGCTTTTCCCCATCAAAGAAAAGTGTCCATTTGTGGGAACACCTGATTAGCTCTGAAAAAATAGAGGAAAAGATTCCTTTGAAACTTTTAAGACCAATCAAATATCGGAACATTTTGAACCATCACACAGCCAATTCATACGAATATATGCTAACGACCTGTTTGGATGCGTGTTCATGAGAGCTTGGAATTGGTTGAAATCCTGGATTAATGACTTCCTCATGTATGTAATCTTCAAATAAAAAATTTCCTTTTTGGCCAACATAGAACAGAATTCATGGAAACCGGAATCTGCTTTTTGGTAAAGAATTTCCAAGGGGATGATTTGGGCGGTGTGGCATACAGGGTCGGGGGGTACCTAAGGTGGTGGTGCTTGGTGTTAAGAGGTAATGGTGGGCCAGAGGAAGGTCCCATGCCCAAGAGTCGGTCGCAATAGGATCAACACCAGAAGTCAATCATAGTGAAATTGGTGGTGTAAAGGGTGGATAAAAGGGTAATGGAGTAATTGGAGGCGGTGGTGATATTAGGAATGGAGGAAGAGTAGGCAGTAAGTTTGGAGGTGGAGGAAATGGTGAGGCCGGTGCCGGCTTGGATTTCGAGGTGTAAGTGGTTTTGGAGGACCTAGTGCAGAGGAAGAAGAAAGAATCCTCTTCCTTCTTGGAGTTGTTGTGGATTTGGAGGACCTGCTGTTGTCGAAGAAGAAGAGACTCATCCTCCTCCAAAAAAATAAAAATAAATTATAGGAGTAACAATAATTTTATTGAAAGAAAGATTCGTCAGAGAGGAAGATGAAAGTAAGCCTTAGCTTATCCAGTTCTATAGTTCCATAATTTGAAAGATAACAAGTGTCTCACTGGAATCTCTGAATCTCAGTTTTTGAAAAACTCAAATTCCACAGTCATGAAATCTCAGATCCATGCAGGACGTAAACACTTGGGAGTTTTGTGACTCCACAGTTCTCAGTATCCAAACGGGATCCAAGGAGAAATGGGATGGCTAATAGTGAGAATTGGATCCACCCATGCCAATGTGTGGGCAAAACATCCTGGCCGTTCATTGGCAGGCCCTACCATTTCCTGAAAATCAGGCCAGTCCAGCCACCAAGTAAGCTAAATGTGTGCCAAAAAGGGACAGTTAAAAAATCACCAACAACCCACGTTCAGCGTACACATGTAGCCCACCTGATGAATGCCTTGGATCTTGCACCGCATTGACACATATAGAGATAGTATGATTGAGAATCCTACTGTTGTGAATAGCATCATCAGGACTCTTGACAAAAATACAAGGATCCTGGGGCTCATACATCATTGTAAGATGGCATTGCAATCAGAGATGACGATGCATGCATATCTTGGTAGAATCATATCTTTGATTTTGGAATGAAATAAGTAGAAAAATTGAATCAGATTAACTCTACCTGCAAGAGCAGCCTCCATCCAAGCTCCTTCAAACAAGCATTCCTGGATATCTCAAGCATGGCACACATAGCAACATCTGCAGCACTATCCTGTTGAATTTGCAAAATTCATAGATTCAAACGAACAAGTACTCCAATCAATAACAGCAATTTTGCAGAATGGAATACAGTCGTATGGACACATGCAGGTGTACAAAATCGTCAATGTCAAAAAGCAGAAGCAAATTCCAAGAACTTAAGAACAAAATGAAGAGTTGTGTAGGTCTGAGGTCCCCCCCTTTTGCAAGTATGAATGAGTTAAAATTCCACTCTTAATTCCTTCGTGTGCGCCTGGGTTCTGCCAACTTATGTGGTGGGATAGGATGCGCCCACCAAAATTCCTCATTTCACTCAATGTTTTCCATATTGTTATCGTGTAAGGTATGACACCTGTGGAATACAGAAACATATCGGTTATCGCTAGGGCTGTACATCGAGCCGAGTCGAGTCGAGGTGGGCCAAGCTTAGCTTGACTCGTCTGTGTGGAGGAGGGGGGAGAGAGAACCAAGAAATAAGAAGATTAGGGTTTTTTTATAACAAATATCTATATGAAACGAGTTGAGTTAAGGTCGAGCAGAGTTGAACTTGAATCAAGTCGAGTCAAGTGAGTAAGTGACCCAGTGGTCGAACTTGACTCAATTTCTGTCTCGAGCTCCTAAATGAAACTTGGCTTGACTTGTTCTACTGAGTCGAGGCGAGTTTTTCCGAGTCGAGTCGATCGAGTTTTTTCGAGTCGAGTCGATCGAGTTTCTCGAGCTGACTTGGCTCATGACCAGCCCTAGTTATCGCACGGGATATATCGATTGTATAGCGTAATGTATCGTTGTTTTGGGAAAGATGGAAAATATTGGGAAATTGGTCGAATTTTTCAATGAAACTTCAGGGATTGTTAAAAAAGCCATTAATACACACTTATAAATCATAACATAACCAAAAACAAGCGCGCGTAATAGGTTTCTTTTGTATCGGGTTCTAATCTATGCACTAGATGACTGAATTGACGCAAGTATATTCAAAGTCAATTCATATAATTCAAAAATGTAAGAAAACATGTATTTTAACATAACCAATACATTCAAAAGAAAAAAAGAAGTAGAAATATAGAAATATACCTTATGAATGATGTGCGGTTGTGGCTCATACCTACATAAAGCTATGCGGTGGCTCAAAATCATCTCCATCTCGACGGAACTAGGAATAATATTGTTGCACAACAAATTGATAGTCTTATTCACAGGTCATAGTAGAATGATATCAATGAAGATACTCTCTAACATAACACCGATACTCATCCTCTCCAAGTTGAACTAGTATGTCCATCCGTGGTACTGCATAACAGTCACAGTCTGTGGCTTATATGAATATGGAGTGGGAACATATGTAGCTTCAAAATATCCATATTGCTACCCATATCCATATTGTGGATATCCCGGCCTGTATGCAGAAGTGAACTCCTGACCATAAAAAAATTAAATAAAATGTGTTGTAACTGCAGGAGTCGTTCGCTGCATATCCACCAGATCCGTATCTATATCCATATTGTGGCACAGAACTCGAGCTATCCTCCAATGTTGGTGATCTATATCCATACTATGGCACAGAACTCAAACTAGTCTCCTGTTTCCGTGATTCAGAACTAGAGCCACCCTGCTTTCTCATGTACACCTTTGTCCCTAAGGCGCCATGACAGTATCACCTCAAAATCAGTCAATTTTTTAGTCTGCTTCTTCTCCAATAGCTTTTAACGCTCGTATGCCTTATTAATGACAAGGCAGGGCCGTGGTTCTCTTAAACGAAAGCCATGATCAGCGTCCTGGGTGTAATGATCAAAATCCCTCCCAAGAGGCCAGTAAGATTGACTCTTAAACGGAGTCTCACTATCGCCGCCGCCATCCCTGTTGCCATCATCACCATTGTCACCATCATCATCGTCGTCACCATCATCATGACCAGACACGTCACCTGTATCACTCTCCATATTGCTCTGAGTGTTGAATAAAGTCTAGCCACCACGTGTCCCAAGTGATAGTGACTGTCGTGGGTTGTCCTCTGGACTCCTTGTTAATGGGTCAAAAGCTTTGAGAGGAGATCTGATGAGGACATCAGTGGTACACTATTTAGAGTGTACTAGAGGATGAGACATCGTCGACAGAGTGTTGGAGCAGATGACCTGATGTGGATGGACGTTAGGCCCACCAGACCCATTTTTTTGACAAACCACAAGACCCTGCACACGTGCACATCTTTATCTGGAGGCCCATTAGTGATGTGTCTATTTGGGTTGATGATCAAATGTAGGTTCGACGATAGATCCTAGACTGAATGGCAATCGGACCATTAATTCTTCCGATCGGGCCATCCAGCCGTTGGATCGATCCGGACCCACCTTGGGTGGCCCGTTCCATTTTTTTAGTTTTTATTTGTTTTAGACATTACTTATTGATTATTGGACGGTTTGGATTTCATTTATTGTATTAGGGTTTTATTATTTTAAAACTGGACACATAGACGACATTTTTGTAATTTTTATAAAAGACATTATAAATACAGGGATGCAGGATCGCGCAGGAGCATCATGACCGCTGGACCATGGAGCGGATTTACATTTAGGCGCTTTTCTATTTATTTCCTTGTTTCTAGGCGCTTTAGTGTCGTTATTTACTTCAGGCGTTTTTATGTTATTTCTTTGGTTTTCAGGCACTTTAGTGCACTTTTTTTTATTTTCGTAGCTTATATATACTGTGAGAACCCTATTTCGAAATTATTGAATGAATAGAAAATTCGTGAGTTTCTTCCTCTTTGTTGAGAGATTAGGGTTTTAGGATTGGCCCTCGGGTGTTGAGGATTCCACCCCGGAGTTTCCGTTTTCTCTTCTCTCTTTCTTCAAGGTGCGAGGAAAGGTAAGCTTCTTTTGATTCCTAATTCGTACTTCATGATAACCCATTGTTTTTCGACATCCCTCGTCCTTTTCTGAAACCCCCCCCCCCTTTTGGTACGATCGAAAAGAGGGATGCCTAGCCACGATAACCGGATCCAAACTTGACTGTGGACTGGTCATACGATCTAGACCCTATAGGAGTATAGGGATCTAGGAGGGATAAAATGCTAAAATGTACCAAAATACGTTTACCCGTACTAGGCCTGCCTGCCTGGAGTAGAAGCACAACTTTAAACAATCAAAGGAGACTAACTTTCATCAATCAAAGCATTAAAATAATAAACTGTAAGAAGGTTGAACTATATGTACGTGGATCCCAATCTAGTAGCGTACGGGGACGTAGTCCCCCCCACACACGATCAGGCTACGAACTCAAGTATTTTTTTTTTTTAGGAGAAGAGAAAATACACCCTCAGAATCCCAAAGTCCTAACCGGGGTTCCTCGCAGCTCCTAAGGCGAGCCTCAAGCTAAGAAGAAAAAGAAGAAGCTAGAAGGTGCACGTATAGTTTCCTTTCTCGGTAGGGTGAATTCAAGAATGAGAGAGAAGGTTTGTAAAACTAGGCTCGGTAGGTAGTACACCCTGGGTGGAAACTACAGGTGGTAGGTAGTACATCCAGGGTGGAATGTTGTGGATCGTCCATAATGTGTGGCCCAACTTTCAATATGGGTCATTCATCATGTGGGCCCACCTTTATTCTCAACCTTCCATCATGTGGTCCCACATTTAATGTCCACCATCCATCATGAGGGTCCCACCTTTGATGTGGACCGTCCATCAGGTAGGGCCTGTTTGATGTGGATAGTCCATCATGTGGGGCCACACTTTGATGCGGGCCATCCTTCAGGTGGGGCTCACCTTTGATGTGGACCATTCATCACGTGGGGCCCCACCTTCCATATGGGTCGTTCATCATGTGGGCCTACATTGAAGAGATTGTAAAGAGAAGAGAAGATGGCGAGATGGGAATTACTTGAAAAGTTTTAAGGACATACTTACCCAAAAAATGTCTACCCGGATAAGCCAAATAAGCTCTTTTTCAAAAAGTAAACCCTTCTCAACATATAAAATCGGAGCTTATTTGCGACTTTCTAAACAAATAAGTTCCCTAATTAGACTTTTACCAAATAAGCTCTTATTTGTAGAGATGCCAAACGCCCCCTCAACAAACCACAAGTTAACATTTGCAGTGTATTGCATCCACATTTCTTAATGGAATCTAATCACCAATCAAATTGAATTTTCAAAAAATGCTCCTAAATGCTTTAAAATTGCAGCCATTGACTTCTGATAAAAGCGAAATTTCAAAAAAAAAAAAAAAAAAAAAACTAATTTTTAATTAAGAAAATATTTTTTTCTAAAAAAATCTCCAAAACAACAAAAATTAGTAGATCGAGTCTAATACATGCTTGATTTCGTGTTTGGACACTAAAATTTGCAACCAATTTGAGAGAAATTTGGGATATTTCTATTTTTCCCCAATTTCCCCCAATTCGCAAAATTAGAGTGTATGTGATGATGATTTCATTAGACACTCACAAATACTCTAAAATTGGGTCCAATTGATCAGTGATAGAAGTAGAATTAAAAAAAAAAAATCATTTTTAATATTTTAACTAATTTTTAATTAAAATTTATTATTATTATTTTAAAATCTCCAAAGAAAAAAGAATCGGTAGATCAGGTCTAATGCATGTTTGATTTCGTGTTTAGACACTAAGATAGCAACCAATTTGGGAGAAATTGCGGATTTTTTTTTTCCCCCAAATTTCTCCCAAATCAGACCACCTACTCAGAAATCACAAAAACAAAGCCTCAAATCCATGATTTTTCATGCAAAACATGAAGAATCATGGTCTCTAACCATTTGACACAAATTTAACATAATTTACACAAAAAGAAATAGATCGACAAGTGAAAATGCTCACCAAAATGAAAACGGCCCCAAATCGGCTTTGATCTTGATTTCGACTCTAAAACGTTGTTTTTCTTCGAAAGGATTCAAGAGGATGGGCCGAAATCCATAATAGATGGGTTTAGAAGTGGAATGAAACAAAGAAAAATGGGTTTGAATTGTTTTATTTTTAAAATTTTTCTCTCGTACTGGACTCCCCGCACGCCCATGCGATATCTGTTGACAATTGACATCGATAGATATGTCAATACCAAATTTTTTTTGTAAAGGGAAGTATTGATGCGGACATCAGTGGTGCACCCTTTAGAGTATACCAGAGGAGGTGACGTCGCAGATCGAGTGTTGGAGCAGACGAGTTGATGTGGATGGACGCCGGGCCCATTGGGCCCATTTTCTGACGCGTTACGAGTACGCGAGATGCAGGATCGCGCAGGAGCATCATGACCGCTGGACCATGGAGCGGATTTACATTTAGGCGCTTTTCTATTTATTTCCTTGTTTCTAGGCGCTTTAGTGTCGTTATTTACTTTAGACGTTTTTATGTTATTTCTTTGGTTTTCAGGTACTTTAGTGCATTTTTTTTATTTTCGTAGCTTATATATACTGTGAGAACCCTATTTCGAAATTATTGAATGAATAGAAAATTCGTGAGTTTCTTCCTCTTTGTTGAGAGATTAGGGTTTTAGGATTGGCCCTCGGGTGTTGAGGATTCCACCCCGGAGTTTCCGTTTTCTCTTCTCTCTAAGGAAGTATGCAATACATCGCAATACATGCAATGAAATGCAATAATTTGTGTGATATAAAGAATTTGAGACAATATATGGGCATGTTGTATTGCTGAGGTGCAACAATAAATATATTGGCTGATATCGACACTATTAAAAACACTGATTTCACTTGAGATTTGAGGCTGGTAAATTGGAAATGAAAACCCACCAAATGGGTTTCCACTCCCCGAACAGCCACATATGCGAAATTGATTGGTTCCGCTGAAAAGTGAAACCGATCCTGCGTTTGGGGTATGTCCAAAGTCCAAACAGGTTCATTACTACCGAAATATAATTTCATGTAAAAATATAAATTAGAACTGTGCTTTTTCTCTTCTTTTTCTAGGTTGCCAGAAGGCTTTAACGGTCACTAAACCATCCGAAGGATCCCATATCATACAGCTACATTAATTAATGTTTCTTCAAAAAAGACTATAAAGTGCAAAGAGAGATGCATAGAATTCAATAATGAGTGTGGAGGAAAGGACCTGCACTGGGGTGTAAATAGGTGCTCGTTCCATGTGGCCCCTCCAAGAGTTACTAGCATGAGCCATCGAAGGAAAACAGCGGGCCCGGCCTAGCAGCGTATAGACACACTGCTCCCTATGCACTTTTTCCTTGTACTCTTCTTGCCATCTCAGAACTTCCTTCCTTTCTTCATACCAGAGGCCTATTGTTTTCTTAGCTTCCCTTACAGAAACCTGAGGAAGAAAATGGCAACTCAATAAGCTCAATTTGCATTGAGACTCCCAACAGAATTTGCATTAAATTGCGACAATATGCATGACATGCCAAGGGAGGAAAGAGGACTTATGGTTTTCAGAAAATGAACATTCATGACTTGTAGCAAGACCAAAAACAATGGGATGCTGGGAGGATACCAAGGTATTCCTCCCCTTTGAATGGGATGCTGGGGGGATACTTGGGAACTGGTGGGAGAACCTATGAGGTATCTCTCTCAGCTGCCTTAAATGGCTCATTAGTGGAATCCACCCTACAGGGAACGGAGACTCGCTAGGATGGTTTGGAAGGATGAAGTAGGTAGTGCCACCGTCATACCTCAGGAGAGGGCAGTATCCTAGGACATGGACCCTTGTGCCGCCAAACCTGAGGTATGGCTAGCTGTTCAAGAGAGCTCTAGCAAAACCAACTGCTCACCCCCCCAAAAACAATAATTTTGTGCATGGGATGAAAAAAAAAATCTCAAATGGTACCAGTTCAGTCGGCATCAATTTCATACAATGACAGTATTTTAAGGGAGCTATGATGCACACAAAAGAAGCTATAATATTTCTTCACTTTATCATGTGCAAGCATGGTCATGGGCCACATACAATTACAACACAACACAAGTGTTTTACTTTCTTCAAGGGTGGAAGAAAAGAGAAAATATGCAATGTTCAATCGAACATAATTTTGTCTGATAAGCTGTGGGGCCCAGACTTTAGTGATTCAGCCTGTCCATATGGTGGCCACATGCCTTTTTTTTTTTGGGGGGGGGGGGGGGGGGGGGCACTAATCTCCATCATCAAATTGATCCTAATGGTCACACCAGGCCCCCATTAAATGTGGACCATTGGTTGTCATGTTCCAGTTTCATTGGATGGCTATAAGAACATGTTAGGACATGGCCTATCCCATGATGGACCCACCAGATCAACGGCTTTTAGAGAAGAAATGTGAGCCCCATCTGTACATAACTGGGCCAAACAAAAATTGCTTTTGCTTTCTTTTGATCAAGCATCATACAATAACTCAAAAGAAAGATGTCTTCCCTAATAGTGCCACTCAGAGATTTTGGTGGTCACCAAAAGAACCTGCAAATGAATGTTGAAAACAACAGGGGAAACTGTGCTATTAACTAATTGCTTTGACAAACAGTTGATGACCTTTAAGCATTGTTCGAAGTATCCTCGATATTTCCCTATCTCCAGCTCGGCGATGCTGATAACACTGGCAGTATAAAAAGTTCTAGGTATCGACGATATGTCACAAAGTATCGCCAACATATTGCCGATATTTTTTACTGTATAAATTCTAGGCGTCTCTTGTATCGCCAATGTATCAATATCACCAATGTATCGCTAATATTGTTTACTGCGTAAATGCCAGTTGTTGCTCGTATCGCCAGTGTATCGGCAATATTTCAATAATATCGTCAATGTGTCGATATCGCCAAAAATCTATTTATTAAAAAATCATTAAATTTTTTTTTTATGGGTGCATGGCTGTATGATGAAATGCATGTTTGTATGTGTGTATATATGCATGCATGCATGGATGGATGGATGGATGTGTATGTATGTGTGTGCATGCATGCATGGTTGAATGGATGGATGGATCCTGCGTGTGTGTTTTTATGTATGTACGTGAATGTGTCTTTTTTTCGCTATAATTGTATTCTTAAATATGCAAATATGTGTATTTTAGCATATCTCCTGAAGTTCTAGTGAAAAATTCCACTGTTTTCCCCATGTTTCCCAATATTTTCCCACATTTTCAGGAATTGGCGATATTATCGGCGACAACGATATTTTTTCTGTATCCCCAGCCAGTGAAACTTGTAGCGATACTGATACTTTGATGCTGCTTCCAACCAGCATTCATTTTCAGGTAAAAAAATAACAATTAGAAAAGGTAAAAAGCCAAATCTGGCCACAGGCAGCAACATGTTCATCTACCTCCATCACAAGAATTTATAGCAGTAGTCTCACCTTCCAATCACGGGCAAGCCCAACAGGATTTTTCCCATATGCAATAAAGATGTTGAGCATTTTCGCTTTTCTTCTCTCAGAAGCAAAGGCATCCTGAAAGAAGCATGCAAATATAAAATATAAAATAATAAATAAAGAAAATCATTATCGAAAGCAGAAGTTGTGCAGCATGAACTAGTTAAAGTATTTTCAACTCTGCAGCATAAACTAGTTGAAAGTATTTTCAAACTTTACAGGTGTGTTTGGATGTACTGGATTTCAGTTGCAACTATTACTAAAGTGCAAAAAATTATATTATAATTTCTTTACTTGCGAGGGTATAGTGGGGCTCCAGATTGCAACTATCTTACTCGAAGTTGGACTTAAGAGAGCTGTAACTAGTAACTACAATTTCAGAGCTACTTATTATAAGTACCTGGAAAAATCATTAACTTATCCCATTTCCACTTGATTAGTGAATACAAATATAGTTTTAGGGTGGCAATGGGCCAGGGTTAGGCCCCTATAATTGGACCGTGGCCAGACCTGGTCCAATCACCAAGTGGGCCACAATTAGAGAGAGAATGGATGGTGAAAGACACTTGTGTGTGGTTCCCATCCACCATACATTGATAGTTTAAAGAAAATTGTTGGATCCAAGTATTCAATGATCCAAACCGTTTACATGGTGGGACCGGTCGATGGAGAATACAGAAAAAGAAAAAGAAAATCTTAGATTGGACTATATTCCAAACCTTTGATCATTTAATTTTTTTTTCTTTACAGTATAGCCCTCGCTTGGCCTAGCTCTATAGGGGCAAGGCTTAGGGGACTCAGGCCTATCATGGCACATTGCCACTGCTATGTAGCTTACATCATCATCAGCACCATCTAAGCTTTATCCCAATTAACTACATGAATCCTGTTCTACCATTGGATTCATGGTGGAGGTTGTGGCATAAGTTTGTCAGCCTGATGCAACCCCCTCCTTTATTTGGGCTTGGGCGCGGCAATGAGAGCACAAAACTCCCACAGTCACAATGTAATAGATTATTACATAGGTTGTTTCAATCAAGCACTATATAATAGCATATTACATAGGTTGATTACAATCAATGAGTTCCTACGTAGCTTCATCTACTTTTCTAATTTTCTCGAGTTCAGTTTCTTTCATCAACAATTAGAGGACCAAAAAGAAAAGTCACACAAGCCTCTGTACAAGGGTGGATTGGACCAAAGCCAACTGAACAGCATCATGAACCCATACTTCATGATTGGAACTTTCAAATTACAAAACTTGGAATATAAACATCAAATATAAAAAGACATACTGACTCGGTGGTTGGAAGTTCCAAATTACAGATCTTGGAATATAAGCATTGAATTTAAAAAAAAATTTAAAAAATCTGAGAAAATGATTTATTCCTCCAAAAAAGAAACATCAGGACAGCTTAGAAAAAGAACATGCATACATGCCATACGTCTCTAATCTGCAGCACCATGCCTGCTTCAAGCAAGTAATAATATCATCTTTTGAAATGCAACAATGCTATCAGGGCCAGAAAAATATACTTTTTTCTCCAATTCATGAGTGCACTGTTCGTGATTGTATTATTCTTTCACAGATATCTGTATATTCCTATTTTTATTTTTATTTTTTCCTTTTCAGAAGATAAGTGCAATGAGAAGTTTTCCGTATAATTACCTTTAATAGAGGAACTGGAGGTTTGTCTTCCCCAGGTTGAGGGTACCATTCAAGTAGCACCCACTTTTCCTCTACAGCCTCGCGAATGTGTGGGTACATATCCATTGCCGTCCTTGAATGGAAATCCCCACCAGCCTTGAACGCATTCAACATGCTCTTACAGTTTGCAAGATGCGCGAGGATCCGAAGCTCCAGCTATATAATGAAGTTTGTTTCCATAATAAGATCAAATTGACAAAAAAGACATCCAAATATATTTTCCCTAGAATTCTACTTTCATGGAAAATATATGGGTGGATGAGCTGTAACCTGTCCATAATCAGCCACAATGAGAGAGTTTCCTGGTGCAGCTATAAATGCCTGCCGAATTTTGTATCGGTCCTCTAAAGCTGGCTGATTATGATTTAAGGAAGCAAGGGAACGTCAACAATCTTGCAACATTTTGAACAAAAATAAAGGCATTAAATATTCATCGTGGAGAACATTGTCAAACAAATCTTTTGAGGAAAGAAAGAAACTGTGTGTGTGTGTGTGTGTAGAGAGAGAGAGAGAGAGAGAGAGAGAGAGAGAGAGAGAGAGAGAGAGAGAGAGAGAGAGAGGAATGCTCAGCTGCGAACCATCTCTCATGAGAACTCTTGAGAGATTTTTGAGGACTCATCACACGTGATGTGTCCCCAAAATCTGAGCCGTCCACGTGATGTAGCACCACGAAAAACCCCTAAGGCCCAACTTTCAATCTGATCCAGAACTCTGGTGGGTCATAGAAGAGATAGAGAGAGAGAGAGAGAGAGAGAGAGAGAGAGGAAAATCAAGAGAGGAAACTGTTTCCTTTTTCCATGGCCCGTCAAATTTGTGAACCAGGTTGAAAGTTAGGCCCTGGGGGTTTTTCGGGGTGCTGCATCACCTGGACGGCTCAGATTTTGCGGACACATCACGTGTGATGAGTCCTCAAAAATCTCTCACGAGTTCTCGTGAGAGATGGTTCGCATGTGAGCATTCCTCAATATATATTAGAGATAATAGAAACTTTATTCAAAAGGCAAAACATCCAACTAAAATACAAGGGAAAGTAAAAACAAAAAAGGCACAATAAAAACTACATACACTATGGGCCTATTTGGGAGCTTGGATTTGGAATGCATTAGAATCCAAATCACAATTACATTGGAATCAAGGTGATTCTGAATCCTCATCTGTGTTTGGTTGAAATGCATTGGAATCCAAATCTTACGTTTGAGAGCTTGTATTTGGGGGGCATTGGAATTTTTTATTTTATTCACAAGCTTATATTCGGTTAACTAAATCAACTTTCATATCCCAAATTGGTGTGGGTGTGTGTGGGTGTGTGTGTGTGTGTGTAATATTTGATAGAATGATCGTAATAAGCCCATTGAAATATAAAGTTTTGCAAAAAAAAGAGGAAATTATGAGCCTTGGGTGGGCCACAAATGCAAGGATCACAAACAAGTGACTCATCAATTTTTTTTTAATTGTCCAATGTTTGAATGGTTCAGATCATTCTATTGATGTGATTTTACGCATTGCAGCCGAAAATTTGATTGTTTTGGGGTGTCTTCAGTGTGGCATGTGTCCAGATGGATTAGTAGCCTAGAGACACCTTTGTGACATGTGTGACTCTCCAACCCTTAAAAAAGGAAGAAAAAAAGGCATTTCCTCCATATTACACTAGAATCTCAACATTTTGCTAAGATTTCAAAACCCACCAAAAAGGTAGATTTGAAATACACCCGATTCCATTTACCTCCAAATCCAAGGCTGCCAAATGCAAAAAGCAGCTATTTCAATTTGAAATACCCCCATTTACCACCAAATCCAAGGTGCCAAACGGGGTGTATATACATCTCCCTACAGGTCGGTCCGTTTATGTTTGCAATTACAATTTTTCCCAACACTCTGTAGCAATAGGGCTGTCCTCCATTGCAAGACAAGTCGTAGCCCATTCGATGACCAAGTATTTCACCTTAGCGGAGACTCCCGCTACAATACCCGACTTCTTGTTGAAGCATCAAGTATTCCTCTATTGCCATATCGACCATAATCCTGCTAGCAATGATAGTCTACCAGTGTTGTCAAAACCCTACAATTTATGATTTACAATATATGATTTTAGTCAAATCTTAAGCACAATGATTTGAATCCCAACCTTAAATCCCTTTTCATACGAATCCTACGATTCTATGATTTGAATCCTATGATTTATGATTCAAATCCCGATTTACAATTTAAATAATACTTGTTCTCTTCTATTTTAAGCTTCACTTGGCTTTCATTTTATGATTTTAAATTGGTGGGGGCTTTAAGAATCGTTTAGAAAAGGTAAATTGTTTTATTTGTTCTTTCTAAGAGATTAAATGATATTTATTCTCTTCAATGTTAAATCGTGTAACTTTTTTTTTTTTTTTTTTTGTGATTTCTTACTAAACTTGTTGAAACACTGAATTGATGTATGACTTACCTGTAATAATTTTACGGATGGTTACCATCATGCTAACTTATATGTAATATGAAATGATGTTTAGAAATCAAAATATCTTTTTTCGTTGCTCTGCAGTATCAAAGGCTGCTTTTCCACCATGATTCTACATACAAGAAAGGTAACAAGAACATAAATTATTGAAGGACCCTTGTTTGTTTTTTTAAGAGAAATTTCTTGAAAGACAAAAAATAAAGGAATAAGAATCCTTTAACACTGTCATGACATGGTATTACATATTTTTTCAATTTTTTAAGAAAATTGTAAAAAATCTTACGATTTACGATATGATTTGCGATTCAATACGATTCAACCCCTACTATGATTTGTGATACGATAATGATATTAACAACATTGGTCTCCACACTTTTTTCACAGCTTTACCAACTCCATGCCATGCTCGGAAGAAGTCGGATATGGATTTTGGCATCACCCAAGAAACCTCAAAAAGGAAAAAATTATCCCAAATTCCCCTTGCAAAAGGACAATGCAGACATAAATGGTCAACTTACTATCCTTCCAACAAAGGGGGAATGCATTGACTACATACATACACGAAGAATCAGAAGGCTAATGGTTTCCCTCTTTCCTTGATATGATATTGTAGTAGTGCATGGAGGATGGAAGTAAGGAGATGTTACGTAAGAAAAAAATGTGACCGGCGAGAATTACAATTGCACAACCAGCTAACCACAAGGAGAACACACTTCAAAAACCATTAGCAAAATGATTCTGTTTAACATTATGAGCTTCCTTCTTCTGAAAAATGGAAATTTGTGAAGTGTATAAAGTTCGTTCATTTCTAGTTATGAATTGTATTGTGGATAGTGCTACAAGAAAACGAAACAAGGAATAAGTTGCGGCAATGTGCATCAATGAATCCATGTGCAGTACTATTCAGAACCTCGAGGTTACAACATGAAGAACCACCCAATGTAGCCATGGGCCCAACCCCAAATAAAAAAATGGTCAGCTGGACCTCAAATCAAACAACCAAATGGTTTGCAAAAAATGAATCAGTCATAAAATACTCAATTATGTTATTCCGCGCGTCTGACACAATTGTCCAGTTCAAAAGGCTTACAATTAGAGAAATAAAGCACAAACCTGCAAATTTGGTCTTCTGGTTGACAACCGTCCAGTCTTGGTATTGATATTTAAAGAACAATGAACACGCCCATTCTTACCTAAAATCTGACTTCCCTGTGGCGACAAGAAATCAACATCATCAGGTGTCACCTCATAAATGTAAAGCTGATAAATTCTTCTTCTTCTTCTTCTTCTTTTGAAAGACAAAGCAAAAAGCATCCTCTGAAAATAGAATTAAGAACTCTAAAGAGAAAAGGAATACTAGAATGCCATAGCCAAAGGTCAAAATACGTTCATTGCATTTCGAAGCCTAGTTGCTCCAACTAGGCCTTATATTATTTGGACCGAGAGGAAATATAACGGCTACCGCTATTTACTAGTAATAACTGTCATGATGAGTTTTTAAAAGACTGAAACAATAGTAGAAAGAAGTGCCCAAAATGTCCATTCTATTGGCTTTTATAACATTTACTGGCTGATATAATATTTTCCATTATGTAGCTACCATTATTTAGGGTGTGTTTGGTTGCACCAAATAAAGAAATTTCATGATAGTCAATGATTAATCAATCTAATTTGGAGCAGAATTTCATGATATTTCATGACATCTGGTGCAACCAAACACACCCTACAATGAGCATTGCTTTGAAACCCTTTTTCTTTAGGGCTTGTTTGATTGGAGGTAAATGGTGGTGATGTGTGGTAAAAGCATAATAATGATTTTTTTATGAGGACATCAGTGGTGCACCCTTTAGAGTGTACCAAAGGAGCATGCGTCACTAACAGATACGCCTGGCAACGGGTCGTGCTGAACCGTCTTCGTGTCGTGTCGTGTCGTATTCGTGTTGTGTCAAAATTTTGATCACCCAAACCCGGCCCGTTAACTAACGGGTTGAAATCTAGAAACCCAAACCCATTCATTAATTTAATGGGTTACCCGTAACCCGACCCGTTTAACCCATTAGGCTAGTCTACTCATCAGATGGCCACACCGTTGATGAGGACAACTGACAATCTAACCCAACATACAGCCGTGGTCCACCTAGTGGGCCCATTCTATCACCGGAAACAATAGGTTTCACTAGTGAGACGAGGAGGAATCACCTGTACATTGCAATATTGCATATGGAGTGCCAAGGTTCATAGGTGGGCCATGGTTTAGTGATCTAGACCATTATGTTAACGGGTTCGCGGGTGAAACACTGACCCAACCCGTTATGTTAACGGGTCTTAACGGGTCAACCCGTTAGTGACCCGACACGATAAGGTTGGACCCGAACACTGATTTTTTCGTGCGGGTTTCGTGCGGGTTAACGGGTCGTGTGGAATTTTGCCAGGCCTACTAACAGAGTATCGGAGCAAAGGAGTTGATGTGGATGGACGTCGGGCCCATCAGACCCATTTTCTGACCGCACTACAATTACGCGAATAGCAGGACCGCAAGAGCAGCATGACCACAGGACCATGAAGCGGATTTAGTTTGTAGGCGTTTTTCTGTTATTTTTCTTGTTTTTAGGCACTTTCGTTCACTTTTTTATTTCGTGACTTATATATACCCTGTCAGAAACCCTATTTTATTATTGGTGAATGAATGAGAAACGGATGTTTTCTTTCTCTTTTGCCAAAGAGACTAGGGTTTTAGGATTGGCCATCGGGTGTTGAAGATTCCACCCCGGATTTCGTGTTTCTTTCTTCTTAGATCTTCAAGGTACGTGAGAAGGTAATCCGTGCTTCTTTCATCTAGAATCCATCTTTTCCCTTTTCAACTATTTCCTTCTTTCCCACATCTTCCCCTTTTGATATGAACAGTAGAAGAGTGATGACTAGTCATGAGAATTGGATTTAAACATGAACGTGGACTGGTCTATGCTAGATTTAGGGATATCCTCATATCCCTAGGTCCTCCCTTTTACTGGTTGTGTAATTTTATGCTAAGGAGTATGATCATAACGGGTTGATTTCATCTCATTGTTGAAGTTTGCTTAATCCCTTTGATTGAAAATAGTTAGTTGATTAATTTTATTGCTTGAATCTCTTCAAGCTGATTATACGTGCATTTAGAGTTAAGTCATCACATGCCCCTGCATCATTTTTACTATTTGTTTGGAAGAGATGAATACCACATCGAAAACCATGCAAATTCCAACCTCTTTTCAAAGCAAAATTCTGTCAGCCCCACCATGATGTATACCAGTATATGTTATATCCACACCATTCATTCATCATTTCAAATCATCTCAAGGCATGAGCCCAAAAATGAGGCAGATCCAAAGATCAACTGAACCACACCATAGAAAACAATGGGTTCAATGGTGAACATAATTATTCCCATTGTGGGCCACTTGTGCTTTGGATCTAGCTCATTTTTTGGGGCATGCCCTAAAATGATCTGGCAAAATGAATAGACGGCATGGATGAAACACAAATCATGACAGGGTTCACAAAGTTTCGCCACGTAGCATGGTACCCAACGCGAGATGCCATATATTTCCAGAAAATACAAAGGTAAATAATTACTACTTATTTACAGTTGACTACATGTCATTATGACCAATCAAACAGGCCCTTATCTTTTCCTTTCCTTTTCTTTCTTTCTTTTCTTTTACTTTCCTTTTTTTTTTTTCTATGAATGGTCTTAAGTATTATAGATCCCAGAAAGGGAAAGAGACAAAAAGATGTAGAAACAGAAACAGCTAAGTTACACTGGAAACTCTGCATCCAAAAACCACAGAAGGCCAAACAAACACCGAACATCTGCAGCCCTAAGCCCACTTCTGGGAAAGCACACCTACAGAAGACCATTTCTAAGGAAACCATTTAATGGCAGAAAAACAGCCGCTATATACTGTTATGATGCAACACTCAAGGGTCCATTGTAACAGCTGTAACAGAATTCTCAAAATCATGAAATGTGGCGTGCAAAAAGAAAAAGAAAAAGAAAAAAAGAGAGCAAGAAAGAAAAAGAATGAAAGAAAAGAAATAAAAGATGGATGAAGATATGAAAAAGAAACGCCGAGAGCAATCGTTCAAAATGTAAAATACCAAGGTGCTCACCTGCATAGGGAGAATGAAGTTGGATATCAAAGAGTCAATAGAGATGGTTTCACATAACGCAGCAATAGCATGGCAGGCTTCCCTCCCCTCCTTACCCCCTCCAAATGCGTCGTAAGCTGTTCCATAAGCAGATGTGTCAGCATCGTCTTCACTTGCATCAGGGCTTCCTTGCTCTTCAACTTCGTCTAATTTTAGTTCAGATGAAATTTCATCACCCTCATCAGCTGATTGGCACCCTTCAACATCATCCATCAAATCATATTCTGCTGAGACCTTTCCAGCAAAGGTTTTTAGAGCATCACCACTCATAGAAGGCCACCCAGTAGCTGTATACATATCAGTTTGCATCTCTTCCTCAACAATGTTGTGTAGTTTAATGTTGCGAAATTCAACCTTCTTGCCCTCTTCAATCACCTTATCGACATTAGGCACTTTAAAAGTCCTCGCCACTGGAAGAGTCTCATTTGGGTCCTTCCTGCACGCGCACACACACGCGCACACAGATATAGTCAAATGTTTGTGATAAGTTGATGTCCTACTAAAAGGATTAATTACCCAATGTTAACATTATGCATCATCATCATCATAGCCTTGTCCCAACCAAGGCATTTAGAAACAGTTACGTAATGGCTGGTATGTAACAGTAGTGGGTGACCTGTTACACGATACAGGGCTGTAACGCCTGATCTAATATGGGGCTGAAACCTTTTTTTCCTGTAAAAGAATTTTAACTATTACAGGGCCGTAATGGCCTTTACGGTCTGCATTGTAATGGTCGTACGGCCATTATGCCGGCTGTAATTGTAACGGTCATTCAGCTGGCTGTTACTGTTATTGAATACCTTGGTCCCAAGTATTTAGGGCAGGATTCATTCCCATGGTAGCCTGGAAAAAGCACTCCCACAAATCTCCTTAGCCGAGCTCACATCAGTAAGATGTTGTACCTGCTCCAAGTGCCACCAAAGAAAAGCTGGCGCAATTGTGCATCACTCCCTACATTCATGTACCTAGCATCAGGACAATACTTTGACGCCCACTTCCTAAATCTGTCCGCAGCTACTTGCTGTTCCATAGTCGCTACTTTCTCAATCTCTGATAAATACGCCCGATCAACCAGCATTCCTTCAGATTCCATTTTTACCAAAAGCTCGCCAAAAGGGCGCCAATACTCTTCATAGAAGTCATACATGGATCCTCTAGGAACACCATCAAGGACCCATTTCATCTTCTTCAGCTTCGCTTTCAAGCTCTCGAAAAGCCTGAGAGTGCTCATTGAATCCAAGGCAGAATAACAGATCCATGGTATCCGATCTCCTCTTTGAAGCTCCTCCACGGGTGCAATAGTGATAAGCTTACCCTTAGTTCCATTTTTCTTGAGTTTTTTTCTTTCCAAAGATGGATTTCATCGATATCTTCCCAGCGATCCATTCACCTTCATTGTGTGGTTTTGCCCCTGACATGACCCTTGGGTCACCCGTAAGTGCTTCGAGAGAATACCCACCTACAGTTCCTATTGAAAAATCCCAAAGACGAGCCAGATGCATAGTATCCGCATGAAAGCCAGAAACCTCAAACCTGTAATTCTCTATAATATGACTATGAAAGCTGTAGTTGTGCCACACCTACAAAAAGGGACCGAATGATTTTATAAGAAAAGAGATTAACCTTTTCTTCATATATAATATGTATGTATGTATGTTACATTATGTTACGTACTTATGTTATGGTATGGGTGTATCTATGTATGTTATAAAAGGAATACGTTTTAAGATGCCATCATATCAAAAAGAGGCCATGAGCCACGAAAAGATTATGTCATCACGAAGCACCATAAAAACCAACGTCTCATGAATGATAGCAGAGATCAAGAAGCTACCCCATGAAACTCTTACCTTTTTAATGGATGGGTCCTCGAAGAAAGGAGCAAATTCCATCAATAGATCCCAGCCACCATCGAGCACGTCGACCCAAATACAATTCTTTCCGTTCCCAAAATCCACTTGCGGTCCAGAATATATGCTGAAACATATGACCTCCCCATGACCAACAGGAGTCTCCTGCTTCACATCGATCTTCGCCACCTGTAAATGAATTCATTATGAGCTTAAATAAGGAAATGATGAAATTGGGTAACTTAAGACAATAACTTCATGGTAAAAGAATAGCTTCATGGAAATTTAGGCTGCTGTTGGGTGCACAAGTGAATTGAACACTGAGCATGTAGTTTAATCAAGAGGAAATAACAGACGCTAATGATGGATCCTAGTATTCGTAGTGAGGAAGTAACCCATAAGTTGCAGTTATGTTGCTTTCAAGTCTAGAGGTCAACAACACTGTGCAAGGATCTCAGGCTTGAGGGTAGCAAACAGCCAACCCATCCATAACATTGATGCTTTTCTTTGTTCTAGTTCGTTAAAAAAATGGGGGAAAAAAGGAAGGGGGGAGAGAGAGAGAGAGAGAGAGAGAGAGAGAGAGAGAGAGAGAGTCTTCAGCTGCCTTATCAGCTTCGGAATGGTGTATTTCTCCCTCGGGTATTCTTATATGCTTCGATCATCAACCTTTAAGGCCCATCGCTTCCCAACCCTTCTCTTCGATCATCGACTTGGCCCAATGATCTTCCTTATCTTGTCTATTGTCCAATATCCCAGTTCAAGCATCGATCCTACAAAACCAACTGATCAAAAGGGTAGATCCTCAAGCTGGACTCCTCCCTCAAGCTGGCGAGTTGCATCTTGATGCCTTAGATCCTAATGAACTAACAAAATTGCTATTGGGAGCTCAGACCCTTTAGATGAATGCTAAAAAAAAATGGTAATTTCAATTCCAATTTGAGAGCATCCAACACACCCACATTGATTGACTTAAGGTTCCCTGTGGGTGGACTGAAAACATAGTAACACTTGCAGCAGTGCACTCGAGAAACATGGTGAAGTAACCTAGTGAAGATGTGAGTTCCACCGAAGAGTTCCCCGTGGAGAACCAATTCCTCGAAACCTCAACGTTCTCCAACCTAGACAATGTTCCAAACCATCATGTTGAAGGTGAGAAGCGATCTGGTGAAGATAAGATAGGCATGAGAGAGAGAGAGAGAGAGAGAGAGAGAGAGAGAGAGAGAGAGAGAGAGAGCGCGCATAAAAGAGAGATTATAATGAGATGGCTACTTCAAGTAGACCATTGTGCAATTAAGTATGAGAAGTGCTTTGTGATTAGTGTGCCAACACAGCACATGTGAGCACGATCCAGGCCTTGCATCAGGTACAGCCACTGTGAACGAGCTACTAAGAAGAATCAGGGCGCCCGGCTGGTCAGGTGGGCGGTGGGCCACATGTCATCGTCATCATCATAGAATAAAAAAGAAAAAAAAAATGACGCAATGGTCTACATTCAACATGCAATGGAGCCATCTCGATATTTGGGCCAGGGGATGTTCACAGTCGCCTCGCCTAATGGGTGGCCCAGAACTCGGGCTGTCAGGCAGGGTGTTCGCCAGCTGATGTGTGGAGTGGTCCAGATCTCACATGTGCCAAGTTGGCAAGTGTGCCTACTGCCTAGTGGCATTTCTCATAAAGAATATAACCAGAAACAAAATATATAATAAACATGCCTCTGTATCACATGCATGAACAAGATGATTGTATTGTGTTGTTAGCTCTTTAACAACTCTTTTTGCAGTTGAGACATCATCAACTACGAGGACTTCGTTATAGATGCGTGTAAGTCGCTCCAGAAGTTCATTAGGACAAATGCCACTTTCTTTCATGGGAGTTCTTTCCACAGTAGGGCTATCATTAAGAGCATCAGTAATGTATGATTCACCATCAGATATGTCTTCTCTCTCAATCGCATCACCAGGCCTAACTCCCGCAATTTCAGAAAGAACCACCCCTCTCTCAACCAACAGTCTCCGTCCCAAAGACGCATTAGAACAGACACCTTTCATAGCAATTCCCGTCACTGACAAATCCATTCCCCGAGGGGTATCCACCATGGTGAATTCATTTGTTCTGGCATGGTAGACATTGTTCGCAGCAATGGGAAGTGGTTTACTGCCTCGAACACCTCCTCTGTTGAAAGAAATCTTTGCATGTGAAGAATGGCCATCATTAATAATCAAGCGGTTCCTTGGTATTGCATTATCCTTGTCCTTCAGGGGAAAAAACTCTCCATCATTAACATGTTTTGGGATTGGCATATGATATTCCCTCTCCTGGGTTAGCTCTCCTATCCCTTGTGGGTCCCCCATAACATAACCAATGTATTCTTGACTAAGTGAATTTCGCATGGCACCCTTATCAGCAATATTATCAAATCTCTGACTGCACAAGGATGACGCGGGAAAATCCACTCTCTCATATGTACTTCCACCTCGTAAACTGTCGAACTCATTCTCCGCTTTAACAACATCAGCATCCTGTGGGATTTTAAATGCTGTCCTAGCACTCCCAACATTGTGACCAAGTTGTTGATTCAATCTCGACTCCTTCTGCTTCTTGCTTTTCTCAAGCCGTAAATGCCTGCAATTGCACTCATAGGTCTCAGATAGATTACTTCTACATGCAATCTTGTAATCGCTCACTCTACAAGGTGGATTAGCAGTCATCGCAGCTCCTATCTGTTGATGAAGTGTTGCTCCATTTTCATCATCTACCCTTCTAAAATACACCACTGGCAAATATTTTCCCTTGGAAATGGTATTATTTGAAGTGAGAGGAAAGGCATGACCATTTGTTGATGAAGGTGGAATAGCAGTCATCCCAGCTACTATCTGTTGATGAAGGGTTGCTCCATTTTCATCATCTACCCTTCTAAAATACACCACTGGCAAATAGTTTCCCTTGGAAATGGTATTATTTGGAGGGAGAGGAAAGGCATGGCCATTTGTTGATGAAGGTGGAATAGCAGTCATCCAAGCTACTATCTGTTGATGACAGGTCGCTCCATTTTCATCACCTACCCTTCTAAAACACACCACTGGCAAATATTTTCCCTTGGAAATGGAATTATTTGAAGTGAGAGGAAAAGCATGACCACTTGGAGCAGGAGAGCCCCTACGCCCAGAACGCACTTTAAAATTCAAAAGACGAGATGAATTACAGAAGTAGTCTGCAGCGCCAATCGAATCCATACCACCCTTCATAATGGTCAGCCTGTTCATAATACCTGAACCCTGTCTCAATCCTGGAGAATCAAAACTGGTGATAGAAGAACAAGGATCATCTGCACTATGGAGAGAACAGATTTCTTGCCTGTCATTTGAAACACTACTGAAAATGTTAGGTAATGGAAACTGCCTAGAGTGCCATTCGTATATTTTTCAGAATCAATAAACAAGAAAAATCACACTGACTAAAGGCATGAAAAATCAAATAAAAATAAGGGCCATGACTTCAATGCATGCAGGGCTCACCACGAGTTGGGCTCCCATCATCTTTCACCATTTAGAGATGGTAGGGAATCTACAACATTTCAAAATTCAAAATTTCAAAAGTGCATTTTGAAAATGGGTGTTGAGGTTCCCACCCACCATTTGCGGATGTTAGGAGATATGAAAACACCAATTTCCAGTGAACACTTGGCATGCACAGTCTTCCCTAAAAATAAACCGAATATTTTGAGGGAAGAGTGGAATGAGAAATAAAATAGACTGCTCGATTATGCTAGAGATTAGGAACAAGAAAGACGCTTTTAATCTGAATGAACAACAACAGTACAAGAGTTGCATTTCTGGGAACCATTGGCCAAAAGATTATAGATGTAACATGTAAAAGTCAAATAATCAAAAGATGAACAGAAACACAAGAATTTGAAGAAAGCATGACAACATAGAGATATAACAAGGCAGTTGGAATTTGGTTTCTCCCAATAATTCTGATAATATGGAGGCATTTACAATAGATATTTGAGATCTCCCACCAAAATGCAGCAGTTCATCTCATGATCGATGTAAAAACTACGTAGACTCATTTTTTTAGCATGGCACAAGCTAAGATATGGGCAGATAGAAGGCAACTAACCCATATTCGGTAAATACATCAATGTTGCCGGAACTATGGAGGTTTGCTTTCGAATTGAAAGGCTTTAACATTAGTCGTATTAGAACAGAGTATATGTAATGTAAATTTTATTAACAACAGGAGTGGAAACAATTAGTTAAGATTTTATTTTTTTCCTTCTAACATTGATAATTTTATTGATAAATGGCCACAGCCTAAAGAATACAAAAAACAGAAAAAGGAAGAAAAATTGCAGCTCTAGCCAACTATCAGGAAAATGTACAATTGGCTTTGATGCAATCACCTGCTGACGAAGAAGTATGCAAAATGACCACTTTCAATATCTTAGGTCGATAGTGATAGCAGATGATATTGCTTGTAAACTAGAGTTGGCTGGATGAGAGTTTTATGTGATCGGTGCATACCAATCAAATTGAACAGGATATTTTATATAAGAGATATAAGAATAGCCATGCGTTATAGGACTTGCTGGGCAGTCAAGGAGCAACATGCCATCACCTCATTGGTTGAGTGTACCTGAAATGAGGACATTGAGATGGATGAGTGGCAAGACTAGGAGGGATAAAGTTAGAAATGAATGCACTCGATCTTAGGAGTAGCACAAATAGGTAATAAGATGAGGAAAAGTAGACTTAGATGGTTTGGCCATGTGCAAAGGTCCAAGGAAACCAAGAACTACACTGGTTAGGAGTGAGTTGGTCTGAGTTGAAGGCTCTACAAGGGCAAGGGGAAGGCCCAAAACGATGTGGACAAAGGTAATAAGAAAAAATTTGATGGTTTAACTGATAATATGATCCTTGATAGAGTAGAATGGCTGAACAAGATTCGCTAGCCAATCCGAATTAGTTGGATAAGGCTTAGATAATGACGATGATGATAATCAGCAACATTAATAACCTTGCAAAGGACACGACTGAACTAATTCAATAGTTCCACAATAGTGCTAATCTCATCAATAGTCTATGCAGGACATTATGACCCAGCAACAGTGGATGCATTCATCAAATCCCCCTCCATAATGAAGCGACAGAAACTACTGCACATGACTTGCAACATCTCCCACTAGAGGTACCGATCTTGCCCCAGAACAACATTCAACATTCTACAATTGTTACCTCTCCGTTGACGCTACCACTTTCAAAGCCCGGTTGCCACTATGGCAATTCGGCAACCCAGAACACACCAGCCTGCCCTCCTTACCACTCCCATCTATTTCTAGTTTTTGACTTATTTGGGTTCTAGTCACCGCAGGTCTTTAGCAACTGAACACGAACTATATGTGTGGCAAGAAGTGTATGCACTGAATGAGATGCTGCCAGGGGGCACGCAATCCAGTTCCATGTATAAGATTTGTATCCCCTCAACTGGGAGAAGCTATCTTTTCTTATAGTCTGAAAAGGACACCACCCACCATGGCATTCTCTAACCGGTTGAAATTCCACAGCCGTTTACCGAGTTATTTAATTTATTTATTAGAATTCGTTCACTTTTCATAAAAATCTTCCTAGCTGTAATCCATGTCTAAAGTTTTCCCAGATTGAGAATTAAAAAAAAAAAAAAAACACAGGATAAAAGGAAATTCGTTAGGGACTCCATTTCATGGTCGCTACTCCCTTATGCAATGGCAAAACAAACAAGAAACTGTTCCACCAATGATGAAAACCCATGAATTGCTGCAGTTTCAAACTCGAACTTCGAGATGTTTGCTAATCAAATACTCACACCAACATCGCATCCATGCGAGAGACCTAAGCCATTCATCAGATGGGAACTGTCATGTATGCCTTCTGGCCCAAAATCAGTCTAGCTCACTTGTCGGGTGGTCCACAAATGTTAAGGAAAAAAAAAAAGACACTTAAAAGAAGCCCAACAGACCAGAGGCGATGTACTCATGTGGGCAACCACGACAAAGCTTCAAACTTCAAATGGGTCCACAGGTAACTCACCAAATATTCAATCTGAAAGGTAGACGATCACCATGTCTCCCTCCTGGAACGTTTTTAGTCTCCTATGCTTGTCAGCAGCCACTTTCTACTTGGCATTCCTCTTCTCCAAATGTTTCTTCACATCAGCAGGCATTCCTTGAATACTGTCTGGCATGTTCTCGGCTGCAATATTCATGTCTAGAAGTTTGGGAAGGCTCACCAAGTCCAATGCTGCTTCGGGGCTCAACCATACACATCCTCAAAAGGGGATTTTCTTGTAAACCTATTCACCATATTATTAGGCGAATTTGGGTGGAGCTAGAAAGAGATCCCACTGCTTGGGCTTATCCCCAACGAGGCAACTAATCATGTTCCCAAGTGTCCGGTTTACCACCTCTGCCTGCCATACCATAGGGACTTGTTGAACCTCCTCCACAAGGTCCTCCAGAAATGGCTAAGGAGCTTGGTGTCACAATCGGACGTGGTAGTCTTTGGTGCACCACACAATTTGACAACTTCCCTAAAGAATAAATTAGCTACAACAACAGCGTCCGTCATCTTCTTGCACGGAATGAAATGAGCAATTTTGGAGAATCAGTCAACCACCACAAACACGGTATCCATGCCCCGCTGTCTGCTGAAGACCCAACACAAAGTCTATGGACAGGTCCTCCCAAGGAGCTTCTGGCATAGGCAACAGAGAGTAGAGACCCATATTTTGGACCCAACACCTTTAAAAAAAATTAAAAAAATCTCTCCTCCACGAGAGCAATGCTCTTGCGTGCGCCAAGTGTCCTCCTAAGCCACCTCCATGTAGTTCTTTGATGACCCGTTCCCTAAGTGAACACCTTGGAATGCATAACTGATTTTAATGAAAGAGAAATCCGTCTTGCACATGTAAGACCCCCGGCTCCCCCATTTAGCACGTAACCCAACTCTCCTTGAAATTCTCACCCTCAACATATGGTTCCTTTAGATAGTCAAAAACCCGCAACTTAATTAGCCATTGTGACTAACAAAGATGCTCTTCTGCTCAACGCATCTACTGCTTTATTCTACTGGCTTGACTTGTGCTTCAATACAAGAGTGAATTCCTATGAAAAAGAAATCCACCTAACATGCATCCGATTCACATTAGTTTGACTATTAATGAATTTCGAAGCTTGATGATCTGTATAAAGAACAAACTCCCTTTCAATAAGATAGTACTTCAAGTGTCGTGAGGTCTGAACCACTGCATACAACTTCAACTCATATTTTGACCACTTCTTACAAGTGTCGCTCAATTTCTCACTATAGAAGGCAACAGGCTTGCCCTCTTGTGACAGTACGGCTCTAATCCTGACATAAGTAGCATTTGTCTCAACCTCAAATAACTGCTTAAAGCTCAGTAAGGCTAAGACATGAGCAGAAAATAATCTTTCTTTAATTAAAGTAAAGCTTTTCTCTACCTCCTTGAACCAATTGAATTTCCCTTCTTCAAGCACTTTGTGATCGGTACTAAAATGGTGTTGAAATTCGTAACGAATCTTCTATAGAAAATCACCAGTCCATGAAAACTCCTCACCTTACTAGCCGTCTTTGGTGTCGGCCATTCCTGAGTAGCCCTCACCTTCTCCTATTCTACCTTCATGCTCAAAGCACTCACAATGTAGCCCAAGAACACAAGGGTATCAGTCATGAAGCTGCATTTCTTCAGGTTTATATATAACTTGTTCTTTTGCAACATAGTAAGCACCTTTCTTAGATGACCAACATGGTCTCCCTCATTACAATTGTAAATTAGTATGTTGTTAGAATAAACTACTACAAATATTTTTTTAAAGATGATGAATTTTATTAAACTAGCAAAAAGAGGCTACAAAAAGACAAACTGAGCTGCTAAGATAGCGACCCAGCTATGCCCCAAAATAAAATACTACAAATCAACCAATGAAAGTTTTTAAGTACCTAATTCATCAACCACATGAAGGTACTTGGGGCATTCGTAGTCCGAACGGCATCACCAACCACTCGTATAGCCCATCCTTGGTCTTGAAGGTTGTCTTCCACTTGTCTCCTGGTTGAATCTGGATCTGATGGTACCCGCTCCTCAGGTCAATTTTAGAAAACACTTTGGACCTCTCCAACATGTCTAGCATGTCATCTAGCCGTGGTATAGGAAATATATACTTCACAGTTATGTTTATGGCCCTACTGTTAATGCACGTGCACCAACTTCCATCCTTCTTTGGTGTCAAGAGGGCTGGTACAGCACAAGGGCTCGTGCTCTCTCTGATCAAACCCTTCTAAATCAACTCCTCCACGTGACTCCGCAGTATCTCATTGTCTTTCACACGGAATTGCAATAGATTTGGCAAACTAGCACCTAGGATGAGATCTATGTGGTATTGGATGTTCCTCATAGGAGGTAATTCGTCTAGAAGATCCTCCAGTATGACCTCCTGAAATTCTCTCATCAAAAGTTTTAGTTTATCTAGTACACCCATTGCCTTTACTTCTTCGCCCTTCACCCCTAGAAGATATGTGTCCGGTTTCTTTCGACTCTTCCAAAATATTCCCGATGATTAAAAAGGACTTCCCCTCTGCTTTAGAGGCTTTGGGTTGGCTCTCCCCAGTCATTGGTGCATGAGTAAATTTTCTTCCATCCTTAACAAAAACAAACACGTTGTCTTTACCTCTACGGGTGGTGTCTCCGTCATGTTGTCATGGCCTCCCGAGCAACATGTGACAAGCATCTATGTCGACTACATCACACACGATCTCGTCCTTATAATATTTCACAATGGAGAGGGATTCGGCATTGTTCAGTTAACTTCGCTTCATGGCCTTTACTGATTGGATCAATCTTGTAAGGTACGGAGTGCTCTGTCTTTAACTGAAGTTTGCCCACCATTACCATGGAGACAACATTTTCACTGTAGCCACCATCTATTATCACATTCCAAACTTTCTAGTTAATTGTGCATCTAGTCTTGAATATGTTGTGGTGCTATGATTGTCCTTCAGCTTGGTTGTACATCAATCGCCTTACAACACAAGCAACACCAACAACTTCATTCGCTTATGTAAAGCTTTCATATTGTTCCTCCTGCTCAGGAAGATCTTCTTCCTCCTCAGATTTTGGCTCTTCTTTCCCCGTCAGATACACCACCTTCCTCAGGGGACACTGGTTGGAACAATGTCCAGCCTCACCACAATTGTAGAACTTAACAGGTTAAGGCAGAGCATGGGGATTATCTTTTTTAGCCATTGTCCAGCCTCTAGTCTGATTGGCTGGCACACTCCACAAATCATGTTTGATCGCTTTGAGGAATGTTCCAATTCAATGACCACAGGACTCTTACTAGTCATTTGACTTCTCCCAATAGTCCTGTCTAGCTGCATCTCAACTCTTATTGTCAAATTGACAACGTCAACCAAGGCCCATATCAGTTACAATGAAACCCGATCTTGTATAGCTAATCATAGTCCTCCTATGAACCTCGTCACTTGTTGTGACTCGGTTTCTGCTAGGTCATTGTTTGAAGACAAACGATAAAATTCTTCCGCATACTCCCTCACAGATCGGTTTCCTTGCCTGCAATTTTGGTACGGCTGGAACAATATTTGGTCATAGTCGGGCAGAAGAAACCTTCCATGCATAACGTTTCATTCTTTGCCGTACAAATGGACGCTTTTCCCTGGTGAGTTCATGAGAGTTGCAGTTGCTCCCACCAAGCCGATACCCCACCCCTATGCTTGTATGCCACAAGCTCAACCGTCTTCTCTTCTAGGATCTCCATATAGTCAAAGAATCAATCAACTTCTATGAGCCAATCAAGAAAATCCTCATGTAAAGTTAACCGTTGAAACTCGGAAAATACACCTTCATTTTGAAATCATGATCCTGTCTGGTGCCGCCTCGCCCTCTAGGGATGACCCTTTTGGGTTCTTCGTCGCTAGAGTCTTCCCCCTAGGCTTGTGGCCCACGTGGATTTACAAGTACGTTACCACAAACAGGATGATCGCGAGCCTCTTCGATGATCTAAGGCCTACCATAATCATGAACCTAAAGGCAATCTATAGCTTCCATCAATTGTGCGATTGACGCTTGCATCTCTTGCATTGACCACTGGTTTTCTCATTGGTAAGCCTCAAACGCCGCTACTGTCATGGCCTGATTTCCGCAAGCACCGTCTGCAGAGTCACTACCGTTCGATCCATTATACACCACTGAACATAGCAAATAGCACAAGAACCATCCTTGAGCCCACAAGGAAGAACAAAGGGAAACCCAAAAGGAAAAACATTCAAATGCATTAAAGAAGATGGTCAATTCAGAGCATTACAATGGCAATTTATAGCTCAACACACCAATTTACTCTAAATTTGAAAAATTACTAAAATAGCAGAAAATTTAAAACTACTTTAATTTAGCCAAATAAGATATTCTAAATTTGGAAAACTTCAATTTGAGCACCAAAACACCCTTTTATCACTCCAGGAATTGCTCGGCGGACCCGTTCTACATCAAAAAAGATAAACCAAACTTGTGAATTCCAACCGTCTACTCGTGGGTTCTGTCTGCCTCTACAAACCAAACAATCATCATCATCAATCTACGCCTAATCCCAGCTAATTGGTCAGCTACACGAATTCTGTTCTGCCATTTCCGTCTATAATAATTAAAGATAAATGAAAAACACACATCCTGTCGGAAAAAAAAACATATCACTAACCCCAAAATCAAACTGCAACCTTACTCGACATAAAGACATGGTGATTTCACAACTTCAATATCACCAAAAAAAAACAAAAAACAAAAAAAAAGAAGAAGAAGAACACTTGGTGATTTCACAACTTCAATATGACCCAAAAAAAAAAAACATATACAGAAAATCAAGAACAGAGAAACCGCATATAAAGAACTGTACCTTTGGAAGCGTTTTCCGGGACCCAAAAAGGCACGGAAAGGAGTAGCAGCAGCGCCCAATGAAGAAAGTCTGAAAGATGGAAAGAACCAGAACGCAGGAGCGCAGCAGGGCTTGAATGGGCCGCCTACTGTGGAAACCCCCATCGCCATTCCTGCCCCCTGCAACTCTCCCCAGCTTACAGCTGCTGCAAGGCGCCGTCTTGGAAGATGAGTGGCAGTTTTGTAAATACGGTGGAGTTGGAGTGGCTTTTATGGGGAGGGAAGAGGAGAGGTGGGGAGAGGAGCTGAAAGTCTAAAGCCATTTTGGTTTGGAGGGAGGAGAGGGTTGAGGCCTGAGGGAACGAAGGGCCGAAGGGGTCTTGTAACGGACAAAATATCGTTGGCATGGACTCTTCACGTCCCCTTTTCGGGCCGTTACTGCCCATCATGTGGGCCCACACATCAAAGGTGGGGCCCACGTAACGGATGACCCACATCAAAGGTGGACCCCTAATGATGAATGGCCAACATCCAAAGTGACCGGCATAATGGGCAACCACATCGAACGCGGGGCTCACACAATCAGTGGTCCATATCAAAGGTGGGTTCCATATGAGAGGCTTCAGATCGAGCTGATCAATGAATCTCTCTCTTAATCAATCATGAGAGGGTCAATGGTCGGTTTGGATCTAACCAACATATATAATTAGATTCTAAAACCGAGGATGTAGAAAAATTCTCAATTTATAATTCAGCTCGTCAAATTGAATCAAGTCCATGGACTTGTCCATTGTAACATCATTGGTCCAACCAGCATACCATCAGGTTTGAGTCGATTCAACCGATGGTGCAGGTTGGTCAGACGGACAGAAAACAAAATAGATATGTTTGAATCCGATTTTAAAATTTGGATTGATGAACCTATCGTAATTATAATTTCGAATGTGATATACATGTCTAGATAATTTGAATGTTGTTGACATGATGGATGACCAATTTGATTGATCAAATGGGTCCCACTTTAGGTCTTAATGTCCTGTATTAAAGATTATATCTGAAGTTTGAATTAAGATCCCGATACCTTATGCTAAGGGTTAGAGCGGGGAGAACATGATTAGACAAAGTTATGGATGGGCCCCACAATGTTAATTTATTTAAACAAAAAATTGATTATAAATGTATATTGTTTAGGGAATACTTAGTTTCGTAAATTAGATTAATTATTCAAACGGAATCAATCTCACCCGGTTACTCAGGTGAGTGATTCTAACATGTTTCCTCTCCATTTAAATTCATGTAGTTCTGCTATGTTGATCGCTAGTGGAGTGATTTAGAGTGCTTGATGTTTATTCATGTTTACATTCACTATATGTATAATTGCTTTGTAATGGTGTTAATGTAGATTTTCTTACCATACGTTGAATGACTTGTTTGTTTTAGCAGTTAATTGAGCCATCGCATGTTGAGTGCACAATCCATGCCCGTTGTTCTTGGAGGCTGCCCGAATGAAAGTGTCATAGTTGCCATGCTTCCAGAAGTGGGACAAGCTCCGTGCCTACCAACAAGTAGATGATTTATGCCTACTAACAAGTAAATGATTTATGCCTATCAATAGGTAGATGACTCATGCCTACCGACAAGTAGAAGTCTCCCTAATCGGAGAATGTGGGCTGATGAAAAACTAACCAAAGCAAGTGGATGTGGATCCCCCCTTGAACAATTTATATTTTAATTTAGCTACTGCCTATTACGTTTATTCATGTGTTGTTCTATATTAATCTTAATTAGATGAACCATGTTGAATTTTCTTACTAGGCCTAGCTAGCTTACATTTTATTAATGAAAAAATGTACAGATGTAACATATCTCAATTATGAGGTGCAAGAGTTGGAGAACATGGGCGATCCCTACGAATGACCTACGCGATACGAGACCATATTTAACGAAAGAAGAATTGGCCGCATTGAACTAATTTTCTTTAGCTATTCGTTTGATTATTGTAGACACCCCACCCTTGGCTACAAAACTTGTTGAATGGTTAGATGGATGGAGGTCCATACCCCCAAACCCTAGGTCCAAACCCAGTCGACCCATCTATACAAACCCTAGGTCCATACCCAAACCCTATGTCCAAACCCAGTCAACTCACCCATACAAACCCTTAATCCATAGCCCAAGTCAAGCTTAAACCCAGTCAACTCACCCCTAACACATCAGCATAATAACCACCCATAGGAAAAACCAATCCAAAAATCCCAAAAAACGTCAACCTGGTGAGTCAACTCATTTAGTCAGCTCATCAAGTCAGCCAAGCCCTTGCACTCAATCGACTCACCTAATTATGGCCCAAAACCGAACCTAAGTCCAAGCCTAACTCTGATCCTTAGGTTTGGAGCTAGCTCCGAACCTCGAACCTGCGGTTTTTTTACTCTAGGTTCGGAGCTCCAGTTGTCCGAAGTTGGAGTAGAGTGTCCATACGGGCAGCACCCAGGGTGTCGTCCGCCCCTAATTACAAGAGCTGTCACTTCCCGTGACTATAAATACACGCTCTCCTTCTCATTTTCAGTATCCATCAGCTCTGAGTCCTTCTCTGTGAGAAGCGACTAATCTCCACCTCCTTTAGCACATTCCTTTACCAAGGAGAGCTCGAGTGAGTGAAGAGTCTAGCCCTAGTCCAGCCCAGCCTGACCCTGGTCCAAGCCTCTCAAGCTACCCAAGTCCCAATCCAAACAGCTTGAGCTAATCTTTGCGATACATCCGTTTATCCAGCCACTCTTATACAGCATCATCTCATTTGCATCTAGCATAAGCGCAACATTTATTATTCTTTCAACCCCCTTGCTTATCATCTACCATAAGCACTTAATCAGGTCTTAGTGTATGTTCTAAGGTTCGCCGGCTTGCCCGGATCTTGTCCATCAGAAACTCTGACCGGTCAAACACACTATATATCATGCATCCAACATGGCACATGACAGTTCGAGTATATGCTCTGTGGCTTGCTAATTTAATTAGAACCTGCCCATAAAAAACTCTTACTGATCAGATTCATATTCATGCATTATATCATTTATGAGAATGTACAAGGATTGTTTCAAACTTTAAAGGACTAGTTAAATTCTGTAAAGTATACACCGTACATCTGTACGGGCAGGGTGCATAACACATTCCCACCTTGTAACTGTGATCCCTTATCACGAATCTCTGATCGTAGATCAAAATAGTCATTTTAGATGAATGAATCTTCAGATTCCCTTCTTTAATGGATTCGAAGAAACTGGCTTGTGGCAACTCCAATCTTATATGAACCTATCCAAACATATCAACCGAAACCCAACAAAACACAAAAAGCCCTCAAGAAATAGGCGAGCCCATGGAAGCGGCAATTCGTGCCCTCAAAAGGGAAACGTGGACCGGTCAGCATTCACAATTACTTAAAGACATGTTATGTTCTTACTTTAGTCTAGTTTGAGTTTTTTTATTAGTGGAAATGTTGCATGGAATTTTAGTATGGGTTTAGATGTGTTAGACATGGGTTTACATTATGAATTGAATGTTGATAATAATTTTGGATTAAGACTCTAAGTGGGTTGTCCATTAGATATATTAATTGAAAATTTATGAATTTATTTGGTTTGATTTAATATATGCGAATGTATATGAATAAAACTTAAAAGGATAATAAGAACCCATGATTACAACATCCGAATAAACTACATTTCCATTGAATGAAGTATACTTAGTGCACATATTGCGAGGCAGAACTTGGGTCTAAGTTGTGCGCTTGGTACGAAAATTTTGAGTTGTAACAAACCAAATGAACCCTTAAGATTTAGATTGTTGAAATGTACTTAGGTGTTGATGAAATATAAAAAATGTTATTTTAGGAGGATGGTGTAGGGAGGTTCCTCCTACAACTGTTGCAGAGAGTGTTGTTGCCAATTCAATCAAACAAGGCCCCACATGGGAATGAGGGCCTATATTTGGTTTTCGTGTGTGGGTAAATTCTACGGGTATGCCAAAGTCTACTCGACTCAAAGTTTGATTGAACCGCTAATGTTCTCCTATATTGAGACGACTATATTGGAGACTGGACATGGGATCCAATTATCCTCTCAACTACCAAATTGCGCCTAGCGTTCAAGTGATTTGTGATAGGGCAGGAGTTAACCCTTCTTAATGGATTCTTTTTGCCTTGTGACAATAGACGTGAGTCTATGAACTTAAAGAAATTTTCTTTCACCAGTATTTTAAAGCTCAATATTTATCAAAAGGACAAGAATGCACAAATAACTAAAAGAAGGCTAAACACTTCCAATCTTATTAATATTAGAATAATTTGCCAATTACAATCGACAAATGTGAAACAAATGAAATAAACAGAAGATAAATAGATGATCGAAGTAGATAAATACTTCATCTAAATACTATAGCAGAAGTCGCCTATCGAAATACTCCAACTTATTGATAAAGTCATGCAACCTAGATGAAGGGAATAAGCATATTTTACCTCGATCCAACACTCTAATGGCATGGTTTAAAAGTTTTCAACAATAAGCATTTAACTCCTACTATTTCTTATAGTGTGGTCCACTTGAGTCTTGGAGGTGGTTTGAGCCTTCGATGAGCTAACATGGAAAAATAGGTGGGCAACCTGGATAAACACACACTTATGGTGGGCCTTATAGAGCCTTGGCACCACGTGGCTATGAAGTGTTGGTGACGCAGTTTGGATGGTGACCCTAACACTGGCTAGCTGGTGTCAAAGCTCTATGGGCCTCACCATAATGTATGCATTTTATCCACGCCGTCTATCTATTTTGCGAGCTCATTTTATGGCATGATTCAAAAAATGAGGCAGATCCAAAGCTCAAGTGGACCACACCATAGGAAACACCGGGGAGAATGATGTCCATCTTTGAAACCTTCCTAGGGCCACAATTAGGGATGTACATCGAGCCGGGTCGAGTTGAGGTGGTCCAAGCTTACCTTGACTCATTTGTGCTCTCCTCGAGTTCGAGCTCGAGCTCACCCTCGAGCTTACCATTGGAGCTTGCCTTCGAGTCGAGCTTGCTCCTACCTCAAGTTATTATATTTTTTGCTACAAAATACAAATTAAAAGTCAACAACATCAAGTTCAAGAAGTTACACATATATTAGGGGAGAATAGTAATAATATTTCTACAGGTGGGACCCCACCATTTAAATGACCTAGCTTTGATCGATTTTTTCTTTGGCTAGGCCATGCATGCATGGAATGCAGACCACTAGTAACCATTTCTGAACCATATATTGACACCAGTACATGCATAGCTCACCACATTAATGGACTGCCCTGATTATTGTGTGGACCATCTTCATTATGAGGCTCAGCTGATTCATGGATCAGATGCAACACCTCCCTCATGGAATTGCAATCAATAGCTGCATATGGTGTTTGGTCATACCATAGCCCCTGTTTTTTATGTGTATGGTGTGTGGTCTCACCGTAGCACCTATTTTGTATAGTGTGTAAAACACACAACCACTGTGTGCTCACCATATATTTGTACTTGAAATTACTCAATTTATAAGGTATGCTCAACAAGGAATATTCTTACCTGAACAAAATAGTAGGATTAAGAAACCCCCTAATGTGTGAGGGTTTTATATGTCCTAAGCTTGGACCCCAATGTGTGTGTGGGGGAGGGGGAGAGAGAACCAAGAAATAAGAAGATTATGATTTTTTTTATAACAAATATCTATATGAAACGAGTCGAGTCGAGGTGGAGCCGAGTCGAGTGACCCAATGGTCAAACTTGACTCGATTTCCGATTCGAGCTCCTAAATGAAGCTTGGCTTGACTTGTTCTACTGAGCCGAGGCGAGTTTTTTTGAGTCGAGTCGATCGAGTTTCTCGAGCTGACTCGGCTTGTGACCAGCCCTAGCCACAATGATGTTTCTTTGTTATCCAACTTGTTGGTAAGGTCACGTATACTTGGATGAAGGGAAAAAACAAATATTGCTTTGATCCAAAGTTTTGATGGCCTCGTAGGAGTTTTCAATGATAAGTATTCAGTACTTGTAAGGTCCATTTAAAATTTAGATCTATTGCATTTTTAAGCTCATGTACGAAAATTATCTTGAAAAATTGACAGACATCGTGGATAAAACACATACATCATGGTGGTGCGTGCCCACAGAACTTTGACACCAGCTAGCTGGCTGGCGTTGCGTTCGGGTCACCAGCCACACTGCCCCGACACTGCCGAGGGGATCTCTCCCTTCTCTTTACTAAAAAAAAGAAATAAATATAAAAAAAAACTGAAAATAAATCAGAAATTTCAATTATTATCTTCTTCTAAAATATAAATAGAGAACAAAAAAAAAAAAAAAAAAAAGTAAAAAATGATAACTCTTTTTGTCCTTCTCTGCTTTCTCTTCTTCCTTCCTTCCTTTTTTATTTTTTTATTTTTTTTAACTTACAAAATTACAATTTTACCACCATCTAGTCATCTACCTGTATACCTCACCCCACACGTTTATGCTCGAATGAGTCAACCCAGTCATGCATTGACTCAGACAATCAGGGCCGAGTCCGACTGACTGCCAGCTTAGTTAACATATGCCACGTGTAAACTTTTGAGCGCATGTGTATCAAGCGTCATACTCTGCCAGAGTATCAAACAACTCCCTTCAAAAAAAGACCTAGTGCGAGAACCTCAGTTCTCTTCCTCCCCCATTAATGGCGGTCTTCAGCTCCTTCAAAACCCTCTTCAGAAACCATAAAAACCCTAGAAATCCTCTCTCCCTCCTATATTACTCATCCCACGCCTCTGGAACTGCTTCTCCTCTATCCATCTTCTCTCCTTCATCTCCTCCCTCGTTCTCTTTCGCTCTCAGGCTCGCCTCCTCTCACACCAGATTCTTTTCTCCGTTCTCCAGATGGATTTCCCTCTCCGGGCCTCTCTTCCTCTCTTCTCCTCCTTGGAAGCTTTCGCAATCCGCGACTCCGCTCTTTTCGCAATGGCGAATTCGTCTGGAAGAGGCCGGACTCGTTGAATCTTCTCTCCACGAGGAGTTTTCCTATCAGGTTACGGTTTGGATCGGAGAATTTGATCAATCTTAAACGGACGCGGGAATTGCAGAGCAATGACGCCATCGTTGGAAGTGCAGTCAGAGAGAGATTCGTGAATTTGCCGAATTTGATTTCGATCAGTCGGATGGTTTCTGGTCCGTTTCTTGGATGGTACTCTCTCTCTCTCTCCCTCTCTCTCTCTCTCTCATATCTCTGTTTTCTGTTTCATCCAAACCGATGCTTGACATATCATCCATGAACTATTCGTCTGTTTTGGCCCGAAACAGCCATGTGCAGAGCAGATACAGGGCAATATCCGTGTCGGTGGTGAAGAATTCACATGCAAAAACCCATTTGACCATAATCCAAACACAAAATCTACAACATCCATGGACCATCCTGTCCAGCCATCCAAACACAAAATCTCAGCATGCATTGACGTCCATGTCAAAGACTTAAATCATGGACATGGACATCTTAGGCTGCGTTTGGATGCTTGTGACTTTTTAAAGTTGTAAGTTACAGGTAACTTACTCACAGGTGTAAGTAAGTTACAGGTAATCTTGTTTGGATATAAGCTGTAACTTACTTACAGGTAAGTTAGTTTCTGTGTTTGGTTAACCTGTAACTTAGTTACAAGTAAGAAGCTGTATATTCACACCTTTTAAGTAAGGAATCATTTAAAAATCAAATTGACATGTTAAAAAGCTTAAATAAAAACATGTCATCTTATTGAGCCCATCTAGATGAATAGTTGGGCCAGTTTTGAGGCAAAAATAATCATTAGTTGGGTTATAAAAGTGAGCTCACGTATTCAAAATACCTATAATGTAGGGAGAAAAAAAAACTTAAAAAGTAAAAGTGAACTAAAAATTATGAGTAGACCACACCATATGAAACAATGGTGATTTTACACCCATCCTCTCAACTTCTTGGGGCCACAAAAGTCTTGGATCTAGCTGGTAATTGTGGTTTCCCTTTATTCAGGTCTATGTAACCAAATGAATAGGTTGGATGGGAAATAAACATGATAGTGGCCCCTAGAAGGTTTTTATTGGTAAGCATTATATCACCACTGTTTCCTGTGGTGTGGTCCACCCGACAGTTGGATCTTCCTCATTTTTGGGATAATATCCTAAAATAATAATCCGAAATCGATTGTTGGCATAGGTAGAACATATAAATCATGGTGGGGCCCATAGAAAACCATCAAGAAGCAGTTGTGGTTTGGCTACAGACATTGACGTTGCGAGTAGCCAATTGGCTACTAGTCGGTGCTCCATTAGGCCCCATGGTGATATCTGTGTTCCATCCATGCATCCATTTTTCCAATCATTTCATGGCATGAGCCCAAAAATGAGGCAAATTCAAATCTGAAGTGAACCAAATCACATGAAACAATGTTGATTGAACGACCACCATTAAAAACTTCTTGGGGCCATGAAAGTTTTGGATCAAACTGATATTTGTTTTTCCCTTCATCCAGGTCCTTATGACCTAATCAACAAGTTGGGTATCAACCAAACATTATAGTGGCCCCCAGGAGGTTTTTAAAGGTGGACATTCAATTACTAATGTTTTCCTGTGGTGTGGTCCACCTGAGATTTAGATCTGTCTCATTTTTGGGATCAAGCCCTAAAAAGAATGGATGGCGTGGCTAAAACACATACAAGATGGTGGGCCCCATAGAGCACCAACCAATAGCCACGTGGCTATAGCAACGCCACTAGCCAAGCAGCGTCTGTCTCAAGCCCCTGACCCAAAATATTAAAAAAAATTTGATGACAATGGAAAAAAGAAAAGGAAAAAAGACGATCAGGGTTTAGGGCAAGATGGAGAGGGAGAGAGTAACGGCTGAGAGAGAGAGAGAGAGAGAGAGAGAGAGAGAGGTTATTGAGAGAGGGAGATGGAGACTAGAGAGAGGGAGAGAGAGATTGCTGCGAATCTCCCTAGACATTTCGAATTCGAAAAAGATAGCCGTTGCCTGTGAGAAAGTCACCTGTGACTTGAAAAACACCTATTTCTCCTGTTACATATCTTGCTTCTTTACCTGATACAAAGTTACAGATTGAAACTTTGTCACCTGTAAGATTTCTCCCCCAAACTACCAAATGTGAGAAAGTTACCTGTAACTTTGTTACATTTTACAGAAGTTATAGGCATCCAAACGGCCCCTTAGTCTGAAGTGAATCGACATCTGAGTCTGAAGTGAGCTTTCCCCCATCCCAACAACCCCCAAAACAAATGAATGGAATAATGGGATTGGTTGTTTTAACCAGTGTCATCGGAATGTAGCATGTCACGTCAGGAACTGCTCAAAACAACTTCCCCTTTTTATGCATACAATGTCTAGGAACATAGTGAATGTAGTAGCGGGCAAGGTTCAAAATAAACATTGGAATCTATTGTGATTTATTGGGGGTGTATGGCGATAAATTCATTGGGCGATACAATAAAAATGTTTGTATCGCAGCATGTCAATGCATTGGAAAGTATCACCTATTTTGTCTTCTGATGCAAACACTACATAATATCACGTGCTAAGATTGATAATAGCATCAGAAATTCAAAATGTGGTGAACTGGGAACATATCACAATCAATTCATATACAGGCACAATATGTTCAAAGGATATCTTGAACCTTGGAATCGGGGTATTGGTACATTCAAAGAAATTCAGGATGTAGCAAACTGGGAACACCAAACACATTACAATCAATTCATTATTTAGGGGACACAAAAATGTGCTGTTGATCATAAATGATGCACTTATATCCAAAATCAGTTCATATCATTCAAACGTCATACGATACAGCAATAAAACATAAATAATATAACTGAGATATCTGAGAGAGGAGTGTTGTTGTGCTAAAGCTTGAGTGGCATTTCCTTATGAATACAGGTGTAACGAGAATAGACTGCTAACCTTTCAAAAAAAAAAAAAAAAAAAACAAGAATAGACTGCTAGGTATCGGAAGCAGTAGGATCTTATGGAGATAACAGTTGGCAAATAAAATGGTAGAATGTGGATCTTATGGAGATAACAGTTGGCAAATAAAATGGTAGAATGTGGTATATCAGATGGTCCATGGGGAGAAACAGTAGAAAGCAACTAAGGGGAAGACTAAATAGAGGCCTGAGTATTAAGAGAGCTATCAGTAGCTAAGTAAAAGAACAAACTCTTCGAAGGAAGAAGGCATGAAAAGGGAGTTACAGTATAAGTGATTAGAAGCCACTTCCATATTTTAAAGATATATCGAAGAATTTTTTCTTTTCTTTGAAAGGCTAAGGATATAATGAAGATGAGATGTGAAGTAGAGAATATTAATCACGAGAAACCAATTTTGTAAAGTACTCTATGGAAGATAACAAGGAAATATCACAGACGTGCTAAAGATCATGAATATCTTGGGAAATATCAGGAATTCTGACAGATATCATGACATATCAACATGTCTTGACAATGTGGATTTTTATTTTTTATTTTTTATTCAAAGACGGTAACATACCGCAGACATGTCACACAGAAAATATTGGCCATTTATCGGTTGATATCATTGATTGAAAATTGGCTGCTCGGGATGTAATAGTTGGATGGGGGACAATACTGGGCGGGATCATGTTGGGATGTGAGTGGTGTCAATGCCAGCTTTTGCCATTGCTGGTTCCGAGAGCCCAGATAAAAGACAATGGTTTGATTTCTGGTGGGTAGCCGATTAGTAAAACTTTTGCCAATCTTCAATTTAAAAGACAACCTGAACATGTTGGTAGAAAGGCTAATATGATGATGATGATGATGATATGAAAACCAAGATGATCTTATTGAGCAAAATATTGAATCTCTAGTATTCTATTGGCAATGCGTTCGATTGCCCCAAAAATGCATTGGATTGACCAGGGCACTATGTTGGTACACTAAAACAATATCTTCCGCACTGGTTTTTATCTTACTCACATATTCAGCTAATAATTATAGTATATTATTAATGAGACTGAGAGGCAAGGGCCATATGTGTGACTCCGTGAAACGCAACATACATGCCTACATGGCAAACATGCATGAGATCTGGATCATTTATTAAGTGGCACACATTGTGAACATGCCATAACCTGAAAATGGGGCCACTCATCAGGTGGGCCAACTTGTGTGAATAAAATGGATGGTTAGGAAAAAAATGACCAATGGTCTATATTCACGGTGTGACCCCCATGATGAGTGGACTGGCTTTATTTTGGCCAGGGCATATTCATGACAGACCCCACCTGATGAGTAGTTCAGATCTCTGACATGTGTGTATGTTGCACTTGTGTGGCAAATTGCCTCTCTGATCCCTCTGTGTGAACTGCCTTATTATTTCTTCTTCTGCATACACTGGCATGTTTTCATCCTCAGAACACCAATGGACCTCAGTCAGTTTGGTTGATCATATTTTGTCTTAGATGTAGATTAAACCCAAGCACTTCTATGTAATGCATTCAACACCGCCAGGCTCATTCCATCATGGTTCAAGCCCAATGATGCTATTTTGTATGTGGCAATTGTTTTTATCGTTTAGCTACTGTCATTCCACAATAAGCTGATCAAAATCCTGTTTTCATCCATTGCTAGCATTGAGCCTCAATAACAAGAATCAAAATATTTTCCCTTCAAACTTTTTTTTTTTCTAATTAGGATTTTTCAGCCTGTTCCATCCCTGTTTTACAGTGTTCCTGTCTGACTCTCTCTCTCTCTTTTTTTTTTGTGAGCATACTGCCCCAATGTTCAAACATCTCTTGGCTGGCTAAGGTAGTCAATTTGGTTGGTCAGGCTTTCAGTACATAGTCCAGAGTGCTTTTCTCATAAAACAAAAGTTGGGCAATCGTCTTAACTGGTTTTATAAGTTTGTTTGTTTGTTTTTTAAAAAAAAAAAAATGAAATATACACATTTCTAGTTAATACATACACTCCTTTCCTGTGCCATTTTCTACTTTGGTCAACATATTTCAAAAGCAAAAGAAAGAAACATCAAAGGAGAAAGAACCGCATGTTCCAATGTTCAAAAACCTCTTGCCTGGCTAAGATAGTCAATTGTGTTGGTCAGGCTTTCAGTACAAAACCCAAACTCCTTTTCTCATAAAAGAAAAGTTGGGCCATCTTCTTTACTGGTTTTATAAATTTGTTTTCTCCCCTTTTGGAAATGAAATCTACACCTTAAAAAAAATACTCCTTTCTAGTCAATACATACACTCCTTTCATGTCTCATTTTCTACTTTGGCAACATATTTCCAAAGCAAAAGAAAGAAACAGCAAAGGAGAAAGCACTGTACATAAACACCAAATATTTTTGGGTAATTTAAATTGACTGACTCTTTTAATCTCATTCCTAGAGAAGAAAAATGAGTTGGCTGATACTCTTACTAAGAATGGAGTGACTCGTGATAGTCTTTGTATATTATCTCTTCTCATCCATTGATCTTCGATAGAATCTTTTGCTTAATTACTAAGATACCTTCTTGAGTTGTGAAAAAGAAAGACCCTTCTCGTGATTTAAGTTTGTTTTTTTAATGTGTAGGATCTTCCAATATGCTTGACTTTTGGGGCATACGCTATTGATGATTCAAAGGACTTCATTTGGTGTGACATATAGTGATGTCGTATATATGCTTGATTTTATTAACATTGTTAGCAACTTCTTTTTACGCAGGATGATCATAAATGAATGGTATCTTTCTTCATTTGTGGGCTTAGCCATCTCCGGAGCAACTGACTGGGTATGTTTGGAAGGACCACACTAATACCTGTAATGAAAACTCGGATATGAAATCTTCAAAGTGAGATATTAAATTTCCTCTTGTTTCCTTTTCTAGCTGGATGGTTTTGTTGCCAGGAAGATGGGTATCAATTCAGTGATAGGTTCATACCTTGATCCCCTTGCTGATAAGGTCGGACTTCTCGTATTCAAGCTACTTACTGTGCCCAATCTAAATTTAATAGAATTTGTTAGCAGGTGCTGCTAATGCTTATTATTCATACCATTGCTGATGGTACAGGTGCTAATTGGCTGTGTAGCTTTAGCGATGGTGAAAATGGACCTTTTGCATCGTAAGTAGAATTTGATTATTTTCTTTCCGCACACAATGATTGATTTGAGAAAGGATGGAAAAGGAAGCATTTCTGTTGTTAACCATTCTTATAGCTTATACTTCAAATTTGAAATTGCTATTATGGCCAGTATATCAGATATCAGATGATATAACAGTGATAGCCTCACGGTGTTTGGTTATGTACAACCACTGATGCATATATAATGGCTATGTTTGTGTGGAGCACACCAACTTCTGGGGTAAAATTCATCAAGAAAATGTTATGTCAGCTCTCTTTTTTTGGAGGATGAAAAAAATATATTGAGAAGAAAAAAGAACTATACAAGCTGAAGAGAAGGGAAAAAGAATAGGGCCCTGGAAAAGGACCACCCAAGAACCAAAAATTACAGCTCGGCCCATTCAGAAATGAACTAAGTCACCCCAAAAATGACCGCACGACTGGACCTAGACTGATTCTCAAACCGTCTCTGATTTCTTTCCCCCCAAATACACCACCAAATGGCTAGAATAGAAAGATGCCAAGGAGACCGGGTGAGCTCCCGCAGCCTCCTCTGTACCAAGCCCAAAGCAAGTTCGAAACTGACATAGGCATCTCCCACTCCACTCCAAAGTTATGGCTAGAATAGAAAGATGCTGAGGAGACCGGGTGGAGCTCCTGCAGCCTCCTCCATGCCAAACCCAAAGCAAGTCCGAAACTGACATAGGCATCATCCACACCACTCAAAACTGACTTATCAGCTCTTAAAATGTTATAATGGCAATACTATGGGAAATTTTTACTTGTTTCTTTATTCACTTGCTTATTTTTGTAACAGCCACTATAATGGCTGCAACCGTTGCCTATATCTAATGCTCTTTGGGCATTATATTTTCAAAGCAGCAATTTTAAAACCCTGGTCCAAATGTATTTGGACAGAAACCATCTGATTCTGATTTTGGGTTTTGAAGCTGGACTTGTTGGCCTTGTTGTGCTAAGAGATGTTGCTCTCGTCAGTGGTGCAGTATACAAAAGAGCTCATACATTGGGTTGGGAGGTGAGGCCACATTTCTTTAACAATGTCAACCAATGTATTTGAATATATCAGAATCTTTTGAGTGTCGTTCTGATAATAATTATAATTTTAGTGGAGAAGTTGGTCTGATTTTGTCAACCTCGACGGAACCCGTCCAGAGAAGGTGGAACCCCTCTTCCTCAGCAAGGTATGTTTGCCTCTTTGTTCCCCTTGCAGAGACACTGAATCACTCTTAATGTTGATCTTCCAAGCGTTAAACTAAGTGTTATACCCTATGCCTTCAAACTAAACATAAGCCCATTTATCTGTAGTAGTTTTTATTTTTTGCCCCTCTTTTCTCACTTGCTTAGTTTTTATGCAATTGAGCTGTGCCATTAAAAACAGAAAAAAAAGAAATGAAAGAAAAAGAAAAGGGATTGTGCTTTTTCCTCTACCATACGAAGTGTTAGTTTTCTTTGCCTTTCTTGAGAGTGCATGCCTTGGCAGGTCAATACAGTGTTCCAATTGGTTTTAGTTGCGGCTGCTCTTCTTCAACCTGAATTTGGCACTGAAGAAACTCAATCATACATCACATACTTAAGGTAATTTTCTGCATTTGATCACTCTACTGGATACAATCTTTGGCAAAGGAAATGGTATTCTGTTTGTCGAGCCACAGCACTGGAGCCCAGAGGCCCTGTCATGAATTATCCATGACCTTTTAAGTCTCCCCTACCAGAAATTCTGAGCCATGGGGTATTTTTCCCATTGAATCTGGACCCTGGACCAAATCTTCATTTACACTGCTCCAATCGATTAGCTAGTATTGTGCAATGGAGGGGATTTCAATCATGGCACATGCATAATGGCCCCAACAGATGGAGCAGTCTGGATCACAAAAGATGGGACCTATGACCTATATGTGATTCTGTGATGCCACTCTGTGTAGCAGAAGCACAGCTTAGTTGGGTGACATTATACAATGCCTCCTCTATTTATTCCTCTTCATTCATTACTAGCTTCGAAAGATACTGAAAAGTAAAAAACCTGTGTCACAGTTGGTTAGTTGCTTCAACAACAGTAGCATCTTCAGCAGCATATGGAGCACAGCATATGCGGAGTGTATCAGCATTGCCAGCAGAAAGATGGCAATCAGTTTCAAGAAGCAAATCCTACTGATCTGAAACTCACCAATCCGCTCACAGATACATCAGTGAGAAAGCCGACATTGCCATGCCAAAATCAGTCTTTGGATAGAGTCATCCAGTTGGGAAGGGCTCCAAAGATCCTTTTTAAGTCCTGTCTTTCAAAGAAAGAAAAAAAGAAAACCAATCTCTAAGGCTGCAGTTGGATGCATAAATGAATTGAATTGCGACCTGCAGTTTGATCAAGCGGACATGACAAAAAATGATGATGTTTCCTAGTATTCAAAATGATGTAGCAGCCCTCAAATTGCAGTCAGGTTCCTTTCAAGTCCAATCCAAAAGAAGCATAATAGCAATTTGGAGCCCAGTCCCTCAAGATGAACGAGTGGAAGGTAACTAAAATTCATGGTATTTTCAATTTATCAGACTAATACTTACAATTCAATCCGATAGTGCATCCAAAGGCAGAAAAAAAAGAAAAAAGAAAAAGAAAGAAGAAAAAAGGTAGCCCAAGTGTCTGTGCTGATTGTTATGTAACAAACAATCGGAGAAAGCTTATTCGTGGGTCTGGTTGAACTAAAGGCCATGAAGCAGTTCCAATAGAAGAAAGCTGCTATTCGTGGGGCTGTTTTCCACATAGCAAACCTATCCTTGTAAAAATGGTAGAAAGAAAGAAGTATACAGTGGAAAGCATTATTCGAATGGTTGGACCTTTATTATGCAATTTTTGGTTTGCAATCTCCTTTTATAGCTGTTTTATTGCTTTTATTTGAGGGACTGCTTGGGAAGCAGGAAAGTCCTTGGGCGGATAAAATGTTATTTTCACTTTTCGTTTGAGAAAAGGAGCTTTTGAGTGAGTAGATTTTCTTAGTAATAGTCAATAAAAGATGTCTCGACAACGTTATTTCGTTTTTCCATTCAAATATTTCTCTACCATTTTCTTCCATGCTTAGATGTCTTTCCTTAATTATCATGATGGACGGTCCAAACCAATGAGTGGACCTTTTCTAGTATGAGAACTGGCCACCTGCAGTCAAGGTACCATAATTGTGGCCCTATCTATCTTTCCGGCCGTTGTGCTACATGTCCATTAGGTCTAACAAACATTTCATGGGCCACCATGCAAATATCACATGGATATGACAATCTTAACCATTTGATCAATGATTTGTACGAGGATGGCTGTAATCAACGGTCGGATCCATCTATTTAATGGTTTCTGTCATGGATTGCTTAAGATTCTTAAAGGCTCACTCCTGTCAGAAAATCCTAACTATACTGTCTATGGGTTGGACAATGGATGCTTTAAAAAATTAAGGCCAGAGTAAAGATTGAATTTGACAATTGTCCAATTGGTCTTAGTCTGGCATGGAGGCGCTGCCCATTGTCCAAGATGAAGAACACGAATCCTTAATAGCTATAATAGACTGGATGTTGTGAGCTTCCAGCACAAACTCCATAACATTAACTCTGCATAACGTAGACAGATCGATGATGGCAAATTTAGGTCATCTATCAAGCGGGCCCAACCTGTAATGGAATGCGTGGTAATGCATCCTTTAAACCATGCAAATTCAACCAGAGGCATGTCACTAGCATTGCAGATAGTAAATATTGATTAACGAGGGTCACCAACAGCGGTCATGGGTCCAGATAGTCTTTGTCTTCCACATGGAAGATTGGAATGGCGGAAACATCAATTAAGGAGCGAATGATTTTCTGTGCATGAGTTCCACCCCGTTCATCAGGTGCCCCATCCCATGTTTGGACATTAGCCAATATGAAAAACTTAGGTGGGCCACAAGATGAGTAACAATTCGAATGGGTACACACCATAAAATCCTATTCACTTGACGCACTCCACCAGAATGATGTCAGCCCCCAAATCAAGCCATTTACACATGAATTTAGAGGTTTTATGCATGATTTTACATTGTTCCTAGTGACATGGGCCATGACAACATGAATTTAGAGGTTTTATGCATGATTTTACATTGTTCCTTGTGATGTGGCCCACCTAAGGTTTGATTGTACCCGAGATTTGTACTTCAACCTTGACAGACGGGGTGAATCTCATGCAGATTTCCCCCTCAGTGGTGATCAAGTTAGCACAAGTCAAAAAAAATACACATCTTATTCAAAATTAAAACTTATGGGCAATATAAAAAAAAGTTATTGATGGTCACCACCTGTATAGAGAATTGAGTAAATAGTAGAAATTTTAATAGAAATGTGCGGATTCTTATGCGAATCACTTGAGAAGGAAGGATTTGAGAGAGGTAAAGAACACCATCTTATTTAATTGCCAACATACATAATAGCTCATACATATAGATATTGTAATTATTTTAACTGAAGTTTTCTACTTCAGCCTTATTTATTAATGGATTTTTATTAACATGACGTTATCAATGTCCCTAAACCTTTTAAATGCCATATGGTACGCCCAATCATTTTAGGACGCTAACAAAACCCTTCATGTATGATGCACATGGGAGCGTATTAGGTGTTAACCGCCCCATCTGATGAGTGGAACAGTCTGATTTTTCTGCTGCCCAATCTTAATTGTGGGACCTGCTGTTTTAATGGTATAGATATCCTACACAAGTGGCAAATTGGTGGGAGAGACAAAATGGCACCACAACTTCCCATGTTCAATGCCTATAGGTGGTGCCCATCATTCGGCGATCCAGGCCATTAATCTGGCAGGCCCACCTTAGCACCCCCACTTATCTCCCAAGGGTAAAATCCCATCCATGATAAATCAAGCCAGTGGACTTACTCCCACCGAACATGGACATCTCATTTCATTTACTTCTGACCATCCATTTGTAGTCAACCATCAGGCAGATAAACTCATCCTATCAAGGACATATTTTGGGAATGGCCCATCCAAAATGGGAACCGCCAGATGAACCATCTGATCACTTCTTCAACAAATGTCAAGTTGAAAAAAAAAAAAAGATTTTAAGCATCACTTGTAAGATATCACTTATTAGCTCTGATAAAATTGAGTCCGATGAGAAGAATAGTTTATGGCAGTGAAAACAATTGAAACAGCAGATATCAAGGCTGAGAGAAATGTTACAGTCGATACAATGCCCGCATGCGCCACATTCCCACAAGGTATAGGCCAAACCACAACCTCATCACTTGTCGATTCTGGGTCCTGAGCAATCGATGTCCACAAGCAATCCTCATGTTGTGATTTTTCTGGCCCAAAGCGCATCAGCAAGTGGGGCATGCCCATCTCAACTCTTGAGTAGCCATTGCCACTTTCATCAGGGGGCTGCAAAAGAATGCTGTTCATTAGACCCCAAATAAGGTTATCTTTCGCTAGTGTTAAGCAGAAGGGCTGGCAAAGGGCCGGGGGCCTGAGGTTGGTGGTCTGGATTTTGAGCTGGTCCAGTTCGCCCGCTCAAATATTTTGATTTTGATTGGCCTGGGCCTGGCCATTGACAGCTCTAGTAAGCAGGGGTTGAGTTACTTTGAACTGGATTGCCAGTGTCAAGAACAGATTTGGGATGATCCAAAAGAGTTTTGAGTAGCATCCAAACCAATTCCATCAAAGAGTCCATTACCCAACGTTCTACCAAGGTTTTTAAAATGGAACCATGCAAATACAACAGCTCCTACAATGGATGTTTACAAAGAATGGAACAAGGGTGCCTAAAAAAAAAGAAAAAAAGAAAAGAAAAAGATCAGAACAGTAAAAAGGATAGTGTTTCTGTCCAATAGTAGTAGCTAATTTAAAAAATAATGGTTCTTTTATCAACATACAAAAACGCAAAGATATCTTAAAGATAATATCAGGACCTGCATTTAAAGAGAAGCTTCTTTTCTTGTGATGGACATTCACTTCAACCAGTCATGGGCACCGTGCTAGCATTTTGTGTTGCAGTCGTGTGTGTGTATTCACGAGAAGGGGACTGCAAGACATTATCATCAGAGCTTTGCTAAGCCCATACAATTGTACAAGGCAGCTCATGAACACTACATATGTGCCAGCACGGCACATTGGTACAAGCTCCAATCCATTCATGAGCGGTACCACTATGTTGATGCACATGCACAAGACTCAGGTCAATCCACTTGTCAGGTGGGCCACAATTCACACACACAAAAAAAAAATGTTCAATTGAAAAAAGTTGACAGAAGTTTTCTCATCCTTCCAACTGTTTCTAACATCATGACCCACCTGCTGGATGGATCAGATTTGCTTTTGGGTGAAAAAATCTACACGGTCAGACCCCCAATGAACGGCTTGGATATTGCACCTGTTGGCATGCTAGATTGCTGTACATTCAGGCTTTCAGTTTGTACTAGTGGGCCCATGGTTCAATGATAGAAACCTTGGGGATGATGGGCCTGACAGTGTACTGGCCTATGCAGCCTATGCACCAAAAATCTGCCAGATCTGAGTATCTTAGAGATAGCATACTTGGCCCTTATTGGTTGAATGGGAACCTTGGCTGTATTTTCTTTCTTAACCGCTTCTTCATTGACCACAAATTGGAAAGTTTTAAGGGTTTTTCCATCTGGGGGATTTTTGGTGCATGGACATATAATGTGGGGCCCATAATATCAATTCCTTCTATCAAGGAATAACAGGGGCCCACCTGTACAAAATGAAACCCAAACAGTACTGTACAATCAATTGGCCAGAGCATTGAAATACGTCAAGTGAGGAAATTATAAGGTCCAGGTGCATCAGAATTTTAATAGTGTCAGACATGCTAATCTTGACAAATGAGGCCCATGGTTAGGTGACCCACAATGTTGATATCATGGGTCCTGTGGATGAGGTTTGTACCAAAACTTCCAAATTTGGAAGATCCTAACCATTCAAATTCAATCAGTGTCCAGTGACCTACAAATTGTCCATTAATAAAAAAATAGACATGATGGTCCAGAAAAATGCAGATACTGGATGGCTAGGATCTTCCAATTAGAGGATCTCATGGACATCTTCTATCCAAGTGGGTCCCATTAGTTCAACAATCTGGAAAAACTAACCATGGCCCCACTTGTACCAATTGGATGCATCAGACACTTTTGACATCCTGATGCATCTGATACGACTGACATCCTGATGCAACAGGATCTTATAATTCTCAATCATTGTTTTGATTGACAAGGCAAGGGAGGGCATGAACACAAAGCTGGATTTATGGAGAGATGATTTAAAATCTAAAGGATTTAAAATTAGTCAGATCAAAACAGAGTATATGGAGTGCAACTTTAGTAACAAAGGGAAGTGGGAACGAGGAATTAGTAAAGAGTGCTGACCAAGAAGTTTCCCAATATGACCACTTCAAATATCTTGGGTTGATAATTCATAAGAGCGGAGAGATTGAGAAGAATGTTGCCCATAGAATTCAAGCGTGGTGGAAGAAATGGAGATGTGGCTCTGAAGTTTTATGTGATCACCGTGTACCACTCAAACTGAGAGGGAAATTTTATAGGATGGTGATAAGACCAGCCATGCTTCATGGGGCAACAGATTGTTGGGCAGTTGAGGAACGACATGTATATAGGATGAGGGTAGCTGAAATGAGGATGTTGAGATGGATTAGTGTCAAGACAAGGATGGATAGAAATAGAAATGAATGCATGTGAAGGAATTTAGGAGTGGCACCAATAGTTAACAGGATGAGGGAAACTAGACTTAAATGGTTTGGTCATGTGCAACAGAGACCAAGAACTGTGCTGGTTAGAACGACTGCGTTCATACAAGTTGATGGCTTGGCAAGGTGAAGGGCCAAGAAGACGTGGGTGGAGGTAGAAAGAAAAGACTTGGCAATCTATGGTCTAACTGAAAATATGGCTCTTGATAGAGTGAATGACACAAAAGCATTCAAATAGATGACCCCAATTAGTTGGGATAAGGCTTAGATGATGATGACACAGCATCACTAAGAAGCAAAGCACCATTTATATTATAGAGGCATTATACAATTCTTGACCTGAATTAAAGACATTTTTGTTGGGGCCATCATTTTGTAATAGTGGGGCCTGCCTATCAATGATCCATTCATCTGGTGGGCCCCATTGTGGAATGGTTGACAGATCAAAGATCACCTCCACTGAACAATCTAATCCTTCTGATCACTGGATCGCATTCCAGATTGACCCTCAGCTCTATTTTGATTTTGTTATAACAATAGTATCATATTATCTACGCCTTTTTGCATCAATGCCCATCCATAGTAGGTCTACCAAATGAATGGCCCTGGATCACTGAAAGGTGGGTCCCAACCAGTACAGAATGTTGGCCATACAAAAAATGCCGCAACATCAGCTGAGAACTTGTGATTTCCCTTATTTGAGCAGACCATTGACATTCTACAGAAAGCAAGCTTTCTTGTCAAAATTGCATAATAATCCTGAGAAACAATCTACTTTCATCTTGGAAGAGGACTAACATATTTCATGGTGATTGTGGAAAGCTCATGTTTTATTTCTTTTCTTTTTTTACTAATCAAGTCCGTTTCAAACTCACTGGATATCGTGCATGTAATGGCAGCTCTATGGAAATTTCAAGTCCTTTGTCGCTTCCTGATAGAAGCTTGCGACTGACATCCATGTGAACCTCGACAACAGATCGGTTGGAAAGAGCTGAAGGTAATTCCAGATTTGTGTCCCCGAAAACAGAAGCATCATCAAACACTGCATACCATAAAATCACTTTCAGCCAAAGAATCAGAGCTCATAAGAGGATTTTAAAAGCTGAAGTCATGAGCCCCAGCTTAGGCTATCTGAGGGACTTGGAACTTTTGGATCTGACTCTCCCTCACCACAGTGAATGTGGTTTGTGTGAGATCCAGGCTGTTCAACAGGCGTGCCTTATGTGCATTGGGCTGAAAATAAGGATAATGCGGTAATCAGTCCGGCCACACAAACACACCAAATGCGGCAGGTCGGTACAATTTTTTTAAGCATCCATATTTTCATACAAATGCAACCTATGTGATGACAAGATTAGCCTTATTTTTGGGCAATGCCACATACGTGGGGTCTGCCAGATGAATACCAGATCTCATACATATGCCATACTAGCACATGTGTGGAGTATGATCCAATAGCCTAGTCTTGCAGGTAGCATGATATTTCTCCATGAATCATAATCTTGTTTCTGGAATATGAGAAAGACCGCTTCTTACCACCACGCTGAACAAGATGTTGTAGCTCAAATGGGTCGGCAAAGGTCCCAGATGGCAGTCTTTCTATCACCACTACTCTACAAAGATATGGAGATAGTGCAGTAGTGGCATCTGAATGGAAATCGAACTTCATGGAGGAAACCAGGCGACGATGAGACCCTTCGCCAATCAAATGACGTCGCAGTGCTGAGAGTCTGAGCATGGAACTTGGATTATGTATTGGCCCTTGACAGGACTTAAAGGAACAGAATTCTTGGGCTAAAAGTCCCGGAAAATCTGAATTGAGCAAGCTATTATGCTTCTCAGAGAATGATTTTAGAAGGTACTCCTGGGAACATGGCAAACAGCAGATGATACTTCCACATCTCTCCTGTTGATCAACACTCAGATTAAACTCTTTTATACTTAACACTTGCCGGCTTGAAAATAAAGGCGCCTTGCTAATCCCACACCCGTCATAACCTATCCATCTGCATGGGCACAACTGACAACATGGAACACGTGCAAACTCTGAGCAGTCTATCAGGATTCAGGTGGCCAGACTGTGTAGAGGCTCTTGCCCATCAATTAGGCCAATTCAATCATGAGGTGGGCCACAACATACAAAATAAATGGATAGAAAAAACTAGGTTAGCCTTCCATTTGTTTCATATGCCATGGCCCGCTAGATGAGTGGACCAGCCTCATTTTGGGCAAGGGTATCTACAAGTGTTATCCACCTGATAGACCACTTGGACCTTGAACATGTGTTCCCTATTGGCACATGTGATTGTGGGTGGATGGAAGGCTAGACATGCTTGGGATTAGAAAACAATGAAAATAATGAGCAAAGACTAAAATGCGACCCAATTTTCACTGCAGAATGACCATAGACTCTTTATTTAAGGTCAATACATCACCAAAACATATCAAAATGCATAATTACAAACTAAAGGGCATAAATTTATAGGGTCCTGCTCGGCAGCAAATATACAATTTGATGACATGCAGGATTCCAAACATGTTTGGTGACCCAGACCATTAATTTGATGGGCCTCGTTCTGGATATGGGATGCCTCATAAAAATTCCAGATTGGAAGATACCAACCCTTCGACCAATGACAGTTGGGAGAAGACAGCAATGGCCAACATTCAAAGAAAAATGGTCCAACCATCAAAAGGGTTAAAATCTACCAATATGAGAGAGTTTCAGTGTGTCCCCCATCACTATGGGGCATATCAGATCAAGTGTTTAGAGCTGAAAAATGGAGCCTTCATTTAAGTTTGCTAATGAGCAAGGCCTTGTAACTCCTACAAGTAATCCTCGTCTATGAAAATGCAATATGATTCTTCTTCCACCTGACAGACCACTTGGACATTGAACACATGTTCCCTATGGGCATGTGTGATAGTGGTTAGATGGAGGGCTAGCATGGTTCTGTATATCGGTATCGGGGGGCATATCAACCCAGCCAAAAATGATACAACATGGGCGTCGCTTATCGATATCGGTCCGATCGGACCATATTGGCCATATCGGTTGAATTTTTTCAAGTCAAAGAATTAAGGAACATATCAAGAAAAAAGGAGAATAATGAGATATTCTTGAATCTATCATTTTTTTTTGTATTTTGGACATGCATCCCACCACCATATCCTCTAAACCTGCTTTATTCCGAAAGCAGTGACTATTTCGTTTTTCCCCAAGTAACCCACCAAATGGCTGGAAGCATGAGATGCCAAATAATAGTGCCACTCCTTCCCACCCCACCTCCATGCCAAGTCCGAAGAAGCTCCCCCACAGATCGAGGCATTACCCACCTGCATGTTGAATAGACTAACAAAGTAATGCACTGATGCCCCCAATTTACTACAAACTTCCCATTCTTTGGGTTATTCTTTGATGGTGATTTCTACATATTTTGAGGACTTCTATACAGCCCCATGACAGCATCAAGTTGAACATTGGCAGTATCTACCCATTTTTTTCCATAACAGTGACAAGGGACACAGCATTGCCAACTTCATAAAAACTAAAATCATCTATAGGTTGGGATGCCCAATCACATCATCACTAATAACTAGACACCCTTCAAGAACAAGATGATGTAGTTTTGTGCGAAGTACAATATCCAACACAATGTTCTCTACACCTTACCACCCAACTGCAAATGACTTGGACAAGGTCTTCAGCAACACTATCTACAGTAGACTCTTGAAAATTTTAGTCTCCAAGAACAACTGGGACTGGCACGAAACTTCCTTAAGTACTATGCACATACTGAACAACCCATCCCACTGCGCACAACCCACTGTAGATTCATGCTTCGCAGCGGTATGGAAAGGAGTGGAGCTATTCCTAGGTAGTTGATGTTAGTTATGGACTTGTGGGGCCCACTTGTGGACAACCACTTGTGGGTGGGGCTATAGGAGTTTCCTGTCTCTCCAAGAGTTTGAAATTTATCTTTAGAAGAAGATTGGATGGGACTAACATTCTCATCTTTATCCTATCCTCTATCATCATATAAATAGGGGTGACTCTTCCCAGCATATGCTACGGAAGAAAGAGGAAGGAAAGTACATTGAGTGTCCATCTGATATATATATCGAGTGTGGTATCATATATACTATCTCTATATGATGAGATGAGGTTGGTTTATCCTTATCCCATCTCATCTTCTTCCGAAGATTAAATCTCTAACTGAATTTCAAACTCTTGAAAGAGAGAGGATACAGAACTACCTATGAGCCCCACCCACAAGTGGTTGTCCACAAGTGGGCCTCACAGGTCCATAACTAACATTTACTCAATGTACTTTCCTTCGTCTTTTTCTCTCCATAGCTATTATTGCTTGGTATTACAGAAAGAGTCCTCCTTTATTTATATGATGAATGGAGGGATAAGAGATAAGGGATGAGATGAGATGAGGTTGGTTTATCCTTATCCCATCTCATCTTCTTCTGAAGATTAAATCTCTAACTGAATTTCAAACTCTTGAAAGAGAGAGGATATGGAAACTACCTATGAGTCCCACCCACAAGTGGTTGTTCAAAAGTGGGCCCTACGGGTCCATAACTAACATTGAGTGTCCATCTGGCCCATCCCTTTTGATCTAAGCCTTAGATGGTGATACAGGGACCATCCTCATCGTAGGATTAAATGGATGATCAGACCCACTAGCTTCTGTAGTAGTTAGGCGGACCGCTGGACCGCATCGCATGTCTTCGGCTATTGCGAAGGTTCTAATCGTGTAGACCTGTCGAATTTTGGTGGCCCACACTTCCACAAATCTCTTCAGTTGCTTGCTTTCAATTGCTACCAAGGGAGGCTGTAGGCATACTAGTGCAACATAGCATCTCATCCATGCACTACCGGTGGAACACTGATGAAGTTTAAACACTTCAAGACCAATCCTGGTTAATTCCCTGTACATGTTATGTGTCAAATAGGGTTAAAAATCATTAGGCAAATGAAAACACTAACATGAGCACATTTTTACCCCTTGATAATCCTCCTATTCGATCCATTTCACTAGAAGTAAAAAAAGGTTGACCATCTACAAGGTTGTTCTATTGTCGACTTTGTAAGCTCTTGCAGCCACTGTCAGATAATTTACTTTCTCAAGTATGACAGCCTAAGATCTACTCTTCTTGTGGGGATTAGGGTTCAAAATACAAATATCGTTGAGGATATCAGTTCTTCAAAAAATTGTTACGTATGAGACATCAATCATATTAGCCAATATGTAGCTGTATCGAATTTTCCATTAAAAAAAAGGCACATATCAGCTGATGCAATACATTATATCGAACCGTCCTTGGGAACATATTTTACTTGTTATCTAAGTACAGGTACAAATATCGCCACATGTTGTACAACAAGGTTTTGGTACAGTCGATCCTCTAAACAAAAAATTAACAATATATCGGAGAACAAGTATTGGTTAGAGGTCACAAGTACAATTATGTCAACTGATGTGGCACACTTTATATTCTACATAAATGGTGGGTCCAGATTCTAAAATTTAAAATGCATGTAATATCCACGGTACTCTAGTTTTTAAAGGATCCAAGGATCGAAGATTTCTTGTGCATATACCCCTCTTTCTTGCAATCACTTTTATATATGTTAACTAAGTTTCCTAAAGTTAAATTGATGGACTCTTTCTACAATGATGTAGCTAAACATATGAGTGCAATTACCACTTAATATCAGAAAGTTTACCAGTGTTAATCAACATAATGGGAACTCAAAGAAACATTGTCTTGCATATTGGGAATTAAAGAAGCATTGTCTTACACTCACCTTGCTGGAAAAGAGAGGAATATGAGAACAAGTGCCAACACCAGCTAAGAATAGGATGGAATGAATACTGAACATCAAATATATTTGGACTTGAATGAAGTGTTGGGTACCCATGGAGTTCCTGGAAAAAAAAGGAAACAATTACATAGAAAGGAACACTTATTCCAACTAGACTACAAGCTCTCTTGTTAACTGAACACCGAGAAGGAAGATTGAAATGTTGATGATACATTCAATGTTTAGGGATATGAGGTATTGTACAATGCTTTGGCTGAGAGTTTCTGCAGTACACTCGGGTTTTTAGTTGTAAAGTGGGGTGCATGGTTCAGTGATCAAAATCATTGATATTATGAACCCTGTTGGTTGATGGATCATGCATTGAGAATCTCCAAGTTGGGAAAACTTTCGCTCATTTCATGGCAAAGCTTTGCATTCAACCAAAAAATAACCAAATATTTGATGGCTAGAATCTTTAGATCTAGGGGACTTCTGGTGCATGGACCATCAATGGTGAAGCCTTTAATATGAACAATTTGGCTTACTGAACCACAGAACCCACTTGAACAAACTGAAAACCTAAGGCTACTATAATAACTCTTGCCCCCCCCCCCCCCCCCCCCAAGAAAAAAAAAAAAAAAAAACTCAAGCATTGCACAATGCATCAATGACATTCATAGATAAACAACTGAATTCTTACGTTAAGGACCTGTTTGATTGTTCAAAAAGTTTTGTCTGGTATTCTAGATAGCCTTATCTGTCTAGCAGCATTATCCATGGCTTGTCAACCACTCCAAAAAAGTGACCATTAGCTTGTACAAGCAAATCCAGTAAGAGGTTGGTTTTAGCTAGGGGTGTCAACGGGCCGGGATACTCCAGCTGATGCGATCGTTCAGAATCTTGCACATGGCCCTACCACTAGTGTACTACACATTACAGGAAGTAACATATGCAAAGCAGTTCCTCCCATGTCCTGAAACAACCGGCAATCTAGGAATTATGGGATGGTGGAAGAAATTCCCAATCCTAGGAGCTTAGCAATTAGAATTAGAAAAACTCTGTTTCAAGTGAATAGTGCATGGACATTTTTAACTTCAAAAAAGTTCAAGCATTTAGCAAAATCACTAAGCCCTGTTTAGTAAACGCCTAAAAATGAGTTGATCTCATTTCAGTTAACAATATTATGTATTAGAGATCTTCATCTCTAATACACAACCACAGTTAACATGAACTCATTATGTATTAGAGATCAAAATCTCTAATAGATTATTACTGTTAGTTAAAATGAGATCAAATCATTTTTAGGTGTCTACTAAACAGGGGAGCGGATTTGGTCAGGTTGGGGTAACACCAAGTTCAGTCAGGCCAGGACTGCGGGGCCCACCTTGATGTATTTGTTGTATATCCACGTTGTCCATCCATTTTTCTAGCTCATTTTAGGTCATGGGCCCAAAAAATGAAGCAGATCCAAATCTCAGGTGGACCACACCGCAGGAAACAGTGGTGATTGACCATTAAAAACTTATTGTGGGCCACAAGTTTTCAATCAAGCTGATATTTGTGTTTTCCCTTCATCCAAGTCTGTGTGACCATATCAATAGGTTGGATGGCAAATAAACATTACGGTGGGCCATAGGAAGTTTTTAATGGTGGGCATTCAATCACCACTGTTTCCTTTGGTGTGGTCCACTTGAGATTTGGATCTGCTTTGGGGGGGCCAAGCACTAACATGAGCTTGCAAAACAGATGGATGGCATGGATATACAACAGATACATCAAGGTGGGCCCCATGGTCAGGGCCCGACCGAACTAGTGTTACCCCGACCTGACCGAATCTGCTCCCACAGTCCCACCAAACAGGGCCTTTTATTTTGGTTTGCCACGCCCACAATTCGCTGGTGTAATCAGAACTATGGGATACAGCGGTGTATCGGATGATTATTGGATCCTACGGTGGGGATGAGGGGGAGAACAAGATGGACGGGGTGGATCGGATGCACAGTTTACGTGGGTCCACAGAAGCCCAGTACCACTAACAGTATCAAATGAGAACAGAACACCTTCATATATAAATCATGATCTCTCATACGAGATTGATTTTAGATAAAATGCGATGTGATTCATTTCAAAGTGGCAGCCAAACATGCCCCAAATCTTCATCCAAAATCATTGAGAATTTAAGGGTGAGAACATACCTCTTTCTGAGCTCAACAGCCGTACGGCCGTGGAAATGGGGAAACTGGATCCTTCCTCCGTTTTGGCCCGAGTGATCCTGAAAATCAACCAAAATGACCTTCTCCTTAGGGAGAATCAACGGCTGAGATTTCGTCTTCGAATGTTCCGTGGGCCGAGAGAATCGAGCAGCTCAAGTTCGTAAGGATTAAAGGATCGAAAGCTCTGTTTCGGAACGAAGCCTCATTCCCTTCCTGGGAGTTGGATTGGGTACTGACCCCTCCACTACTCAAGTCAGTGGTGCAAAAGCTCTGTAGGCCCCACCATGATGTGTGTGTTTTATCCACGCCGTCCATCCATTTTTTCAGCTCGTTTTAGGGCATGCTACCAAAAATGAGGCAGATACAAAGGCCAAGTGTACAAAACCACAGGAAACAGAGGGGGTTGACGCTGCCTGTAGCGAGGTGGCCAATGGACCGTGCTCTGTGGACACCACCATGATGTATGTGTTTTATCCACGCCGTCCATCTATCTTTGAGATCATTTTAGGTCATGACCACCAAAACTGAGTCAGATCCAAATCTCATGTGGACCGCACCACAAGAAAACAGTGGTGATTGAACACCCACCATTAAGATCTTCTCAGGGCGCACAGTAATGTTTATTTTCCGAACCCGGTTTCAATTGGCACTGTGATGTGACAGGTTGAAGACGACCGTGTGATGACGTGGATCAATGAAAAGGCTCCAAGATGGTTTTTAGGGCGCGGATTTCCTGCGAAAGCATTGAGCAGGAATTTCCTGGGAACCACGGTGGGGCCACAGTGATGTTTTTTTATAAATCCACCCGGTCCATACGTTTTAGGAGCTCATTTTAGGACATGAAAACAAACATGAACGGGATCCAAGACTCAAATGGGACAAACTAAAGGAAAAGGTGGGTAGGTAAATTACTACCGTTGAAACCTCCCTGGGGTCCACAGTGATGTTTATATGACATCCATACCGTTCATAACGTCACTACTACTGGGATGAACTGGAGAAACAAATATTATCCTGATTCGAAACTCCTGTGGCTCCACAAATATTTCAACTGTGGAAGTTCAAATCTCACGTTTTCGGCCCACTTGAGTCTTGGATCCGGTTCATTTTTTATTTTTTATCCTAAAATGAGCTCCCAAAACGGATGGACGGTGTGGATTTATTAAAAAAAATTACTATGGGCCCACCTTAGTTCCCAAGAAATTCCACTTTCGACGGGAAATCCGCGCACAGTTTTCCAGCTTGGAGCCAACAGATCCGGAGTCTTACTTTCCATCCAACAACCTATTCATGAAGTTACACAGACTGGATGAAGGGAAAGTACAAATAAAGCTGTGGCCCTAAAGAAGTTTTTAATGGTGTGTGTTCAATCACCACTATTTTCTTGTGGGGTGGTCCACGTTAGAATTGGATATTTGTTATTGTTGGGATCATGTTCTAAAATGATCTTAAAAAATAGATGTACTGCCTGGATAAGAAAAACATACATCAAAGTAGGGCCGGCAGGGTACTATCTGGTATGTTCTAGCTATTGAAAGTGTCAGGTAATCTGTGTCCAAAATTTCGAGGGACCCACCGTAATGGACGAGGGGAACGCACATATCAGCTTGATTCACGCTTTGGTGTAATCACCATTGTTTCCTGTAGTGTGGTCCACTTAAGCATTGAATCAGCCTCATTTTTGGGCTCATCCCCAAAAACGAGTTGGAAAATGGACAGGCAGCATATAACACAGACGTTAGGGTGTGGCCCACAGAAGGTTTACACTTACTTGATAGTAAGCTGGGATTAGGTACTACCCCCACTAGGACTCAGGAGGAGACGGACAGGTATATTGCACGTCGGTATTGATGGAAAGCAGGGGGCCCGCACCTTGATATTAGTGGAGTGCTGACAGACCCATCACATTAGCAAACTGAGGTGCGGGCCCTAATGCTCTCCACCAATATCGACGTGCCAGGTACCCGTTCGTCTCTCACCGTGTCCTTGTGGGGGTAAGTACCTAATCCAAGCTCCTTGATTAGTCGAAAGGTTACTACTAAGGCTGTACATGAATCGAGTAAGCTCGAAAAACTTACTCGGCTTAGTTTGAAAAAACTTGACTCGACTCGAATTTGATGGGGGTTTGACCCGAATCAAGTAGGTTTTGGGGTGCTCAAATGTTTCCAAGCCGAGTATCGAGCAGGCCCATGCTCAATTCAGCTCGACTCGAACTCGGCTTAACTCATTCCATATATATATATATATATATATAGAGAGAGAGAGAGAGAGAGAGAGAGAGAGAGGAATGCTCACCTACGAACCATCTCTCATGAGAACTCGTGAGAGATTTGTTAGGGCTCATCACACGTGATGTGTCCCTAAAATCTGAGCCGTCCATGTGATGCAGCACCTTGAAAAACCTCAGCGGCCCAACTTTCAACCTGATCCAGAACTTTGGTGGGCCATAGAAGAGAAAGAGAGGCAAATCAAGGGAGGAAACTGTTTCCATTTACCATGGCCCACCAAATTTGTGAATTAGGTTGAAAGTTGGGTCGTAGGGGTTTTTCGAGGTGCGCATCACATGGACGGCTCAGATTTTAGGGACACATCATGTGTGATGAGCCCTAAGAAATCTCTCACGAGTTCTTGTGAAGAGATGGTTCGTAGGTGAGCATTCCTCATATATATATATAAAATTTGAAGAAAAAAAAAACGACATATATAAAACATTTGAAGAAAAAAAAAAACCCTACCTATTCTTTTAAACCCGCTCGAGCGCCCCTCCCTCCCATACCCTAAACACTACCCCACTCTCTCTCTCTCTCTCTCTCTCTCTCTCTTTCTGACCTTGATGGCTGGCCACCCCTGCTGCCCTGTCCGCTCGACATTGGCTACCCCCGACCCTCTCTCTCCCTCTCTCTAAGCTCGACCTCTGGCCACCCCCGCTGCCCTGTCCTGCTCGACGTCGGCCACCCCTTGACAACCCCCCCCCCCCCCCCCCCCCCCCCCCCCCCCCCCCCCCCCCCCCCCCCCCCCCCCCTGCATGCATGATATGTTCTCTCTCATGGTTTTTATTTTTTTGGTTAGTCATGCAACACACCCACCGTGTTAGGCACCCACATAAGTTAGTCACATGATGCACCCACCCACTGGTGGGATAGCAGCCATCATCTTCCTCGTTGGAGTCGTGTCAAAGACTCATACTTGAGCTAGGCTCGAACTCACTCGGTCCATTCATCGAGCATAGCTACGCTCAACTCGACTAAGTATAGTCGAGTAACGAGCTGGGGCAAGGGGGTTTCAACCGAGTATAGAGCAGGGGCTCATGCTCGATTCAACTCGACTAGTGTACAGCCCCAGTTACTACACAATCTGAGTCCTTTTCAAGTCATCCAATACTCAGCTGCGTGTAACGATTGATGCGCATGCACTTGAAAATTGCATACGAGAAGAGATAATCTCATATTAAACTGACTAAATTGAGTAGATTACTGTAGCTAAGTCTCACTCCTAAAATAAGATTGGTGGAACAATTACAGCCTCTGGTTTTTGGACACTTGCATGTTGAAACAAATCTGTTGGGTGCTTTTATTTCTAACCGTCCAATGAATGTTCCCCAATCACATGCAATCAAACAAGCAGAATTGTCGCTTCGTGATGCATCTAAATTAGGACCACAATATGCACAGTTTCATTTTTAGTTATATTTTATTATATTTATACAATTTCTAAGTAATTTATAAGTGCCTGTGTATCATCCATCACACTATGTCAGAGTATTAAAGTGTTGAGAAATTTACCTTTATAGACCTCAGTTTTGACAGAACCTTGTGAAGTAAACGAGAATATTTTTGACTGAAAAATCATTGAAGTTTTTAAAATGGGAAAGTAAGTTTTTCAGAGGTCTATTCTGACTGACCGGTCAAAACTGAGGAAATTTCTCTAAAGTGTTTCCCCATTTCAGGCTAATTTATATACCCTGCCGGCTGACACTCGGGCGCGAATCAGCCTGGCTGTCCCACTTGGACTAGCATAAGGGGTGGTTTCAAATCTCTGTGGGCCCCACCGTGTTGTATGTGTTTTATCTATTCTGTCCATTCATTTTTCCATTTTATTTTAAGGCACTAGCCTAAAAATGGGATAGATCCAAATCTCAGGTGGACCACACCACAGGGAAACAGTGGGAATTGATGCTTATCATTGAAAACTTTTTTGGAGGCCACATAAGTTTGGTATCAAGCAGATATTTGCTTTTTTTTTTTTCCCTTCATCTAGGTCTATGTGGCCTTATCAAGAGGTTGGATGGCAAATAAACATTACAATGGGCCCTAGGTAGATCTTAATGGTGGACGTTCAATCCCCACTATTTCCCTGTGGTAGTGGTTCACCTGAGATTTAGATCTATCCCATTTTTGGGCTAGTGCCTTAAAATAAGATGGAAAAATGGATGGACAGAGTGGATAAAACACATACATCATGGTGGGCCCATAGAGATTTGAAACCACCCTTAAGCTAGTCCGAGTGGGACTAGGTGATCCACGCCCCGGACACTCATACTTGCACTCTAAGATATTGTATGTGTGATGGCCTTTTTCATCTTTGGTTTCTTTTGTAAAAACCTTGAAAATAAGTAACTATTACTTTTTATCTTCTTTTAAATGCATGTAATTCCCACCTTAAAAATCAGTCCAATAAGTAGTTAAAAATTTTAGGCCTCACCATAATACATATAATGTATCCACAATTTTACTAGAATATTTCGAAACATGAGCCAAAAAATTAGGTGAATCCATCACTCAAGTGGCCCACAACAAAGAAACAATGACCTTAAGAAGTTATTAATGACAAATATTCGGTCCCCTTTTCATGAGGTGTGGTCCACTTGAGCAGTGAATTTACCTCATCTTTTAGCCCATGCCCTAAGATCATTTGGAAAAACGGGTAGACAATGCTGATAAGCCACATACATCACAATGACCCACTTATATTTGACATTCTCCTTAGTTTTAACAATGAAAAAGTAGACAGTTAAATCGGAAATAGTGCAGTAATTACTCAAGAAAATAACCATTATATATTTACAATGTATTTATCAAAGATCTTGAAAATCAAACAGGCCCACTAAAAGTAAATCGCTAAATTGTGGGAAACGCTTCCCCAAGTCACATCGTCAAAATCAGATCCGTCAAAGAACTCCCATGTCTGTTTCTAGTACAATTGTTTGTAGAAATTGTGGTCCACCTGAGTTTTGAATCAGCTTCATTTTTTGGCCCATGCTCTAAAATGAGCTGACAAAAAGAATAGACGGCGTGGATATACAATATGTATAGAGGTAGGCCCTACCCTGGACTGACCTAATCCGCGCCATCCAATTGGAGTATCGGAGGGCTCCAGACATAATCAACAGAGTGGCCTTGAATGATTAGAAGAGGGCGCGTGAAACCGCTGGGCCTTCCTGATGAACGGCTCTCATTTTCCTCCTCAAAATCAAAACCCTGTCTCTGATCCGGATTCAAAACCTAAACCCTTGCATCACCCCCCATGTCTGCTCCTTAGTTGCAGAAACTCATCTCTCTCTCTCTCTCTCTCTCTCTCTCTCATTTTCCTCTTCAAAACCCTTTCTCGCTCTGAGAATCCATCGCTTCCTGCATCTACTAATTCTATCACTTCTGCACACTGAGAAGCTAAAACCCTAGTTTTCTCCCTCTGAAAACCCATGGCTTCCATTGCCCGTTCCCGCCTCCGCTCGCTCTACCTCTCCCACCGCTACTTCTCATCACCGTCCATCGCAACTGCCGAAAATCCCAATTCCATCCTCGCCACAAAACAAAATTCCCGCGCCACCCTCGCCCTCCTCAAATCCGAATCAGATCCGAACCGCATAATCGAGATTGCCCGGGCCGCCTCCCTCACCCCCGCGTCCCACCTCGACCGCACCGCTCTCTCCATCACCGTCTCCAAGCTCTCCAAAACCCAATCCTCCACCTCCCCAACGGCCCTCCAATCCTTCCTCGACGAATTCAAATCTCGCCCTGATCTCCAATCAGAACGCTCCATCTCCTATGCCATCATCCTCTACGGCCAGGCCGGCATGCTTGACCAGGCTATCCACACCTTCGAACACCTCGATGAACTTGGCGTGCCCAAGCGAACTGCAGAATCCATCAATGCCCTCCTCTATGCCTGCCTCCTCGACGATGATCATGACCAGCTCATTCGAATCTTCCGTGAATTCCCTAAGGTTTACAATATCCGCCCCGACATCAAAACCTACAATAGAGTCATTCGATCTTTCTGCAAATCTGGTAAGTCTACCTCTGCGTATGCCATCTTAGAGGAAATGGGTCAGGAAGGAATTAAACCAAATGCAACCACGTATAAGATATTGCTTTCGGGTTTATCTTCGGAAGAAAAGTACGAGGATGTTGAGAAGGTCTTGGAAACGATGGAGAAGAATGACTGTTGTTCGGGTACCAGCCCGAATGATGTGAAGGTACGGAGCCTTTGTAGAGCAAAGAAAATGCATGAGGCGAATGCTCTGTTTGATGGGATTGTTTCAAGTGGTGTGAAGCCGGATCCAGTTACATATTGCCATCTTATAATTGGGTTTTGCAAGGAAGGTGATTTGGAAGAAGCGAAGCGGCTTTTTCATGAGATGGGTGAGAAGGGCTGTGAGCCTGGTAGTGGCAGCTATTTTACTTTAATTTACTATCTCTGTCAAGGTGGGCAATTTGATACTGCATTGCGCTTGAGTAAGGAGTGCATGGAGAAGGACTGGTGGCCATGCTTTTCAACGATGAAATTGCTGGTGGACGGGCTTGTGAAGGACTCGAAGATGGAGGAGGCACGAGAGATTGTTGGGAAGCTAAAGGAGAGGTTTCCTAAAACTGCCCAGATGTGGAAGGAAGTGGAAGATGGTTGGCCTCAAAAGGGAAGACGATTTAGTTTGTTTGGTTGAGGTAAGACTGAGGAATTGAATAACCAGTGTATTTTTTATGAAACGTTGTTTATCTGGGCCTTGGAGTTGCTAGAAATTCTTGGCCTTTTTTGGTAATGAAATGAATGTCGTTGAGGAGGTTTTCGTCTATTAATTACAATGCTCCATAGGCAACATGCGTAAGTTTTCTCATCTCTTCTTGATTAAGTTGAATGATTTGCATTTTAAGTCAATTGTGCATCTAAACATGCGTCAGTGTAACTGTCACAACTCCATAGCATCAATATTCTTGTTGAACTTCAGCTGGATGAAGAGTAGACATGGATATGTTTTTTTGTGTGGCCCAGGTGCAGCTGCAGCTGTTTGTTCCAATGTAACCAAGATCACCAACCCCACCCTGTTATTTTGAACCCCCCCCCCCCCCCCCCAAAAAAAAAAAAAAAAAAGAAGAAGAAGAAAAAAGGCACTAGTCAGTCATGGCTTGCTGTGTCACTTGTGTTTCCATCATCCAATGCACAAGCAAGGTTGATAGTTTTACGTTATTGTTGACTAGCTTCTAATGTAAGTTTTTATTTTTATTATTTATTATTTTTTTATTTTTTTATGTTAGAATGGAGAGATCGGGTGTAAATTTATGTTTACAATGTCGTGATCGATACTTTGACTTAAGCAATAGAAGGCATGCCATTGCCATAGGAATAGCAGGATATCATATACCGGGAAAAAAATAAGGCAGGCATGCCTATAATAACAAAACAGTCATCTTTTCACATGAAGTTAATATATCTAGTTGTGCTTGTGTGTCTGTGTGTGTTGCATGTATGTAGTAGTATGTACTGGAGTGTCCCACATGACCCTACTACTTACTAGAGGAAGCAGAATAACACATACCCATCTCCGTCTTATCCCATGTGCTGGAGCAACCACTATCCATGCAACCTTGGTCTCTTCTTGAAGACCATTTCTCTTAATCTTGTGGTGTCATCCTTGGAATCTTCAGTGTGCCACCATTTGCTATTATTTTGTTCGCTTTTGTTGCTAGAAATAGATAACTTTGTGTAATGTATCTTTAAACTTATGCATGGTTGACCACTCCCATAATACCTAAGCTCCCCAGAACTGGGAAGTTCAACCATCCAAACAGTCCCTTACTGATATATTTGTGTTTTTTCTTTTCTTTTCTTTTGGAAACGAGTTTAATTTGGTTAAACAAAAAGGGAGTGCTTTTGCAGATCTTTTGAATTGAGAAAACTTTGATACTCTGGCTGAGTGTGAGGGATGATACACAGGCAGTTTGAAATTACTTAAAAATTGCACGTATGGCATACAATTTCATCAAATTAAACTGTCCAAATTATTTCTCCCAGTTTAGATGTACCATGAACAAAAAATTAAACTCATTTCATTATCTGACTATCGTATTGGTGGGCATTTATTTATTTATCTATTATTATTTTTTGATGACGACAAGGTGTCCCCACCCCTTTTGAAGGTGAGACTATTCCCTGCGGATGCACGCAATCACCCATAAACCACTTGCATCGGGTAAAGCACGGGGAGGGGAATCAAAACCACGTCTGTGGGGAGCAAACCCATGATGCTAGCCATTCGCCCAAACCCTGGGCGGGTTATTGGTGGATACTTATTGGATGATTAAAAATGGAAAATATCCAATGGTCCTATTTGAAGAAACAATTATCCTTAGATTAGAGGTTAGGATTATTCAACCAATCTGATTTTGTGACTTTCCACTATTTAGTTGGTTTAACTTTGAGTTATTGTATGCCCCCTGCGCAAGTTTTGAGTGCCTGCCTATCAATTGTCATGCTGCCTGAGTAACTTATCTTTTGAATATTTTTCAGATTTGATGATGTTGATGAACTATTCAATCTTTCACATATATATTTTTTTCAATGAGTAAGGAATTTGTAATGGAGTTTCCTTAACTATGGATGGGAGCATTCTCATAGCGTCAGCACAATCATGACTGCTCATTCGGGTGGGACACCCTCACTAGCCAAAAAGTCACTACAGTTGGTTGATCCCAACCCATCTCTGATCAGTGGCATGAAAATGGATTATTAATGAATTTGAACATCTATATTCACAAGCAGGAAATTGTTCACTTGCAATGGCCTCGCCCTTTGGGATGGGGGAAACTCAACTTTGATGGCTCTTCACTTGGGAATCCAGGTCTGAGCGAAACTGGGGGGAGTTGTTAGAGATGAAAAGGTTCGGTTGTTCTCTCTTGCTCAAGGGCCCAGGAATGGATGATGAACCAAAGCGAAGGCACTGAGGGAAGGTTTCTCTAAGCTTCCATGTCCGATGATTGCTTAAGGAGATTCTCCAAATTTCATTTCCTAGGCATAGAAAGGCAAGCGAACCTTGGAAGTTCTCCCTTGTTTTTATATTGATATTTGCCTTCTTGCTTCTATGCTCAGCTTAAAGGGTCATTTCGTACCCCTCCAAAATGTAGGTTTTTTGGGGCAGTTGGGAATTGAAATCAGGGCTTGAATTCCAACCCCTAGAAGCTAACTATATGGTGGGTTCATCAGTAGGAGCCTCTCTTTTTTTTTTTTTTTAGTACTTGGAACCTCTTGTCCTCTTTAATAATGTATTGCTTCGCCTTATTTTGATCAAATCAATATCTTTCAATAATAATTAAAAAAAAGAGAGAGAGAAAGAATGTTTAGAGCCATGGTACAAGAATAGTTTGTTCATTGAGTGGCTATAGACATACGAATTGCTTTCCTTTCTCATTTTGCTCCGACTGATAGCTGATCTAGTAAGAATAGTCCGGCGCGCCCTCACATGTTAGCGCAATGATTGACCAAGTCTCATTGGACTCGAGTTCCCATGGGGTGGACCATGTGGTATATGCTCCAAATATTTGGATATCTCATCTGGTGGACCTTGAGCATTTGGGCCATGGACCAAAATAGGTCAACCAATTGCCATACGGTTACCCTTCGAGCCAATCAATAACTTGTTGTGTAGCCCACCAGAATGGTGGTCTAGATCATTGCTTTATAGGAAACACATCAGCCTTAACTTTCAAGGTCTGTAAGGGCATGTTTGGTTGACATTCCAGCGAAATCCAATTTTAACTGGTGTCTTTGGTGGCAAATTCCAGCCAAACGGGATTCCTAAATTGGCTAGAATCAGGATTAGTGAAAACGGTGTGGGGTACTCTTCTATGCAAGGGACAAGAGACAGAACCGTCATTCAATATTGACGATAATACCCCTAGGGTGGTGCCCACCTTGATGTCTACATCTATGATGTGTGCGTTTTATATTCACATGATCCATCTGTTTTGAGAGCTCAATTAAGGGCATTAGACAAAAAATGAGGCGGAATATCTAAATCTCAAGTGGACCACGCCAAAGGAAAACAGTGTTGATTGAACATCTACCATTAAAAACTTCCTAGGGCCCACAATAATGTTTATTTGTTATCCAACCCAATCATTTGTCTTGCGGGACTACTATAGGTCGGGGGTCAAGTTCTCAGGTAGATCGGAAGCCCAAGTGGGCCATGGCGCAAGCAACAGTTGGATTACACAATTTTCAACTAAACGAAATCTGAATTACACACTTTTCAACCAAACAGCAAGTTCTAGATAAAATCTGGGTTTCCAATTCAATTTATGCAATTTTGGATTCCAGCAGTGGAATTTGAATTTTCTCTAGAATCTAAATTATGCAACCAAACCGACCTTAAAAGGGACGCACTAACTTTAACTCTTTTGGGTGGAACTCTCATGAGATTTACCTCATCCGTCAGCTGGGTACATCAGGCACTGAGACTCACGTGGGTGGAAGTTTCTTGAGATTTACTTCTTCCGTTTGGGTATGTGATGCATCATGTTTGCTTTGGAACCTAGAAGTTGGGTATCCAGAAAAGTTGCATGGACGCCCCAAAGTAGTTTCGTATTGAACCCACCATGGTGTTTACACCCACTTCAATCCATTCATCTGATGTGCGTTGTGATAATGAAAGAATTATCTAAGACTACAGTATTCCAAAATTCAGGTGGACTATACCATGTGAATTTTAGAGGGGTTTTAGGTATAATTTTTGGAGTGGCCCATCGACGTGTTGAATACCTGATAGGACGGATTTAATGTTCTACATTAATTTTTGGATAGAGAGTGAGTGAGGGGTTTGTGTGCGTGTGTAAAGGAACCCACGTGGGCACATGAGTGTTTTCCATGGGCAAATGAGTCTATCAATATGGACCCATGAGCTGATTTTGATTGGGTGGTTTTATTTTTATTTTTATTTTTTGTTTTCTGGGTTAGTACACACACCCAACTGTTAGTACACCCCCACCACTGTTGATCACACCGTAAGGTTAGCCACCCTCAGTTGGGAATCAATACCAAGATCTCAACGTTGAAATGAGGTTATCTTCACTCAGTCTACGACTTGAGCTGTGGATCAGGGTGTTTTTGATTGGGATGTAGGGTGACTTTTGACCATTCAATATGTGGACCGTGTACTGGACGTTCGGTCTAAACTTTTATGAACTATCCAAAAATGGCTGATGCATGAAACAATTGTCAGGAGAACGTATGGAACGTTGATTTACCAGTTTAGCTCCTTACATCATATCTCAAACGTTGGAGCTTGTGTTGATTTTGATTTAAAATAAACAATTCTTTGAAATTATTTATTGAAAATGGCTCATGGAAAGTAAGCATATTTGGCAAATATACATTACAAGGTCTACAAACCTCTTAGAGTATGGAATGAATCCGAACATATTGCAACAAGCAGTTAGATAAATCTATGTATAAAGTTATTTTAATGACACTTTGCTTTCGCACACTGTATCTAAACCATTGATATGTTGGACCTTGGCTGAGGTGAGCTGGGTTCAATCTAGGTGTAGGGGTACCATACCATCCCTTCCAATGGTTCTCTTCTCTAACCCATGTTGGCCTGAAATGGACTCCCCTATCCATTTCAAGTACTTTCCATGGTCAAGTAGCCTACATGGCTTTCATCAAATGATTGACAGGCCTGACTTGAACCATCCATGACTTTTGGGCCTGTTTGATTTTTCCCCTCAACTGTAATTACCGTGTAAATGGGTACTGATTATTTACCTAGGTAATTACTGCATCATTCCCCATGAAGGCAGTGACGGTTACTTTTCATAACACTAAAATTGAGAAATTTGTACAATAAATGTGGGGCCCACTATGATGTATGTGGCTTATCCACACCTCCCATTCGTTATGCCAGTTGAATTTAGGACGTGGACCAAAAAACGAGGCAGATCCAAAGCTCAAGTGGACCACACCAAAAGAAACAGTGGGAATCGAGCGCGTACCATTAAAAACTTCTTGGGGGCCCTAAAAGATTTGGATCAAGCTGAAATTTATGTTTTACCTTTATCCATGTCTGTGTGACCATATGAACCGGTTAGATGATGAATAAACCTCAATGAGGGCCGAATGAAAGAAATTACTTTCAACGGTGGACGAAGTAAGACCACTGTTTCCTTTCGTACGGGCCATTTGAGTGTTAGATTTGCCTCATTTTTTTTGCTCATGCCCCAAAATGTGCTAATAAAACATATGAACGGCGCTGATATATCATATACATTATGGTGGGGCCCACAGGTTTGAGTCAACACTTTTGGACCGATTTTCGAGGTGGAACTACTCACCCATTTCCAAACAAGGTGTTTCACCACATATTTACCATTTACCACATATTTACATGTATCATGGAAAATCAAACAGGCCCTTAATACATTGAACTTGTCCGATGATTGGATGGTTGCAATTGGTTGATAAGAAGTCAAGAAAAATATCTATCTATATGTAAGAATATGTGTGTAGGTAAATGTGTGGGTTTGGGTGAGGGTCTAACCACACAGGCCCATGTCATGTCGGGCCCAGGTACTCATCGGTTCGACCCGGCCCCTAGACAACCATGTCTTATTCGTTAGTAGAACGATCCAGCATGAATTCATGAGATGTGGACCGTCCATCAGATTAGTTCTCCGGCCAAGAAAAGGGTTTTAGCATTGAAATTCCATGGCTTCACAATAATTCCGCCATTTCTGCACCGAGAAGCTAAAACCCTACTCTCTCTCTCTCTCTGTAAAACCCTAGTTCTCTCATTGAAAATCCACAGCTTCCTGCATCACTATCTCCGCCATTTCTGCAACCAGAAGCTAAAACCTCTCTCTCTCTCTCTGAGAATCCATGGCTTCCATCATCCGCTCCCGCCTCCGCTTCCTCCACCGGCACTTCTCCGCATCACCCGTCTCAACGCTCGAAAACCTCAGCTCGATCCTCGCCACACCCATCCCAACTCCCGACAATCCCAGCTCGAAGAAAGAAAATCCCAGTTCGATCCTCGCCACACCCATCCCAACCCCCGACAATCCCAGCTCGAAGAAAGAAAATCCTAGTTCGATCCTCGCCAGGAAGCAAAAGTCCCGGGCGACCCTTGACCTTCTCAAATCCGAATCCGATCCCAACCGCATCCTTGACATTGCTCGGGCAGCCTCCCTCAACCCCATGTCCCCTCTCGATCGCGATGCTCTCTCAATTGCCGTCTCCAAGCTCTCCAAGACCCAATCCTCTGCCCTCCGATCCTTCCTCAATGAATTCACATCTCGCCCTGATCTCCAATCCGAGCTGCCCCTCTCCCACATCATCATCCTCTATGGTCAGGCCGACATGCTTGATCAGGCCATCCACACCTTCAAACACCTTGACGAACTTGGTGTGCACGAGCGGAGCACACGATCCCTCAATGCTGTCCTCTCTGCCTGCCTCCTCAACAACAATCACGACAAGCTTATTCAAATCTTCCATGAATTCCCGAAGATATACAATATCAGCCCTGACATCAACACCTACAACACAGTCATAGAGTCTTTTCGCTTCTCCAGTAAGTCTACTTCTGCCTACGCCATCTTAGATGAAATGGGTCGGGAAGGAATTAAACCAAATGCAAACACGTATAAAACATTGCTTTCGGGTTTATATGCGGAAGAGAAGTACGATGATGTTGAGAAGGTTTTGGAAATGATGGAGAAGGATGACTGTTTTATGGGTACCAGTCCACATGATGTGAGGATACAGTGTCTTTGCAGAGCAAAGAAAAGCGCGTGAGGCGAAGGCTCTGTTCGATGAGTTCATTGGCAGTGGTGTGCAGCTGAATTCAGTTACGCATACCCTTCTTATACATCGGTTTTGTAGGGACGGTGATTTGGAAGAAGCGAAGCGGTTCTTTGATCAGATGGGTGAGAAGGGCTGTGTGCCGAGTAGTAGTAGCTATTTTACTCTGATTGACTTTCTTTGTCAAGACAGGCAATTTGATACCGCATTGCGATTGAGTAAGGAGTGTATGGAGAAGGATTGGATGCCATCCTTTTCGACGATGAAGTTGCTGGTGGATGGGCTTGTGAAGGACTCGAAGATGGAAGAGGCGCAGAAGATTGTTGGGAAGCTAAAGGAGAGGTTTCCGAAGGCTGCCCATTTGTGGACGGAAGTGGAAGAAGGCTGGCCTCAATAATGAAGATGATGAGTAATTGAAGATTGGGTAGGTCGGTGTTCAGAAATGGGTAGGTGCCGTTAGGCAATGGATCGCCGGCAGGAGAATTTCTAACCAAAACAATATGTATTCTCTGATTTGCTTCTCTTGTGTCTTTTCTATGCATTGGATCCCGGATCCCATCATGGCCGTCTCTTTTATAGAGATTGGGATCGTTTCTGTTTTGGGATTTTCCATAACTACTGGAGAAACCTTTTCATTTGAGAGAGAGAGAGAGGCGTTTTCAGCCATTGTGGGAGAAAGAGAGGGAGCCATTACAGGAGAAGGCCATCAATGGCCATGCGTTCCAACACATTGAGGATTTGAATAACCAGAATAGCCAGTGTGATCTTTTTATGAAAAGCTTCTTATTTGTGTATTGAAGTTGCTTGAAATACTTGGGCTATTTCGGTAATGAAAATGAATGCCATTGAGGAAATTTTTGTCTATTAATTCATGGAATGGCAATGCTCCATAGGTAACATAATTGGGTTTTCTCATTTCCTCTTGAGCAACTGATTTTTGCTACTTAATCACTTGTGCAACCAAACCCGCCTTAGGGTAACTGTTTCAACTTCATAGCATCAAAGCTCCAGTTGAACTTCAGCTGAATTAAAGCCTTAATAACCATGGTTTTTCCTTCCCTTTCCATCAAGAATTGTGTGTTTTCACCATTCCTATCATCAAATCACTGAATCCTGGGAAACTGTTATCTTGCATGTAGCTTCTTCTTTTTTTACATACTCACCCACACCCCCCCCCACACACTCACACACCCACTCACACCACATGGGAACTTGATCCCTGGTCTCAGTGTTGAAACTCCTCCGAGTCTACCGCTGTGCCATCAATTTTTGCATATAGCTTAAGTGTTCCATGAATGCTTTGACTTGACGACAAACAGAGTGTGTGCCCTGAGCCATGGTAGGTGAGCCCATGGATTGAGCCTAGGTTATTCTGTAGCTCAATAGGATCTGTTTTTGACCTTGTCTAAAGAATCAATGGGTTGGCCTGCCCACTCCAATTTATTCAACACTATCATGCATACTGCTTAAACTAGGTGAGTCCATTCTAACACAACTGAGTCTACTCCATGACAAATGAACCCAATTCACTAAGTAACTCACTTCTGAGCTCTGACTCAGCAAGACTTATTGAGTTTGGTTGTTGGCTCGGTTGACTGAACACAACTTGAACCTAGTCAGCTGGTGAATGTTTTTTTTTTTTTTTTTTTTAATGAGGAAAAGGATTAATGTTGGCAGTTAGATTCAAACTCGCAATCTCCATCAAGAAAATAACAATTCTCACCAGCAGGCGATGCACTGTATTTGTGCTTTGATTTGCCTATTCTTACTCTCTAACTATATATGTTATTAGTCAAATATTTCTCTCACTTATTAATATCAAGTCGATTTGAATTGAGTCTTCAGGTCGTCAAGTGGACCCAGGTACCTGGATGGATATTGAGTCAATTTTTCGGGTTCTTAAACTATGATATTAAGCAGTATTTGGCTAATGGGCATGACTTTGGTTTAAGCCTTAGCTGGCTGGCTGCCTGGCCTGGGTGGACTTGGTCCCTCAGCTCATCGATTGAACATGGATGCACTTTGGCGCGGCTAGGTCCAGCACCAGCTCTCTTCCTTCTTTTTTTTGTCTTTCATTTTTTTTTTTAGTTACTTGGGCCCTTAGCTCATTGACTGAACATGGATACACTCTTTGGCATGGCCAGGTGCAGCACCAGCTGTATTGCGCTAGGCGCTCACATCTTTTGTCTGGGCCAGAAGCCCCCCCTACTAGTAAGGCCAATAACCTCAGGGGAGGATGTTGATCGAAGCTATTCCATGCCTAGTCTCAGTTTCAGCAAAGCACGTGTAATGGGAAGCGCCTTCGGTTTGCTTGGCAAACTGAGCTATAGAGCTTCTCTTCTCACTAGGGGTAGTTCATTCGTTGTGTCGTATGTTCACCTTCCCCCTCTGCACTGAGGGCGACAAGGACAATTTTTCTTTTGGGCTGCTTTTCACCGTTGGATCTTGCCAATACAGGCCCCTATAGTTTTTGTTTTCTTCTTTTTTAATATACCAAGAAAAGAGTGGGATCCGAATTATGGGTCGTTTATGATCTGGGTTGCTAGTTTTATAATGTAGAGATCTATTCTAAATTTAATGTTTTAGAAATGTAAAGCGCTTAAGTAAATTTATTTGTAGAATGTAGAGATGGATGCTCTGATTTAATCAATAGCAGGCAGGCATGCAGGATCTATAGCAACAACATTCATCCTTTTCATATTTCAGTTACAACATCCATTTGTGTCTGTGTGTGCATGTTGCATACTTAGCCGTATGTATGAAGAGACCCAAATCATCCTACCCCAAGCGTAGCACATACCCATTAGGCCATTACCATCCCATGTACTGCTCGAGCAACTGCCATCCATTCAAAACGATGAATTTTGGGCCTATTTAAAAAAGATTTAAAAAAAAGAGGCATGATAGGCCCACCATGAATCGGTTAAATAGGGCCACCTGATCTTGTTTGGGTTTTTTCAGCTCTACCCATTGTGGATCCTGGATGACTGAATATCAATGGTCAGAAATCAGGATCGACCTGTCAAAAAGATAAAAAGTGGATAATATCAAAGGTCAGGATTGACCTGTCAAAAAAAATGGATAAAGTCGAAGGTCAGGATTGACCTGTCAAAAAAATGGATAAAATCAAAGGTCAGGATCTACCCGACAGAAAAACAAAATGGCTTCGCCCGGGTTCGAACCGGAGACCTTCAGTGTGTTAGACTGACGTGATAACCAACTACACCACGAAACCGTTGCTGACAATGTTTTGAAAAGATATTATATGTCTATTTTTCCTACATTAAACAAAGGTCCAAAGGGGTTGAAAGCCTGGGTGGGCCCACTGTGAAGTTTATGTGAAATCCATTCTAAACATCTGCTGATTTACCCCATGCTAGGCCCAAGGCCCAAATCAGCCAAATCGGTGATTCAAGTGGGCCATACGATTGGAAGTAGTGTACAAAGCAACGCTCACCCTCCGAACTATTTCCTTTATCGTGGCCCACTTAAATCACAGATGGACCTGATATCTAGACTCCAGGCCTAAATTTTGGCAAGGCATCTATGCAGGCACTATAAAAATAAAAATAAAGGGTAGACATCTCTCTCCTAACTCTTTTATGTAGTGTGGCCCACTTGAATCATAAGTCAGTCTGATTTTTTGGCCCTCGGCCTAACAGTGGTATTTCACATCTAATAGTGAGAGTGCGCTGGACCCTCCCAACTCTTTTCTTCTGCTATGGCTACCTGACTCATACGTAAGCCTTATTTTTTGGCCTTGGGTTTAACGTGGTATTACCAATCTAATGTTAGGAGTAGATTTCACATCACTATGGACCATCTAAAAAATCAAGGGTGGGCATCAAAATAATAATATGATTTGATCCAAGATCAAGGAACAAAATCAAAGTGTTTTGCTCCAACCGTCGTGATTTAGAATGATGCTTCAACCAGAGTCTGGCCTGCTAGTTGATGGTCTGGATTGATGTATACCTAAGCCACATGTACCGTTTGCAAAGCGATGGAGGAGTCATTTCATGAATAATTACAGGGACTTACTCATCAGAGAATGCCAATCTTGCTAAAACATTGGGTTTTACATGTGACATCCAAACCATTGATTTGATGGCCCTTGGTATTGATTGGTATGGTCATCTTGAACAAACTCCATTCTAGTGATTCAATGGAGAAAGATCAAATATCAATGGTTTATAATAGTCCAATAAGAGAGATTTCACTGTCATCCCTTGTCCAAAGAGAGGACCATCATCTTCACGGTTCAGTGATTGTCCCTCTGCATTTGCGGCACTAAATGTATTAAATATAGGCCGTTAATCATATGGGCTCACCCTCTACATGCTCTGGCCCCAAAAAAGTCCACTGATCAGGCAAGTGGAACACCCACACTTTTTCTTCTTCTAATGGTCCAAATGTTTCATTCAAGAGTGGCTTGAAGTCAAATGGCTTGATTGACACACTTCACAGTGCGCCCCACCTGATGAACAGACTGGATCTTTGATAAGCCGATACTTACGACATCTAACCATGAGACGATGGAAAGATTTCTACAACCCAGACATTACCTTGGTTATTGTCATTGGAATGATTTTCAGACATCCAAACAGGCCCTCGAGATTTATACTGCTACCTTTTCATTCACATGGTATCAAAACGATACCTGGCAGAACAAGTACCTGAGTTACTCATACCCTTGCTCTATAACTTTTGTTTCGCAAATGAATATTCTGAATGAAACAGCACCATGCCTCAGCCCCACCACTCCTCACTGATGGCAAAGAAGGAACCGACAATTATTGACCTCCAAATCGACTGGTAATGGTTGCATTTTCATTCATTATCTAATGGTCCTGAATATCTTTTGTTAACTCGAGAGCTTGTTGAAAGTAGGCTAGTATTAAGTATTAACTAGAGATGAGAGTTTCTCCTCAATGTATCCATTTTCCTTTGATTCCCTGGAATCTAAAAAAGTTGTGTGCTTCTGGGAAATGGATTTCCAGTGAGAGATTTTGCCTATGATGTTTGGGTATTGGTCTATTCTCATGAATCTAGTTGATGTGTTTGAATACTAAGAGTTATGAGAAGAGAGGCCTTTTATCCCTTTAACAAATATGACTATGAGAAGGGAATCCATTTCCCCAGATCTACTACCCCTTTTACAGTTCTATGGGAATTCATTTCTCACGTTCCTAGGATCCAAACAGAAACATCAGCCACTAATTAATGGAATGTGTTTCCCAGAGGATGGATTCCAAAGGGCCAAACCACCCCTCCTAATAAAAGTTACAAATAAATTGCCTAAATACCTAAGACAATATTGAAACTAAAGATAAAATTATAGGCATGCCCTTATAAAGGGAAGCATAGAACACACATGTTTAACCCTAAACCAAGCTGCACCCAAATCATCATCATCAGACAACTTGCTAACAAGTAACAGAGGGCAACATGGAAAAGTACCTGGCAGCTTAGCTTCAACCCACTTCTAGCAATTTCTGGCAGTCACTATCCCGATCGCTCCAACAAAGGTCAATCATCATCATCATCATCATCTAAAGCTTTATCCCAACTAACTAGGTTGACTACCCAAATCCTGTTCTGCCACTCCACTCTGTCAAAGACCATATCCTCAGTTAATTGCTCCAAAGGTAGACCACCTATCAACCAGATGATCAACACAATGAGCCTGACAGAAAGTGGGCACGGTAATGGCCATGCGGTTCATGCAATAGTCCCTCCCTCCACCCTTCAGTCGGGGAAAAAAGAAAAAGAAAAAAGCATGATTCTGAAGTTATGTTTGATTTCCCTCCCTACCTCCCTCCTATGCCTTTCAGTCGGGAAAAAGAAAAAAGAAGAAGAAGAAGCATGATTCTGAAGGAATGTTCGATTGGCTCATGCAATATTCCCTCCCTCTGCCCTTCAGTCGGGAAAAAAAGCATGATTCTGAAGGAATGTTTGATTGGCTCATGCAATATTCCCTCCCTCTGCCCTTCAGTTGGGGAAAGATAAAAGAAAAAAGAAAAAAAAAGCATGATTCTGAAGGAATGTTTGCATGATTCAAAAAAAGAACAAAAGAGAAAGATAAAAAAGAAAAGAAAAGAAAAGAAACTTGATTAAAAAAAAAAAAAATGAAGGAATGTTTGATTCCATCCCTCCCTCTTTGAAATGCACTAAGTTGCAAAACAATTGGTGTTTGAGTCAATGTTGTCAAATGGCATAAGGGATCCTGTGCGATCGCTTATGCAATCGCACATTCGCATAAGAGATTGCACAACTTTTTTTTTTTTGAAAAAAATTATAAGAAAAAAGAAAAAGAAAAAGAAAATCGAAAAAAATGGAAAGTATGCGATCGCATAATGGCATATGCAATTGCTTTATGTGATATGCGGTACCATACCATCCATATGGCATATGCGACCATCACATATGCCAACTGGATGTCATTATGTGATTATGCGATCGCATAATCAATTATGCGATTGCTTTTGACAACATTGGTTTGAGTAGATGGAGATGACCAAATAGTGGGTACTTGAAGGAAGCCAGGTGGCAGAAGATAGGTTCAAAGAAAGGAAGTCTGTGCAAGAAGCATGCATATTAATTAAGAAATACTTGAGGGAAATGACATTTCTGATCTGATGAGATAATCCTAGCAGTAGCCTACTCTCTACTTGAAATCTCAGGTTAGGAGTTTTAAGGAAATCTAAAAATTATTGTAGCCTACGCTTTGAAATTGTGAGTCTGGAGTATAAAGGAAATTCTGCGGATAATTTTTCTAGTAGATACATGATGAGAACTTGCAGTTTTGGTGAATTACAAAATTTACATGGATGGCATAATTCGTGTGTGTGTCAAAGGAACAATTGCTAACAATAGACATGATTGGTGCCGCATCAGTAGTTCACCTTGTCTTCCAGTGGAGAGAGTAGAAAGACAGTCGAGAAGATTATATTTTTAGGTCCAACTTAAACATTTCCCTCCTTGTAGTTTTGCCTCCTACCCATGGTTTTTTGCTTATGTTACCGTATGGCCTGATGGTGGTGAATTGGAGCTGGTTGGCACCCTCACCGCGGTAGAGGGAGCACAAATAGAGTATAAAACAAGATAAGAGTATCAGTCGAAAAGGCATAATATATGCTGGCTTTGGGAACTAATTTAGTATGGTATGAGCATTGGCATACTAATGATTGTCAATGTTCTAGAATCGAGGTCCTGATCCTCTTTTAGTCTTTTGGGCAGTCCTGTTCAAGATAGGTTGAAGGAGTTTTTTTTTTTTTTTCTTTCTTTATTTTTTGAAGATTTGATGGAGAATTTTCTTCATTAGTTGTTTTCTAAAGTTTCAGAAATGTTGGTGTAACATTGGAGTATGTCCTAAAATATTTGAAATTTTAGGAGGGTGTGGGACTGCGGGTTTTTGGAATATTTTCAATTTTTTTGAAATTTAGGGGGGTTTGCCTAGGGCTCCCTCCCTCCTATTCTTTTTCTCTTTTGAAAGGTTAGCTGGGCTGGAACCTCAGACCATAATGTTCCAGAACCTCTCGCTGCCTCTCTAGTCTCCTTCCCTAAAATTGTAGAAAATATTGGAGGACCACACCATAAAAGTCTGAAATAGTTGATTTGCTCTGCATTCGTCCTTCCCACCCTCACTCTATCAGGGAATAGTCGGTTTCCTCTTTCTAAGGGGCACAAACCTGAGAGACACTTTATTGTCACTATCGTATCTTCGTGTAGAATATCCATTAGTCCACCTGCAATATTGGAAAACCATTAGTGGGAAAATCACACAATTAGAATGTCATTTCTCAACAATTTATAGGGAGTGAAGGCACGCACATTCAGAAGCAACACGAGGTACGGAGACTTTACTGTCGGGAATGGGATAGATGGCAACAACGTGACCATTGTCAATTTCCATACCCGCAGATGGAAACTATATCTTCTCAGAAGTTGAGTTCATTTCCTCCTTTCATCTCTATCTGTGCACCATAGTGTGTGGCATTTTATTTGAACCTACCACTTTTCATTAACCACCATCTGATGGAGTCTCTTCAAACAGCCCTACATGCAATCCATTCCTCACTTTGAAACCACTTATCACTTGGAATCATATGGGTAGGCATGTGATGCCAAGGAAAACCATGCAAGGTGGGAAAACGGCCAGTATGGTGCTCTCTGCCTATTGCTTATGAAAAACACTTTTGAACATTATCCTTGCCTACATTTGGTTAGATAAATTCAATCTACAATTTTTCCTATTTGTGAGGCAAAATGGTTCATTCTTTTAGTGACCTAAGAGGAATGGACTGAAAGTTGTACTTGGTATGGCTGCTATGAAAGCATTATAAGTATGCAATTTGTCGTTGATTTCCTATTTTTGCTTGATTCATGTACGTGACCATTGTAGAGAAGAATAATAAAATTGTTTTTCTTGAACAACAACCAACACTTCACATTAATTAATATCATTTTACTAAAATGATAAATCAATCATTGTTTAATACGTTCAATTTTATTTCTCAAATGATGGCATAACAAAGAAAAGTCTCTAGATTAAATGATATTAAAGAAACCAAACTCAATTAGGGTTGTTTGGCACCATGGATTGGGGGAGATTTTGAGGGGATTTCAAATCCCCTGGTATGTTTGGCACCATAAAGCAACTGGGGGTTTGAAATCCAAGGTGAAAGCTAGGATTACATCTAAAATCATCCCAAGAGTCGCATGTGTAACATGTGTGTCACTAGGCTACTAATCCATTGGGCCCACGGCCCACTGATGATATCCCAAAACAATCAGATTATCAACTACATCACTAAAATTACTTTAATAAGATGATCTGTGCCGTCTAAACATTGTCCGTGTGAATCAACGGTTAAAAATCGTTGGTTAGTCACTCCGATGTCATCATGTGCTTGTGGCCCATCCGAGACTTGAAATTTCATCATTTTCAGGCCAAAGTATATATTTCAACGGGCTTATTACAACCATTGACCATTGTGTCAAACATTACATACGTACATTAATTAGGGATATTAAAGTTGATTTAATAATTAAATTCAAACCCCTGTAAATATACTATGCATAGCTACTTTTGGATTACAGCGGATTCCAAATCCAGGGTGACAAACACAACCAGGGTATTTCAAATCCAGGGGGTTCCTAATCCATGCTCCCAGACAGGCACTTAAGTTCTTGCGTCTACATCCAACTGTGGACACATCTCTTGATGCTATGGATCATTCCATTCTGAAACTCATCTATATTACATAATAAATTACCCATTTCCAGCATCCACCCAAACCGTCTTAGTCTGATAAAATGCTCCCATTCTTTGGAAATTATTGGGAAAGGCAGCTGGCTGAGATCCTACTCCAACGTTTGTCCTTTATGTCCTGAGGAAGCTCGCACCTAAAACAGTATCTTCTCAATACCAAGCAATCAGACAGATTCCATTTATTTCAAACTCATTTACCCATCATGTTGTTTGCTGAAGTTCACATACTTGGAACTTGGAAAAGATATTAGGGGCCTGCACCTAGGACCAGACAGAAGTACATCTATGTCCAGTCAATAGAAGGACCTGAGTCCAACCCCACCCAGCCCACCCAACCCACAAGCTAAGGCTTAGATTGAATCATTCCCACTAAGCAAATACTTATCATGATAGTGTCAAACAAATGAGCTGGACAGGCCAACCTGTTGAGTCTTTGGACAAGCTCGAAAACAGGCTATTCATCCTAGAAATTAACCTGGGCCCGATCCATGGGCCTCCAGGCTTACCTAAACTGGCTCAAAGCGAGCTGGGCCCTCATGGTGATCTCCTGGTCCCTAACCTGGTAAACAGGTTAGAGGCAGGTAAACCTAAAGACTTGTATAGGAAACTCATGTCCTATATGTGGCCCTTCCTCGATGTGCTGAAGCATTCATGGAAAACTTTATCTACATGCAAGCCAACAGTTTCCCGGAGATTGAGTGATTTTGATAATTGGGAAATGAAGAAAAGGAAAAAACTCTCGAGGGAAGGAAAGGAGAAGCCATGGTTTTTACAGGTTTAGGTCCATCTGAAGTTGAGTATTGATGCTATGCAGTCGAAACAATTGCACTAAGGTGGGCTTGGATGCACAAGTGATTTAAATTGCGAACATTCAGTTTAATCAAGAGGAAAGAAGAAAACTTATTGATGTTACTTATGCAGAGCATTGCCATTTCATGAATTAGTAATTTAGTATAGACGAAAAGTTCCTCAATAACATTCATTTTCATTACCAAAATAACCCAGGTGTTTCTAGCAACTCCAATGCACAGAATAGCAGCATCTCATACAAAATTACACTGGTTATTCAATTCCTCAGTCCTACCTCAACCTAACAAACCTTATCATCTTCCCTATTGAGGCCAACCTTCTTCCACTTCCTTCCACATATGAGCAGTGCTCGGAAACTTCTCCTTTAGCTTCCCAACAATCTCTCGTGCCTCATCCATCTTTGATTCCTTCACAAGTCCATTCACCAGCAACTTCATTGTCGAAAAGCATGGCACCCAATCCTTCTCCATGCTCTCCTTACTCAACTGCAATGCAGTATCAAATTGCCCACCCTGACAGAGATAGTAAATCAAGGTAAAATAGCAACTACTATCTGGCTTGCAGCCCTTCTCACACATCTCATGAAAGAGCCGCTTCGCTTCTTCCAAATTGCCTTCCTTGCAAAACCCATATATAAGATGATAATACGTAACTACATTCGGCTTCAGACCCCTCGCTTTGATCCCATCGAACAAAGCCTTCGCCTCACCTGTTTTCTTAGCTTTACAAAGACTCTGTATCCTCACGTTATGAGTACTGAGACCCGGAGAGCAGTCATTCTTCTTCATCATTTCCAAGACCTTCCCAACATCCCCATATTTTTCTTCCGCATATAAACCAGAAAGCAATGTATTATATGTGGTTGCATTCGGTTTACACCCTTTCCGGTCCATTTCATCTAAGATGGCGTAGACTGAAGTACACTTACCGGACTCGCAGAAAGATTTTACGATGGTGTTGTAGGTGTTGATGTTGGGGGTGACATTGTAAACCTTCGGGAATTCACGGAAGATTCGAATGAGCTCGTCGTAATCCTTGTTGAGTTGGCAGGCGAAGAGGAGGGCATTGAGGGACCCAGCGGTTCGGCGGCGCACACCAATGTCTTCGAGGCGTTGGAAGGTGTGAATAGCCTCATCAAGCATGCCAGCCTGGCCGTAAAGGACGATGGCGTGGGAGAGGGATCGCTCGGATTGGAGGTCAGGGCGAGATGTGAATTCGTCAAGGAAGGATCTGAGGGCCGTGGTCGAGGCAGAGGATTGGGTCTTGGAGAGCTTGGAAACAGTGATGGAGAGGGCGATGCGGTCAAGGTGGGACGCAGGGGTGAGAGAGGCGGCCCGGGCGATGTCGGCGATGCGGTTGGGGATCGGATTCGGATTTGAGGAGGGCGAGGGCGGTACGGGATTTTTGCTTGCCGGTGAGAATGGAATTCGGATTGTCAGGGGTTAGGATGGATGCTGCAGAGAAGTGGCGATGGGAGAGATGGAGGGAGCGGAGACGGGAGCGGATGATGGAAGCCATGGATAGTCAGATGAAGAAAGTTAGGGTTTAAAAAGAGAAATGAGAGATAGAGAGAGGAGTTCCTGCAACTACGGAGCAGTAATGGAGGATGATGCTAGGGTTTTCAGAGGGAGAGAATTAGGGTTTGATTTTGAAAAGGAGGGAGAGAGAGAGAGAGAGAGAGAGAGAGAGAGAGAGAGAGAGAGAGCTTTCTGCAACTAAGGAGCAAACATGGAGTATGATGCTAGGGTTTCGAGAATCTGGCTTTTGCTTAGGAAAATGCCGGGGGCGACTGAAGGAGTAAGATCATCCTCCCATGTGACAGCATGGCGCACATGAGAGAGATCGCAGCTGTTCATGAGGCGGGCCCAGCTTTTTTTATGGGCCTTGTACTGTAATTCAAGCCGGTCGGTTCAGTGGGTCTGCAGCACTACCAGTGGTTCTGGTCGATATCCGATGATTCTCAGTCCTCAATCTTTTACGTGTGGTCATGTAATGGATAGACGAGGATGATTTATCACCTACAGCACTTACAAAGGATGGCCCACTCGATGAACCGCCTCGTCTATGAGCCAGACGGACGCGAATTCCCTGTGAAAGGAAGTTCATGTGCTTAAGGCCAGGGCAGGATTATTCAGCTCCTATACCGGCTTCAACTTGTTCCTAATAAATGGTTAGTAGTTGGATTAGATACTCGAAGATATTTATTTGTTTGTCCAAGTGTACGGTTATGGGGATCTACTCTTCCTCGTCAATGACGTTCACACGTGGGCAGTCTTAGCTCACCAACGTCTACCATAAGCAAACAATGTCTCGTTCATACGTCGGAAGTCTTAGCTCAACAACGTCTACCACAAGCAAACAATGTCTCATCGCTTCTCTGTCATATGGTAGCCAAGTTTGCTCTCCTTGAAGCCATATTGAGGTTGCATTTGAACTTGTCAACAAAAGCTTGGGAATGTTGTTCCCATATCTCGACTCAATTATTTTTTAAAGATGTGCACCAATTCAAAGCATCACCTTTTAAAGATTTGTGGTATAAACGGATGAGGGCTCTACCGTGCTTGCCACAACACTCAACTTTCCTCATCAGGCTTGGAGATGAGTTGTTAGGCAACTACTAATGTCGTACCTCTTGAACTTCGATACCTTGAAATTGTGGGGCTACTTGTGCATCGGGAAAATGACACAAGTCTTTGAACTTTGTAGAGGAGAGATCGACCCCTCGTTGGCGTTGAAGTTGATTTTGTATGATTTGGAGCTGTTCTCACTGCTGGTTTGAGAGACCGGTGTCTCCCACGGTAAGGCTCATTTCGCTTCTTCCACATGGTGATCTATTTCTTCGACCTTATAGCTCCCGTTAGGTGGAGCTTGTTGAAGAGTGATTGTGTTCCTAGTTGTAGAAAATTGCTGGAATTGAAAGGCCCTCTCATTCAGGAGGAGGCTAAGTTGTTGGGAAGTGACCCCCTTGGTAGGTATTTGCCATTATTCGCTGGTTGAGCTGGGCTTTACACTGACCCCCGTTGTGGGCATCCTCCAGTGACGTCCCTGTATTTTCGGTCGGGGAAGTCGTTGCTGGAAATTGACTTAAAATCTTGGTTGCGGGATGTGCGGGAAATTGATTAAGGTTGTGAGATTGTCTGGTTGCTCCGAGATTTACTCCGGCTGTGGGAGGGTATTAAAAAGGATGCCCATGGTCGAGGGTGGTGCGGGTTGAAGTCAGTAGTCTTTTGTAGGCTCCGATGGTTGTGCTTAATTTGAACTGGATGTTGGAAAGATTCTAGGAATTGGTTGTTGTTGAATTGGGCCAGCTCGGTTATTAGTTGTGGTGCCTTATGCTTGCATGAATTAGAGGGGCATTTCTTGCATCGCCTTCACTTTTTGTGCCAATTCTTGGATGTAGGCACTTGGCATGCCTTCCTCCCGTTGTGGTGGTGTAGGCTGAGCTTCTATGAGGTCGAGAGCAGGGAAGAGTTGGCCATCTTCCTCATGGTCTGTCATGACTATTTAGGATTTGGTACAGATTATGCTATGGTAGGAAAGGCTTTTTTGAGGGCGATAGACTCGTAGAGGCACAATGGTTTGGAATTCTTGGGATTTTGCGATTCTAAGATTTTTCTTGGATTTGGAATGGATGTAGATGCAGATGTGAGAACTATTAACCTTCAGGAATTTGTGACATTTTGTTTTTCAAGCTAGGTCGCAATTAGTATAGATAGCAGGTCTCCAGTAGAGTCATCATTTTGTAGACAACGACAACAGCTAGACCCTATAAAACATTTAGAAAAAGGATCCGGAGATTCTCAATTCTAAAATGATTCCTTGATCTATGACTAACGATACTAGGTAAGGGACCGCGATTACAGAGAGGGAAGGCATTGGGCACCCACTTTGCCTGTACAATTGTATAGTTTCTACTTCACTGGATCAAACTAATTCTTGAAGGTTAGGATTTAGCTCTCGCGCTATGTATATGCAATAGCATGTGTATAATGTCGTGTTAAATGCAACGCTTATGGCAAGCTTTGGTTCGGGCTGAATAAATTCACTCTAATTTCTCCCATTGCCGAAGCGATAAACTAACCAATGTAAGTTTCTAATGGGTAGGATCCAACTATGTCGACAAGCCACAGAGCATACGTTTTATACTGATCGGGTGCCGAGTGCTATGTGATGCGATGAATGGAATGCAAGATGTGTAATATTGTGCATGCGATGTAGTGTTGAATGTGATGCTTGTGGCAAGCTTTGGTCTGAGCTAGGATAAATCAACCCTAATTTATCTCCTTACCGAAGCGCAAACCAATTAATACAAAGTTTCTAATGGGCAGGATCCAACTATGTTAGTAAGCTGTAGAGTATACGTTTGTATTAATTGGGTGTAACATGTAATGTAATGCTAGTAAATGAATTGATTAGGGGGTTGAGAGGAAAATAGGTGTTTTAAAATGTTAATGTATGGTTTGCTGAAGCTGATTCAGAAATTGTATGAGTGAATAGATGGTAGTGTCGCAAGGACTTGATTAAGCAACTTAGATTGAACTTGGTTGGCTTAAGAGACTAAGACTAGGGCTGGACTAAGGCTAAACTCTCTTTCCTGCTCTCTCCTCTTCTTGGTGGAGGATGGGATGGCTAGAATGGCTTAAAGATAGATTGGGTTTTGGGATGTTTATGGGTGATTTTGGTGTTTTCTGAATCTACTTGGTTGTGGAAACAGGAGGGGAGGGGGCTATAAATAGCACCCAAACTCGATTTTTCTGTAATTTTCTACAAATTTATGGTTGAAACAAGGTTGAGTGGTTGAGATTCTAGATCGCCATGTGGCACAATTTGAATGACTAGATTGCTTGGTAAAATGGTGATTTTGGCCTCAATGAAGGGGTACAGAGGACTTTTCAGAATCTCTGCACTATTACTAGTTGGGGAAGAGGAAACTCACATGCATTGGGGGCATCCTGCCGAAGTCGGAGGGGTGCCACTTGGTAGCTGCCTCTAACACATGTGTGAGAGTTTTAGTTGCTTTTAAGGTTCACTTGCTGTTTGAGTTTCGAACCTTTGTTGGGCCTACGGGTTAGGCTTTTGGACTCGGTTTTAAGTTGATTTAGGTTTTCGGTTAACTAGGTGAGTTGACTGGGTTTTGGCCTAATGAGTTGACTCGGAATGGCCCAGTGAGTTGACTCGACGAGTCGAGTTTTGGGACTCCTAGGGTTTAGACTTCTAGGGTTCTAAGGTTTAGGATTAGGGCTCAATTTAGGGTTTGGATCAAGGTTTAGACGAAGGCTTAAGTTAGGGTTTTAGGTTTAGGGTTTGGATTAGGGCTTAAGTTAGGGTTTAGATCAGGTTTAATTTAGGGTTTTCCTTCCATCGAGACCATTCAATTTCAACAAGTTTATCCGCCGGGGTTAAGTGTCTACATGATTGAATGTCCACCATTAAAAAGCTCCTAGCACCCTCTGTAATGTTTATTTGACATTCAACCAGTTGATTAGGCCATATAGGCCAAGATGAAGAGGAAAAACAAATATCAGCTTGAACCAAAAATTTTGTGGCCATCAAGAACTTTTTAATGGTGAGAGTTCAATCAACATTGTTTTCTGTGATGTGGTTCACTTGAGATTTGGATGTACTTAAATTTTAGGCTCATACCATCAAATGATATGAAAAAATGGTTGAACGGTATGGATGAAACACATACATTATGGTGGACCCCATAGAGCATTGACCGCCACTAGCCGACTGCGTCAGTTTAGATGTATCATGAACGAAATGGACCCTAAATGGAGCAGTTAAGAATGAAAAATATATAATGGTCTTATTTCTAAAAATATGTTCATGATTCAATTGTTAGAATGGTTAAACTAATATGATTTTTATACCGTAACTCAGTTAAGTGAGCTACACAATTTGGTCAGTTAGGCCACGCTTGCCACCATGGATTCAAAGTACCTAGATTGATTTTTTTTTTTTTTTTTTTTTTTAATTTAGAATATCTTAGATTCAAAATTCTCTAGTTGTGTTTGCTACCCTGAATTTAGAAGCCATTGTAATCTATTAGTGTACATGTGTTATGTTTGACATAAAGATTGCAATCAGCCCATTGAAATATATATTTTGGCCAAAATTGATGAAATCCCCAGCCTTAGATGGGCCACAAGATTAGGATCACAACCAATCGACTAACTAGTGTTTTTAAACTATTGATTTACATGAGCAATGTTTGGATTGCTCAAATCATTATATTGAAGTAATTTTATTGATGCAGTTGACAATTTAATTGTTTTAGGAGATCATTCGCAGGGGCCACGTGTACAATAGATTAGTAGTCTAGTGTCACATATTAATTCGGGCAACCAAACGACCAATGGATTTAAAATGCCTTCAAATACCCCTAAATCTGCTGTGCTAGACAACCCTTATATTCTTGTTAATGTTTGGCTGGCATAATATTTTTGAAGTCCTCATGCGAACCTCAGGTAGGGCTCGTTCATTCGTTGCAATAGTGAAGTTTGCCAACCCTTCCTTGCCGGATTCTCTCCTTTCCCTTGTCTCCTATTTGGAAATAGAGAGAGGTATACGGTACTATGGGTGCAATGAGAGCAGAGCGAGAGAGGGAGAGAGAGAGAGAGAGAGGGAGAGAGAGAGAGACAACGTACAAGTAGAAAGAGGAGGAGAAAGGTTGCTTTTTTTTTCTTTCCACACACCCACGCCCACACACTCACACCACAATAGGTGCTCGAACCCATAACCTGGTGTTGAAACTCTTGTGAGTCTACCACTGAGCCATAAGGTTGCAGGCAGGAGAAAGGTTGCTTGCTATAATAATCAAGTACATAAATTAGCTCTTTTTTCCATAGTGTGATTGAGTAAGCCACTAGTTTTCATGTATTGGGTCTTCAATTTAGTTGCCATGTAATTGCATCACTTATCTATAATAACTTGAAATATAACTGATCTATAATAACTTAGAAATGTAACGTGTCATGCTGTCTCTATATGCATTGCAGTAGTAGTAATAATCCCTCTTAAGATCGGCAATGACTTTACACTTACCACGCAGACGAAAAAATTAAAATGGTAGGTCATCTCACAAGTAACGGTCGATGGGGAATTCAAAAATCATACTTGTCCAAAAATGATCATGACCACCCAAGTGTACCTATGGGTGGTTAAGATAGATTACTTGATAGTCCGAATAGACAACGCTGTGGTTATGAGTTTGAGTACCTATGTGGCGTGTGTGGGTGTGAGGGTGTGTCGAAAAAGAAAAAGAACAAAAAAAGTTATAGTAAAAGAATTGGACTGATGGAACGATCTTGACCTCTGATTACTGGGTGCTTGTCTGTTGAAACAAGAGCCATGTTCGGTCTATTGAAATAAAATATTTAAAAAGAATTCAATTGCTAAAAAAAAAATTCATTTCCTATTATGTGTTCAGTTTGGAATTATGAACATGAATTAGGATTGACTACGAATTCCAGCCATAGCACACGTTTTATAAAATCTATATAATTTTTCCGGATCTAAATCAACCAGGTTTTAGTGTCCCTACCCATGATGAATTATAATTATTGGTGCTTCTTATTTTGATATAATCAATTCGACGTGAATTTTTTTTTCATTTTTAACTATACAACATATGTTCACCATTCTATTGCCAAGTAATTAAATAAATGCAAATATTTGCACCATGATACATGTAATTTGAAGCGTTTCATTTGAATAAATTACATGCCCCACATCCAATTCTAAGTGGAACCTGCTTGTGCCCCTGCCATGAGAAGTTCCCATGCAAGAGTCATCAGATACATCATGGTGAGCTCCCACACAGATCTGGTCGGACGCAATCCGCGTCCCTCAGCACCATGCTCCATCCGCCTTGGGGCCACGATTTAGACAGTTTGAATTACGGTACATGATGGAGCACGTACAGTAGATTAACGGCTCAACACCATCACCGAAAATGTCATATAGATTTACCGCAATCTAAACCTTCTAAGCCGTTGATTCCGCCGTAGATTGTGCATACATCAGATTGGTTGTGATCTAACAACCGATCAAGTGTACGTTTATTTCTTGCATTTGGACGTTATATCAGCTTCCATTTTAACCTTTGCCATTTCGACCACCATGATCCATGATTTTTGTCTTGTGATCCATCCATAGTGTGCCCTACATTTATAAATGGGTTAACGCACCCGATGAGGTACCCAAACCCAACCCATTTAGACTCGACTTAGACCCGACCCATTTTAAATGGTACGGGTCTGAGTCAAAGAATAAACCCATTTGCTAAATAGGTTTGGTTCTGGTTTCCTTTATATTAGGCTCGACCCGACCTGGCCCATTTAGTAAGTGGGCGGGTTTGGTCTATGTTTCAAGGGACCTATTTAGCCCATACCCATCCAGACCCATTTTAAGCCTTGTAAAAAGGCTTGCATACTAGATCTAGACCCAAACCCATTAGACCTTACCCATTTATAAATGGGTCTAGGTGGATCTCCCTCTACTTGGCCCAGACCCATTTATAAATGGGTTTGATGGGTTGATTCAGACCTAACTTAGACCTACCCATTTAGTAAAAGAGTCTGGGTCTAAATTTTGGACCCAGGCCCATTTAGTAAATGGGAGGGTCTGGTTTTGGCTAAACCCGCCCTGAACCCGACCATTTACAGCCCTACCCCCTGTTAAGTTGGCAACACACCCACATGGTTAGTCGCACGATGAACCCACCCACCAGTGGGGTTAGTGCATCTCCTTAGCATTCGAACCTAAGACATGCTATTGAAACACCTAAGCGTCTTCCAACTGGGCTAGTAGAACCTACTCCATTACTTGGGGTGAGCATGTGAAAGTGTCTATAGAGCTCACCTTTAACATGCGTGTGATTTACCTTGTTCATCCACTTTAGCATCTTGCTTTTGTCCACAAGGGCTGGTTTAAAATGGTGTAAATACATGTATTTTCTCTCACATCATCAATAAATGCTTAAACCACCATGTTTGAAAGTGAGGACTGGTTGCCATTACATAACACGGAATTCAAAGCCTAAACTTTGTGGGCCTCAGCATGAAATGTGTTTTATCCATGTCATCCATTCATTAGTAGAGATCATTTTAGAGTGCGGGCCCAAAAATGATCTCATGCCTCATTGGTAGACTCACCAGAGTTCAACCATTGTGCTAGGAGTGCCTGGGCATGTAGGGAGTGTGAATGCGTGTGTGAAAAAAAGAGTGCAAAAATTAAAAACAATGTAGATCTTTCATTGACACCATGGTAGTCCCCACTTAGCTCACTAAAGAGGATGCGGAGCTGAGTAGATGGGACCCTAGCCTCAACCAACACGGTGCAGCCCTTAATAGTCACAGACACAGCGTAGTCCCCACTCAGCTTACTAATAAGGATGCAAAGCTGAGTAGATGCGACCCTAGCCTCAACCAACACTGTGCAGCCCTTACAGCCACAAACAGATGGTAGTCCCCCCTAGCTCAACCAATATGGTGCGGCCCTTGTAGTGGGGCTCACCTTTAGGCATGTATTGTATATTCATGCTGTCCAACTTGTTGATAAGGTCACAAACAAATGGATGAAGGGAAAAACAAATATGATCTTGATCCAAATTTTTGTGGCCCATAAGAAGTTTTTAATGATTAAACACCACTATTTCCTACATTTTGGTCTCAATATGGATCTGCTTAATTTTTTGGGTCCATGCCCCAAAAATGATTTGAAAATATGAATGGACAGCATGGTTATACAATACATACATCAAGGTGGGCTCCACAGTCAGGGCAGCACCATGATGGTGAGACCGGGGTCACACCTAATCCACTCCCTCTGTACGAAATGTGAGAAAAGTTGTTGTGTTGGAAGTTAGGTGGGGCCCATCGTGATGTTTGTAATATATCCACCTATCCATCCATTTTCAGAGCTTATTTTAGGAAATGCGGCAAAAAACGAGGCAGATTTAAAACTCAAGTGGACCATGTAAGAGGAAACAGTGGGGATTAATTGACCATCGTTGAAGCCTTTGTATGATCACAATTGTTTTGTATCATGTTAAGTTTTTGGTGTTTTTAGTTCATTCTCATGAGAATGATCTTATAAATAGTTTGAATGACATATAAACATCAAGGTGGAGCATAGGAAGGTTTAATGGTGGGCATTTCTTTCGTGGTTTTCCCTCTCTGGTGGCCTACTTAGACTTTTGGATTTACCTAATTTTTTTCCTCATGTCTTAAAATGATCTTGCAAAATGGATGGATGGGATGGATTTCTAACAAACATCATGGTGGGCCCACCTAGCTTCCCAAAGTAGGAACTTCCAAACGAAGGCTTTTCCAATAAATCCACCCCAAGCGTGCGCTACTTGGCTGTATGTGACCCTGGGGCCCACCTTGATGCACGATCTATTTATCCCTGCCTTCTATCTTTTTGCCCCTCATTTTAGAGCATGACCCAAAAACCATAAGTAGATTTAAATCTCACCATACGAAATAGATTAGTGGTGATTGAACATCCACTATTAAAAAATCCCTAAGCCCTAGCTTAATGCTTACTTGTTATCCAACCGGTTGATAAGGTGACATAGATTTGGATGAAGGGAAAAGAAACAAATATCGTTTTAATCCAAAATTTTATTTTATCCACAAAAAGTTTTTAATGGTCGAATGCCACTGTTTGCTATGTTTTGGTTTATCTGAGATTTGGATCTGCTTAATGTTTGGGCTTATGCCACAAAACGACTTCGAAATACAGGGGGCCACGGTGATGTTTGTGATAAACTTATTTCGTCCATCCGTTTTTGGAAGATCATGTTAAGACAAGAGACAAAGAATTAGGTGAATTTGAAACTCAAGTGGCCATACAATTCGAAACAGTGAAAAAGAGTTGCCTACCATTTAGACTTTTTTGGCTCCATCACAATGTTCATATGCAAAATCCTAGCTCATAAAAGTGGTTCAACTGTTTATAAGGTCATTCATTACCACTGGGATGAATGAAAAGAACAAAAATATTAACCTAATCCAAAGCTTGTACAACCCCATGAATGTTTCAACCGTGGACGTACATCTCTACTATTTTTAGTTGTGGGCCCACTTGAGCTTTAGATCTGCCCCAATTTTTTAGCTCATGTCATAAAATGATTTGGAAGAATTTATCACAAACACCATCGTAGACCCACTTGAGCTTTGATAGGAGTCCGGTTGGCGTCCATACCAAGCTATGGAGGGGCCCACCGTGATGTATCTGTTTAAGGTCAATTTAAGGTATGAATCTTAAAAAAAGAGGCCCATTCAATACTCAAGTGGGCCACACCAAATAGTGAACTGAACCTGATGATGTCATCACTATAGTAGTAAGGATGATGTCAAGGTTCAGTCACTATTTGGTGTGGCCCAACTGAGCGTTGGATCTGCCTCGATTTTGGGACCATATCCTAACACGATCTTATAAAATGAATGGACGGAGTCGATGAGCAGATACATCATGATGGGCTCCTCCACAGCTCAGTATGAACGTGAGGAAGGACGCAAGCCAACTCCCTCTAGATCTACCTCTTTTTAGCTCATGCAATAAAATGATTTGGAAAAATTTGTGAATGGAGTGAATTTATCACAAACACCATCGCCTAACTTTGGATCTCTAAACATTGGCTGCCACTACTGCTACTTTAAGTGTTTTAAATGAAGGGCATTTTAGTCTTTTACTAAATATGATTTTATAGCCACGTGGACTTGGAGTAGTAACGACATAAGACAGTGCAGAAAAGGTTGGAAGATTACTTTAAATATTTTAAAGCTAAGTAGATTTTTGAAAATAAACCAAAAGGTAAGTGAGTTTTTATAAATGCTCCTTTCATTTTTGGGCAAGCTTGGGACTTTCAGTGAACCCTCCATTATGGACTAGGCAGTGGAAAAGCTGGGCCCACATGATATATGTGTGTTATCCATGCCGTCCATACATTTCTACACATCCTTTTAGGGCATGAGCTGGAGTTGATTGCGTGTGACCCAGACAGAGAGATATTCCCATGCCTGGGGCTATGTGGGGTCCTGCAAAGATATCTATCACAAATCCACTCCGTCCATCTGCTTTGCAATACCAATTCGTCAGGATTCTAAAAATCAGTCAGATTCACAACTCATGTGGGCCATACCACACGAAACAGTAGAGATTGATTGCGTGGGGGTGACTGAAGTTTTGTATCAGGATGATCTGTGTGCCTATAGTTTAGCTGGGTGGTAATAGCCCTACCAACGGTTTAGATATCATATAAATATCAGAGAGGTTTCAATGGTGGCGTCATCATCCCCACTGCTTCCTGGGTTATGGTCTAGTTTAGCTTCGGATCTGGCTCAATTTTAGCATCATGTCCTAAAATGAGATGGAAAAAATGGATGAACGGCGTGGATAAAACACATACATCATGGTGGGGCCACAAAGCTTTCACTGTGGAATCGTTGCCTGACTTTGCCGTTTCATCACGCCTGGACTCGGATTCGTTGGTGACTAGGAGACTCAGGTTCGATAGTGACCCCTCCGAGAGGTACGGGTCGGTGCAATGGGCCACTAATGCTTTATATCCAAGCCGTCTATCCATTTTTCCGGCTCATTTCATGGCATTAGCCCATAAATGAGAGAGATCCAAATCTCAAGTGGACCACAAGACAGGAAACAGTCGTGACATTGCCGTTTCACCACGTTTGGACTCGGATTCGACTGTGACCTCTCCATACCGAGTTCTTGGTACTGGTTGATTAGTTAGGCCCCACCATAATGTATATCCATACCGTCCATTTATTTTCCAAGATCATTTTAGGGCATCGTCTCAAAAATGAGATAGGCCCAAATCTCAAGTGGACCACAAGATAGGAAACAGTCTTGATTGAACGCCCGCCATTAAAAAATTCCAAGGGCCTACTGTAAGGTTTATTTGCCATCCAATCCGTTGATTAGGTCACAAAGACCTGGGTGAAGTAAAAACACAAACATCGAATTATCCAAAACTTGTGGCCCAAAGAAATTTTTAACGGTGGGTGTTCAACCACCACAGGTTCTGTGGCAGGGTCCACCTGAGATTTGGATCTGCCTCATTTTTTGACTGATTCCTTAAAATGAGCTGCAAAAGTGGATGGACGGTTTAGATAAAATACATACATTATTGGGGTCACCACCGAATCAGAGTCAATGGACCGGTCAAGCACGGTGATAGTTTATCCCTATTCTCACTGGTGGTGGATTAGATATTACCCTTACTGCGGGTCCCACCTTGTTGATTTTTTTATATATCCACACCGTTTATACGTTTTTATGGTGTATTTTAAGACGTGTTTCAAAATATTAGGCAGATCCAAAACTCAGGTGGATCACACCATAGGAAACAATGGTGATTGAACGCACACCATTAAAAACTTCCTACGGCCCACTGTATTGTTCATTTACCATCCAGACCGTTGATAAGGTAAAAAAAGACCTGGATGTAGGGGGGATAAAAATATCAGATTGATCAAAAACTTTTATGGCCCATAAATTTTTTTAATGGTGATTCACCATTGTTTTCAATAATGTCGTCCACCTGAGATTTGGATCTACTTAATCTTTGGAATCACATCCTAAAATGAGGTGGAAAAACGGATGGACGGCGTGGATATACAATATATTCAATAAGGTGGGCCCCACACGGTAAGTGTAACACCTAATCTGCTCCCCTCAAAACGATGGTGAGTAATCCACGCGCAAATGGTATGTTCTTACACGATCCGGTCCCTCTCAAAAATGGTGGTAAACAATCAGCATAGATATCTTGACAGAGGGAGATTCGGAGAAAAATCAAAATCTTGCATGAGCGAGCGAACGCCCTTCAAACATGGAAGAAGAGAAGAGGAGAGCGTTTCTTTTCATCCTTCTCTCTCTTTACTTTTGGATTTTTTCTTCTGAATAGGAAGAAAGGGGGGAAAAAAAAAGGAGTCGTTTGATGCGGTAGCAGTAGAGCGAAAATGATAACATGGATGAAACAGATGCAGGCTGCGTTTGGCACCTCATTCTTATGGCTCGTTTGCTTGATTTACTTCACCCAGGTTTGATTGTCTCATGCCTCCTTTTCATTTGATTCTTGGATGCTTGAGAATTTTGGTAGCTCTGGTTTGATTTTGTTTTTGAATGGATCGACGAGGTCCCATTCAAATCTTAATTGAATTCCAGATTCCAAGCTTTTAATTTGCAATTGAATTTTAGCATTTAATTGTTTCCTTTAAAGGGTCAGTTACTTTTATATAATTAGGGTGGTTTTATTGGAGTAATTATTGTAATGCTTGTATAATGGATTGTAATGCAAGCCATAGAGGGCATGGAAATAACAACTCTCCTTTTACGTAATCTCTTCCTTCTTCCTATTCTCTTCACCTTCATTCTCTCCCAATCTTCCCTGCTTACCCCCAAATCTCATCTCTTTCCCTTCTCAATTCTACTTCCTCCTCACATTCAATTAAGGAACACATCATGGATCTTGTTTTGGTGTCTTTAAGAGATGGTTCTTTTTGGGATTTGAGTTTTTTTTTTTTTTTTGGATTTGGGTTTTGGGGTATTGAGATTTTGGGTCTTGGGTTTATGAGTTGGTGTGGATGGATTTCTGATATTGGGTCTTTTTTGGATTTTGATGTTCTGACTTTCTTGTGTTGTTTTGCGTTTGGATAATTTTCTCTCTTTTTCTCTTTTTCCTTTTTTGTGATGTTGGGTGCCTTCAATTTTCAAATTGTAGCGAGAAGCTTAGGGCCTGTTTGGATGTACCACAAATCATCATTGGGATCTTGGTTAACACCCATTTGATCACCTTCTTTGTTGCCAACAAAGAGCATGCATGCGTGTTTTTATGAGTAACCTGTAAAGGGTGAATTTCTGCTGAAATTGAATGTTTACGTTCAAGTTGAATTATGTGGAGCGCATCGGATCTACCCAAACGGATGCTAATGCATCTTGATGAATTGGATTAGAGGAACTGGGGGTCGGGGATAATTTTACCTAAACTGCTTTCTTTGAGTTTGGAATTTTTATTGGTAGTCCTCAAAAGTATTCCTTGATTCTTATGCTAGGACATTGATTGCATTGGATTTTCTATTGGGGGACTACGTAGGGGTCGTTTGGATGCCGGTAAAGTCTTAACTTGTACAGTTTACATGCAATTCCGTTTGGCTTTTAAGTGGTAATCTGTTTACAGATTGTGTGTTTGGCTAACCTGTAAAGTGTTTACAATGGATAAAGTAGGTATTTGTACCGTATATTTTGGGAGGTAAACCTTCCAAAATCCGCGAATCACATAAGGACTAGATTTTTTTTTTTTTTTTTTTTTTTTGGGGGGGGGGGGGGGGGGGGGGGGGGGGGTTCTAAGAGAGTATTAAAACATGCACACACTAGATGGATTGGATGTCCTCCACCCATCACAGTGGGCCCAAATGCAATCTAGAAGTTTTTAATGGTGGACGTCCCATCCTTCCATCGTGTGGTCCATTTGATAATCAACGAGCTATTTTTTTAGGGCCATAGGAGAGCATCAAGGGAAGCACATGATGGATAGATTAGATGCACCATACACATTACGGTGGACCCCACATATCATGAGTCTATATCAGCCATTGTGTTCTACTATGTATAATGCCATTTTATCTGTAAAGACTTTACCTGTAATCTGGTTTTAGATTGCAGCTAAAAGTTGTAATCTGTTTACAGCCTGTAAAGCCTTTACAGGCAAATACATGCATCCAAACAACCCATGTAATCCGATTACCTGCAATCCCTTTACAATTTAAGGACTTTATAGGCATCCAAACGACCCCTTAAAGAAAAAGAAAGGAAAGTTTGATCGAAGAAATAGAAATGAAGGTTGGCGTTTTTGTCTATGACTCAGTTGACATGGAAAAAAGAATCACGTGCGCATTTGTGTTCGCGCTTGAATCCTATCTTGTGTAACCATTTGCACCAACAAAATCTTGGCGCACGGCCCTTCGTGTAGCCTTCCCTCTCATCCACGTTGAAAGACTTCCTGGTGTGTGGCCCTCTATGGGAGCCTTCTCTAGTGCTTGCCACCTCATGCATCATCTCATGCAAAGCCCATTTATACTTCATCTCATGTATAAAATGCTCATCTCCTCATGCTTCCTCAGGGGGAGAAGGAGAGGAAAGAGAGGGAGTGACTCTTTTGCTTCGCGGCCTCTAGAAATTCATTAAGCATTGTCGAACTATACATAAGAGAGAATGCGCACGCCCATTTGAAGAGGCTTTTATTGATATGGGTTCAAATATACATTTTTTGGTGTGGTCTGGCACATGCCCTTAATTATGTTTAATTGAAATACCCTTGATTCTAAAGCAAAGATCAAGAGAACAAGATTGCTTGCATAGCGTAAGGAAAGTAGAGTAATGCATGCAATGCATGTGCCTAACCTGGGATCCTTCATATTCAAGGTGTTTGGATCATTGGTCTGAGGCATTCATAGTGTTGGGGACTGATTAGCCTTAATATTTGTCCCGCGTAGCAAGATAAAGGACACGCATGCTACCTTGACAGCGAGCATAGGGTCTCTTGAGAGCATACTGAGAGTTGTACTGTCATCCAAATGAGTAGCAGGGTGTGCTCATGTAGCTTCCCCTTATGACTAGTTAGTATCAAGTATTGAATGGATGATTGAACTTGGATTGGCACAGGGCCATATGAAGATGAGAGTGAAGAGGATCGGTGCATGACTTCGTTCAAGTATAAGATGAAAATGCGTCAGGGGGATACCCTGCACGTAGTATAAGATGAAAATGCGTCAGAAGCTTAGAGCGGAGCTTAGAACTATGATTAAGTCCCTGGGGGGGGGGGGGGGATTAGGACCATTTTGAAATCCTTTAAAAACCTCTTGCTTAATTAAACTAGTTAAGTAAGAACACTTAGCTTTCAAGCTTAAGTAAGTCCAATCACAAAGGCTACAAAAGATAATGCAATTAAGCAAACTAACCTAAGCATATAGATTATAATGATGCAACATGTTGGGCTTCTAATCAATATGCAATTATCTACACGACAAATGGTATGACTACCTAAGCAACTAGTCTAGAAAGCTATATAGACAATATGAGATCCATCATGTTGGGCATATGTCTAAAAGCCAAGTGAACATACATCTTGTGTGTGAATGTGCCTATCTAGAACATAGCATTCAACTCATTCAACATTCATATATTTCAACAATTAAATAGATAATGCATGAATAGAAGAGTGCTCAAACACAACGGTATATAGTGGTTCGGTTTCCCTACTCCACTCCCGGTTGTCGTACTCATCCCTTGAGCACACCAAAATTCACTAAGAGAGTTTAAATCAGGTTCCTTCCAACCTAGGTGTTTTAAATTGGTTCCACCCTACCGGAGAGTTTAACAAAGTTCATTCCAACCTATGACGGAGATTTTAAAGTTCATCTCTCAACCTAGATATTTACGGGTTCCATCAAACCCAGGAGTTTGACAAGGTTCCTTTTAACTTTTCAGTTCCAATCTAAGAACCTAGCGTACACTCCCGCCAAAGGCTTCCCTTGGAGACTTGTTCGAGTTTGATTCCAAACTCTTACAATCAATCCTCCACAAGGAAAGAGTGCAACCAGACTCTTCTACTTGACAACTTACTTGTCGGATTGAGCCCCTTGTTTAGCGTCGCTTGGGTTGCTTGATCTCCACTCTCCTGTGCCTCAATCAGCTCCCCGTTGCTCCCCCAATCATGTCGCTGATGCGTTGCCAATGCCTCAAATCCAACGATCAATCACCTCGCATGTGGTGCTCTTTTGAGATGCCCAAGGTGATAGGAGATAGGTTGAATCTTTTACAATAGGTTTTGTGTTGCAAGCCTAGAAGGATTCACCTATATGGATTTCTAGAGAGGTTTAGACAGAGGATCTATCTATGGTGTAGGTGCCTAGAAAACGGCTGGCAACGTCTAGTTGTCGGTCGACCTACAGAACCTGTTGGTCGGCCGACGGAGGGCCATCGATTGACTGATGATGGCCATCGGTCGGTCGAATTAAGGCCTATACAATGTTTTGTTTCTGTTCACTTTTGGGCCTTTATCGGTCGGTCGACCAGACTATCGGTTAGCTGATACCTTGCTGTTGGCCGGTCGATGGTTGGTATGGTTTTGGTTTAGGTTCAAGGGTTTTGGCTCACCAAGGCATCTCTGATTTACCTATTCCTTCTTCCTTGATGTAGTTGTCTTCTTGAGTCTTTGATTTTTGTCTTCTTTGGGCTCAACCAACACTTAGACACATGGATCTACGTAATTGACAAATAAGGTGCACTAGTATGTCATAGAAAAATGCTCTAACATAAGATAGGCAGCATAGGGCTGTGCCAGTTATGAGACAAGCAACGTAGTTTTGTGCCATGCATGACACAGGGAGCTCTGGACTGTGTTTGGGTAGGAAGGGAATGTACGGTTGTGTCTGTGTAGGCAATGAGCTTGTAGTCATGTCTGTGTAGGCAGCGCAGGGCTGTGTGTATGTAGGCAATGAGCTTGTAGTCAGATGGCACTGCTTATGCATGTACTGGGTAGCACGAAAGTGAGCATGGGCGAGAGCAGCATTGACGGTGCTTGTTTAGATAGGCGAACGAGTCCAGATTTGTGCTCCATTGGGAAACCGACGTTGGGCTTGTCCCCATAACCTTGCTGGTGCCATCGCCTAAGCTCGCTAGCTTGTATGAGTGCGTAAGCATCTCTCTTCACCTATTTGTGAGCGGGCGTGGGAAAGAAAGGGTAACGGCTAAAGGTCCTTAAAGAGGAATTTCTGAATCTTTGAAATGAAGACCCCGGGGGGTATTTATAGAAGTTGAAGTATGTGACCTCTCAGGGGTTGCACCACTATAGGGCTGGGGCAGCTGGCGCTAGGACTTCGTCGCCACTGTGGGCCAGGGCCAAAACTGTGCTACGCTACTACAAGGTCGGGACTGGGGTGGCGCTCTGCCATAGTGGGGCTACGAAGGCGCGGCGTAGAAGGGCCACTCCTCTTCCTCTCCCTCTGATGAAGTATGAGGAGATGGACTTTTAATACATGAGATGAAGAATGCGATGGCCTTTGCATAAGATGAAGCACGAGGGAAGGCTGCATGAGGTAGTCTTTCAGCACGGACGCAGGAGGGAAGGCTCCCACGAAGTGTCGCGGATGCGGCCGTGCATGTGGTCCTTTTTTTCATGTCAAGAAACTCGAAGAGGTTTCTCCCTAAACGTAGCGGTGTTTTAAAACATGACCAAACTGGCAGTTTGACCGAATTGGAGCAAATATGCCCACTTAACTGGTCCTCATTGTAGACCTGTCCCACTCATTTAGGTCAACTTAATTCTCATGATTGTTTGGCAAAGTTCAATAACTGCCTACTTGACATCACTGATAAGCTGGCATATCGCTACCATGTGGAGCTGTACTTGCTGAAAACCATGAAAATTTAGAAAAATTCAAACAGCTAAAAGCATGCAAACAGATTAATGTCATGGCAACTGAGAAGCAGATACAAAAAGCAAGAGCATATGCAAAATAGATAGATTTACGTGGTCCACTTCCTAGAGGAAGCTATGTCCACAGGAGAAGAAAATTGGAAAGCCACTGTGCAAAAGTACATGGTACAATAGAAAGCCACATCTATTGTACCCTAGCTTGGTATCCCAGATAGTGTGTATCACCTATCCTGACGTGGTGTAGGCCCAGGATCAACTCTTACCACATGAGTTTGGTGAATGCCCTGTGGATAAAAATAAAAAGAACAAAGAAAAAAGAAAGCCACCTCTAAAATGAGGTTTTGTATCGCCTTAACCTAATCAGAGTGGGTTGTGATTTTGGTAATACCAAAATACCCTAGAGTTTTTGCGTAAAGGGCAATGCCCTTTGCATCCCTCGTATGGAGCATGCCTCAAGTCCCCGCTAATTGAGGCAGGGTTTAATGGCGTACACTAGGCCCACAGATCAGCTAAAACTGAATACGAAGGTCGCGTCATGATGATGTGAAATTCAAACAGTTCAAAGTAGCTACCGAACCTCGTTAAGTTGAATTACGTGCTTGATCTTTTTTCTACCTTTAAGTATGTATGTATGTATGTATGTATGAATGTATGTATATGTCTTTCAATATCATCACAAAGCATACAAATGTGTCAACTTGATAGATTTCCAAGGTTGACATTTTGAACTACTCCTGCATCTGATTGAGATCGTAGATGGATATATAGGTAAAGTTGGTGTCCAAAAATGTGAAAAACCTCGTAAACCAATGCAGTTATGTTAATGCCAATAGGCATATAGCCTTCAACATGTGCTACTCCATTTCCCACATTTGACCCTCCCTTGTAGATGGCAGGCTAAGTTATGACACAGATCAAAATCATTACTTGCCCAGGTATCAGTCCAGAGGGCCGTCCGCTCATTTATAAAAAATGTGATAGGATGCAAGTAAATATTACGAATTCAAAAAGATCCAATTGTCTTAATAGCAGGATTTCAATATTATAAGCCATATTTTAGTTAGAGAGGGATCGAAATATATTGTTTTTCCAATTTATTGTTTCAAATACCGTCTCATGCCTTTAGCAATTTATTGTTTCAAATACTTTATACGTTGACCAGTAAACAGAAACTACTTTGTAGAGGCAGAATGGTATACGTACTATTGCTTTTTCATTTCAGTAGTGTTTAATGATATGCCACTTGGAAGTTTTTCATATGCCCCCTCACATCAATGAAATATATGGTTTTATTTTGTCACCATCATCACTATCATCCTAGCATTGTCCCAGCTATTTGGGTTGGCTAGGATTTCCAGTGGCTGATTGGCATAAGTTCAATGAATGGCTGCCCCACCTGACGTCAACCCTCCTTTACCAATGATAGGGACCGATTGGTTTGGTGCATTACACCAAGCAACGGTTTTCTTGGTCCTTCTAAAAATTTATTTTAAGCATAGTTCTTTATCGAATTATTTTTCCAAACAATAGTTGAATTTGTTCTATTTAACTTTTTCTTCGTAATCAAATGCCATTTAGCTTTTTCAATAATATAAGAAGTTTGACTACTTTTTCCAAGTCTTATTTGCTTGCACGTGAATGCAGGGTTTCAGATCCTTTGTATGGACAGCAGTTTCTTACCAGCTCAAGGACATTCTTAAGTTGTCCCCCTCAGCATCACAGTTTGTAGTATCAATAGCATTTTTCCCTTGGAGTATAAAACCATTTTATGGGTATGATCTCTTCTTACACTCATTCATCTCTTTTTTCTAACTCATTCCATTTGAAGGTCTTATGGATCCCACAGAAGAACTTCTGATTTATTATATTAGGAATGCTCCTATGATTTTGCTTGCTTAATTGAGTTCCATGAACTTGGAGTGCGCACCAAAACATCTATACCATACGCATGGCATTTCTGTATGGTGATAAAGAAATAGAATTGTTGACTTGGTGGGCCAACTTTTGGATGGGCCATGACGCATAAAGTAAGGGGATCATAGATGGTAGCCGTGCGATTAATGGCCTGCAAAATGGACGGTTTAGCTTGAAAAATGTGGAAAAGTCCACATAAGGATGGTCCACCATAGTCGGATGGTTGGTTCTGTCAAATCACTATGAATTTTATCTTGGCCAATTCACATGGTGGTCCATCAAACCAACAGACCAGCTGCTGCACACGTTTACCATGTGTATGGTGGAGTCATCAATTCATAAATTTCAATGAATTTGTATCCGATATTCTCACACACTATGTTTGTAATTGCCATCAATTTGCTCAAAGCAGAAGGCTTTTTTTTTTCATGCAGAATTTTGTCAGACTGTATTCCCATTAGAGGTAGGAAAAGAGTGCCATACTTAGTCATCGCAACTACACTCTCTCTTGTACCATGGCTTATAATGGGTCTAAAAACATCCGTGAGGAGTTCACGTCTACCCCTCACAGTTGTCTTAACAGTACAAAACCTAGGTTCTGCGATGGCAGATGTTGTAATCGATGCGATGATTGCAGAAGCTGTTCGGTCGGAGAGGTATGTGCATGTTCATGTGTATTTAAATATATTATTTTGTGCTGGACAAATGCTACTTGCAGGCACACATCTACAAACATTGTGACTCTAAGCATGCCAACATGGCAAACACGTTTGGTATCTGGGTTGTTCATCAGGAAGGGCCCATCAGTGGAAGTGCCCAAGCTAAAAAATCAGGCTGATCTGCTCTTCAGGCCACCCATATGTGTATGGAAAATGGATAAACTGATGGTTGCATTCTGCATACATATGCGGTCCCCATAATCATTGGGCCAATCTGATTTTTGAGTTAGGGAACATTTGCCATAGTGCTTATCTGATGAACCAACAGTACCTATCGCATGCATGTCACATTGGCATGTGGGGGTGTTTGCTGTTTTTGGTTGCTGATGGGCCTTTGCAGTTGCAAGTAGCATCTGTCATTTTGTATCTGTAATCAAAAGAAGCTGACTTGATGTCTTGCTTTATATCAGGGCATCATTTTCTGGAGATCTCCAGTCAGTATCTTGGTCAGCAATGGCCTTAGGTGGAATATGTGGGAGTCTTCTAGGGGGATACACATTAGCCAATTTACCGATGGATATGATTTTTCTTCTTTTCTCTGTTCTCCCAACGATCCAACTATTATCTTGTGGTTTGGTCAAGGAGACTCCTTTAGGCAGTGGTACCTTGCTGGATCATGCAGACTCTAGAAGTTCTAATAACCCAGGGAATTATGTGGTGAATGGAAATGCAAGGACATCATCAGATTCAGATGATCCACAACAGAAGCTGGAAAAGGTTGAAACATCCAAGGGTGGCACTGCGAGAAGGAGAAAGAGAAGTCGCAAAAATAATAAAGGGCAAGCAATCATCAAAGAACCTGAGATTCAGCATAAGTCCTTCATCATGAGATCCTTCCTTTCTCTAAAATCGGCCATTTGTAGTTTGTGTCGGGCATTTAGGCAGCCCATCATACTAAGGTAAACTGCAAGGGGTGCATGATGCTTTTTTTTTTTTTTCCACGCTCTGAAGAATGCTACTATGATGTTCACACTTCATGGGGCTTCATGGAGTTTGATGTGGTACAGAACGAAACAGCTCTATTCATACACGGCACTTTTTGGATGGTGATAAGAACTGTTGATTTGATGGGCCACTGAGCAGATGTCCCATCTTAAATACACTTAAGAGAAATTAGTTTTTGGGCAGGGGCTGCCACATGGCAGCTCCTACTCCCTTCTTTTTCTTCTTATTACATGATCCATCCCTTCATCGCTCCATTGCCTCTTCACCGTTCATCAACGTGAATAACACCTGAGATGTGTGGGCACGATGTGTAGTGTGTGTGGCATCCACTCCATCCATTAAGTGGGCCATTCGCTACTAGGCTACCCTTTAAAATGAAGAAGAAGAAGAAGAAGAAGAAGAAGAAGAAGAAAGGGGTGACCTGCTTGATCAACGGTTTCAATCGCCATTTTTGCCACATATATAATGGAAATGACACTTATTGGCATTCTGCGCAGCGTAGTTCTCTTAGTTATTATTCTCTATATTTTTCTTTGCAGAGGCTTCTGTTTAAATGCCTTCCTAATTGCAATGTTTTGTTGTTTTTGAACTTGTGGGAAGGCCAGACCAATGGCATGGTTTTTCTTTGCACACGTTACTGTTCCAAACCTCTCAACAGTCATGTTCTATTACCAGACCGAGTTCTTACACTTGGAACCATCCTTTTTGGGGACTGTACGCGTGGTTGGATGGTTTGGACTCATGCTTGGAACATTTATCTACAGTCGCTATTTGAAGCACATGAAGTTAAGAAGAATACTCATGTAAGTAATTTAGACATATTTTCTTTGGAGTTCCATCTCAGCCTAATGATTTCCATTATTTATTTTGTATAGTTGCTTTGCGCAATAGTAGGTGATGTGTGTTCCACCATGGCAAGACCCCTTAATAAGGAGCAAAACAAGAAGAGGATAACTAAGAATAAAAGATAGGAGAGGAAGACGAGAAATCGTCGTCGTCATCTTCATCATCATCTAAGCGTTTTGCCAATTAATTGGGTTCCGCTACATGAATCCTGATCTGTCATTCCACCGTATCAAGGGCCATACCTTCAGCCAGACCATAGGTCATCAAGTCTTTTCTTTCTACATCCATCCATGTTCTTTTGGGCCTTCCCCTTGCCCTTTACAGCCTTCAACTTGTACTCACTCACTCCCCCTAACCGATGCAGTTTTTGGTCTTTGTTGCACATGATCAAACCTCTAAGTCCACTTTCCCTAAAAAAAATTCTTCTTTTCCTCATCTTATTACCTATTGGTGCTACTACCAAGTTCCCTTGAATGCATTCATTTCAAATTCTATCCTTCCTCGTCTTGTTACTCATCCATCTCAACATCCTCATTTCAGCTACACTCATCCTATGTACACGTTGTTCGTTAAATGCCCAACAGTTTGTCCCATGAAGCATGTCTGGTATTATAGCTATCCTTTAAAATGTCCCTTCCAGTTTTTAGTGGTAAGGAAAATTAGAAAAAAAAAAAAAAAAAAAAGGAGAGAGGAGCTGAAAACTGGGACCTACAACTAATATATATATATATATATATATATATATATATATATATATATATATATATATATATATATATTCTATTTTCCCCCCTTTTCTTTTCTGCAGTTATTTTTTTTTTTGCTTCAGAAAGTCCAGTATTAGTAATTTTCTTTTCTTTTCTGGTCATTGGGCTAATTAAACAACTGCATAGTCTTTGTTGTAGCAATCCTGCATGCTCTGCCAAAAGATTGTATGTTTTTGGTTGTCATCGTTGAATTTTGTGTAGAAATGCAGCCCGTTCTGTATACTTTCTGTTTCATGGTAAACCAATGATGCTAGTTTCTTGTTATTTGTGAATTTGGTGCAGGTGGGCTCATGTTGGTCTGGCTATCATGAGCCTTTTCGATCTTGCTCTAGTATCTAGATTAAATGTCCAGTATGGCATACCAGATAAGGTTATGGTGCTTTGGGGGTCTGCTCTCTCTGATGTAATCAGCCAGCTGAAGTACGTTCCCTGTCCTTCATTCACCCTTCTTTTTTGCTTTTGTTCTTGTAAAGTGCTATACATGCCCATGATGACAAAATCAAGAAAAAGCATAAAACATACAAATATATGCCATCCAGACTCTCTAGTCATGGAATGTTGATACATCATGCAAGAAAAAAACATGTATACATACTTTCTCAATGTGTATATGGCATTGCATATAAAATATACAGAAAATGCATGCGTACATACGTGTAAAATACATGCATGCTTAGGTGCTTACATGCATCCAGACTTTTCAGACATATGGTGCATACTGGAGCCTTCTTGAAGCCTAAAAGTAAAATATGTAGTTCTGTCAACTTCTCTAAGGGCCTGTTTGGATACTACCAAATAAGTTACTTTTCGACTGAACTTAAGATGTTAAGTTACCTTTGGCACTTAAGTTCATTTGGCAAGTATAATTGAAATGTAACTTATCTCTTAAAAATTACTTATCTTAATAAGTATTTTTTTTAGCTTTTTGACTTTTGACTTTTCTACTTATCTCTCTCATGTCACACTTTTGCTCTTTTTTTTTTTCTTTTTTTTTTTTTCTTTCTTGAGTTAGTACACACCCACACTTAAGTCACCCTCCAATGTTAATTAACCACCCTCCAATTTGGCTTTTCTACTTATCTCTCTCAGGTCACGCTACATATCAAAGTTCTCTCTCATGGTTCACTCAATTACTGCTCTCTCATAACTTCCATATCAAAGGAGGCCCCACATGATGGACTGTCCCATCAAAGGTGGGGCTCACACAGTGGACGGCCCACATCAAAGATGGGCCCTAAATTAATTGGTGCAAGATCCAATCCACCAATCAGGTTGATCTGATCTTCTACATCTTTACCAAAAATGGTTCTAGTCCACTCACCATGTGGACTGACTATTGGAAACAAGTGAATGGGTTAGAAAGCTTCAGCCAAGTCTTCCAGAGCCGTACACTTGTTTTGCAGACTGTAGCTCACCTGACCAGTGGATCAACCTGATTCTTGTGCAGGGCATCCATATAGTGGTCCCGTTCTGATGGATGGACTGTATCTCGGACCAATCGTGCTATGCTATCACATGCATGGCATGTACATGAGCTTTATTGCACACACGTGGGATTAGAAAAGCTCATTCTGTTAGCAAAACTGCCTCAACGCTTAGCTTTTTCTTTTCATGTCAATATGTTGCTTATTATATGTAGATTTGAAATTTTCTTTTGAAAGGTTACTTATCAATGTGTTATTACCAAACATACTTATTTACTTATTGGCTGATAAGTATGTTGTTTACCAAACATACTTATTTGCTTAATAAGTAAAAACCAAGATAAGTAACTTACGTGATAAGTAACTTATCTTAAGTAACTCACAATCCAAACGGGCCCTAAATGACTTAAATACCACCTGAGAGCATGAAGTGCATAGGGAGAAAAGAACAGGATATTCTTCACTTATGCAAAACGAAATGCCTGATGCCCCTTTTAAAAGGATTGCAAGTATTTCCTTGATTTCATTGACGGCATTGCTATCTTAGGCTGCATTTGGATGCACAAATGAATTGAACTGTGGATGGTTGGTTCAAAGTTTGAACAAGAGCGAAAAATGACCAATTTGTATGGTGTTTTGGGGTATTTGTAATGAGGAAATACTTCAAAGTGCTTTTACATTCGTTTTGTTTCCAACTTGAAAGAAGCGTAATTGCAATTTGGAGCCCAATCCATCAATATCAATGCTAAATGATTCATTTCGATGGTGCATCCAAAGGCACCCCATTAGTTTTTCTTTTTCCAATTCCATCATCCAATTTGTGACAACCAAATCAGGTTTTTGTTTCATTAGCTTGAGCTTATCACATTAGTACTCGGAGTGATCGAATTGGGAACATCATTGCAAGAAAATTAGATGAAATTTTGACAATGACCTTTGAAAGGGGAAACAGTTGAAGGATATTAGAGCCTGTTAGATGGAAAGAAAGAAGAATTGCTATGATTTTCTAGCATTGACTATGTTTCTCTTGCACATATCACGTGGGCACCACATCTACTTTACCACTGGTGTGCGCCTCTTCTACCAATCAGGAAAAATAGAACTTAAGTGGCAAGCTCAGATGCAAGTTTGGTGTGAACCTATCACAGTACATGTGGCACACACATTATGTATCCAAATTGTACATATCCTAAGACCGCTGAGAAGGAACATAGCTCAAAAATCACACCGTTCATACAATCTTTACCAGCTGATTTTGCCAGTGGAATTTGGACTGTGGACTGTTTAATCACACCGTTCATACAATCTTTACCAGCTGATTTTGCCAGTGGAATTTGGACTGTGGACTGTTTAATCACACCGTTCATACAATCTTTACCAGCTGATTTTGCCAGTGGAATTTGGACTGTGGACTGTTTAATCACACCGTTCATACAATCTTTACCAGCTGATTTTGCCAGTGGAATTTGGACTGTGGGCTGTTTCCTTAACACTGTATTTTAAAAGACTGTTGCTTATGAATGCCATATTTTCATTTCGAGCTTTCACTTGGTTGTGCAGAATGATGCCATTTCTGATCTTATCGGGACAGCTATGTCCGCCTGGGATCGAAGGCACGCTCTTTGCTCTCTTCATGTCTGTCAACAATCTGGGCAACACATTGAGTGCGTTCGTAGGAGCCGGTTTGGCTTCTGTGCTGAACATCTCATCGAATTCATTCGACAACCTTCTCTTGGGCATCTCAATTCAAGTAATCTGTACTTTCATTCCAGTTGGGTTCCTGTTTTTGATACCAAAGGAAGCCACGGGATTGTCTGCCTGATCATCTGAAGCAGCAGGATTTCATTCTCTTTATATTTCTCCTCGTTAGGAGAGTTCACAGTGGCAACGTAACAGATAGTTACACGTTGTAGCTTCTTGAGGTTTTTTAATGTCCCTGAAGCATTTGTTGAATTCATGTAACAACTGACTGAAATATATCATTTTTTTTTCCACCATTCATAGCTTGATTTAGACCATTCGTAGCTTGATTTTCACCATTCATAGTTTGACAATTTGTAGTATTTAAACCTTGACTTCTGTAAGGTTATGTTGCAATATATGAATAGATAAAAATGACTTATACAATGCTTGGGCAGTATGGTTGTTCAGTATATTATCCTGGCCTTCAGTTTGTGCAAGTTGTGTGCGTGTCCAGTGATTTGAACCGTTGATATGACGCAAACAACATCTCCCAGATGGAGGTATTCTAATTGTTCAATAGGTGTACGACAAATGAACAGTTGAGAAAGAAAATGCGGAGTGGTTCTTATTCAAGTGACTATAGCTGGGATCTTGTGTTCAGATGGTGCGACCCACTTACTGTTTAGGCATGATTTCACACGGTCTCAGATGGTGTGACCCACTTGAGTTCCAGATATGGCTGATTTTTTGGCGCAGTGTAGACGGGTGAGATCCATCACCGTCTCTCTCACAAGATAATTATTCTGAATCCATGAGACTATCGGGATTCCTTGACCGATCTTCCTCGAATTCACAATCAAACAGAGTAAAAAAAAATCAAATAATTTTATATTAATCAAAGATAGAATGTCGTTAATCACGAATTAAACAAACTTAAATAGAGAAAAATTAACCCTAGAAACCTTAGAAACGTAATAGAGAAGAGTTTGAATCAAACTAGGAAGGTAATTATGTAAAACGGAAGGAAATTGAAAAATCTACGCAAAATTATGGAATCGAGCTGCCGATCGTAGGGGTCAGTGATCGGTCGTTGTTGAGCTGCGACCGGTCACCGGACCTTGGCGATCAGTCACCCAATGTCTGAAACAGTCCAGGGAGTTTGGTTGGATTCCAATCGAAATTTGGCCGGTTGCAAGCACTGCGTGAGCAATCGCTTGGCATGTGCGATTGGTCGACGAAGCCTGTCGACTGGTCATTTTTCTGAGGCATGATCCACCTCCTTTGATCTCTCCTTTGGCTCACTTTCTCCCACGACCAGGGGGCCTCCTCAACTCTCCCACTTGAAAGAAACTCATCATTGAGTTTCGCTTTGGCCTTGGATCACGAGCCGTCTTCAGTTTCACCAACGAAGGTGTCTCAGTAGTCTTTTCTCGTGGCGCATAGGGTGCACATCATTCCTTCCTCCATTGGAGCTCCTTTCTCTTAATGCATAAGACAAGGAGGAATGTCCTTCAACTTTGGACGTTTTGCAAACCTCCTTAGGGATTGCTGGGAGTAAGAACAATCTTCCTCCCATTCTTGACAAATGTAATGGTGTTGTCTCAGCCAACGATGTACAACGTCTCGATTAAATTGCTATGGTCGCCTAAGTATCATGTGTCAAGCATCCATGTCGACGACATCACACCACACTTGGTCCTTGTAGGCCTTGCGGACCGAAAAAAAAAAAGACGAGGTATTGATCTTTAACCGTCTTCTCATTGTCCTTTTAAATCCAACCAATCATATATGGCGAGGGATGTAGCGTGGTCTTAAGCTTCAATTTCTCTACCATCGTTTACGATAAAATGTTTTTACAACTACTACCATCAATTATCGCGTCACAATTTTTTTCAGACAGTGTGCAACTTGTGAGGAAGAGATTGTGCCGCTAGGGATTGGTTTGTATGCTTGGGGTAGGTGATTGTCTTCGTACGACTAGGGACACACCTCGATCTCAAGGAAGCCATTCAGTCCGTTCCTCATCATTCTCGACTTGATCAATACTATCACCCTCTGGTTCAACTTGGGCATCTTCTTCAGTGATGGCTAGATTAGTCATTGGTTGTTGTGGGCATGTATTTGATAGGTGCCCTGGCTGTCCACAACTGAAACAATGATCGGGTCTAGGCCGACCGCAGGGATTTGAGATTTTGCTTGGGCCTGGCACAATTGTTGATCGTTGTGGTCTTGCAGGGCCAATTCCCAATGCGCGAGCCGCAACCATAGTGGGATGATGATGATCTTCAACGGTTTCTTTTCCCTTGGACATGGATGAACCTTGAGCGGGGCCTGTTATGAAGTAAGGTTGTGTAGGGGCCCTAGTAAGTTGTCTCTGTCGTAGTGGCCAATTGGACGGCCTCATCTAAGATCTAAACCGGAACCATCTTAACCCGATCCTAAATCGTGAGCCGCAATTCACCAATGAACGGCGCCATACTCTGGGATTTAGATTCTGACAAATTATTTTGCATTCCCAACATGTTAGAACTCTCCTAGATACTCTGCCACAGATCGATTCCCTTGTCAACAATTTTGGTTTTGCTGGAATAAAATTTGTTTGTAAGTCGCTAAGGAGAAATCGATCTTGTAGAAGACGCTTCATTCAAGGCCACAATCATATGGGTGTCTTATTCTATCGAGTGGCAGAAAATTTGAAGTTGTTACCATCACGCACCGAATTTTAATTTATAGGCGACCAACTTCACTTGCTTTTCTTCCGGCACATCTATATATTCAAAATATCGCTCTATCTCGGCTAACCAATCGATAAACTCTTCAATGCATAATAGGCCATTAAAATTGGATAATTGGTCTTTACCTTGATAGTATCTGTCAGCACTATATGCACATTCGTCTCCATAAATAGGACGTCGAATCATAATGCCGCTGACTTCCTCATCGCTAGAGCTCGAACTATTTGGAGTAGCCTTGCGATTTGCTGCTTGTGAGTGCCCTACGAACAACTAGATTGTTCTGTATAGCAACTATAGGAGGTTAAACTTTGCATGGGGCTCGGGGTGGAGTAAGCGCATCCGCGATCCAGCTGAGAGAGACTTGCGGCCCTTGCATAGCCATCCAATTCTCCCGGTGGAGAGCTTCTATCCTCTCCGCAAGATAGTTAATCACATGATCAACGTTAGTGGGGATTTTATCACTACCATCGCTAGAAGTCATCTTCCCGAGGTTGTTCCTCTCCCTAATACGAAGTTGGCGCAGCGTAGACGGGGTGAGATCGATCACCGTCTATCTCACGAGATAACTATTCTGAATCCACAGAATTAGCAGGACTCCTCAATCGATCGTCCTTGAATCCATGAGGGAACACTCAAATTCACGAGCAAACAAAGTAAGAGAAACTCAAATAATTTTATATTAATCAAAGATATGATGTCCTTAATAATGAATTAAACAAACTTTAATAGAAAAAAACTAGCCCTAAAAATCTTAGAAACTTACAGAGAAGAGTTTGAATCAAATTAGGAAAGTAATCTTGCAAAACGGAAAAAAAAATTAAAAAATTCGAGCAAAATTGCGCAAATATGCAGAATCGAGCGGCTGGTCACAGGGGTTAGCGAACTGGTTGCTGTTGAGTTGCGAGTGGTCACCTAGCATCTGAAACAGTCCAGGTAGTTTGGTTGGATTCTAGCCAAAATTCAGCCAATCGCAGGCACTGTGCAACCAGTCGCTTGGCGTGTGCGACCAGTCGACTAGTCATTTCTTTGAGGCATAGGTCCGCCTCCTTTGATTTCTCATTTGGCTTGCTATCGCCCATGATTAAGGGGCCTCCTCACTACATCATTTTTGGGATATCCCGTAACTTAAATGGTATCCACCCTGTAACTTCTCTCTGGACATTCTACGATGACTTACAATGTGGATGTCTGACATAGATCACAGCGGGGCACGAAGCTCGATCTCATGGGAAGCTCCCATCAGATTGACCTCATAATACCATTTTCCATGCAAACACAATGAAATAGATTGCATGCGCCCGCACACATACTGAAATAGACTTAATGAAAAGCAAAGCAAGACGGGTTTTGGCTGTCTATGCAAACGCATGCCTTTCATTGCAGTTCGATGCATGGCTGGTGACTTGAGAAATCCACTCGTGTCCAGATGAGTCAGGTTGACTCGAAGACTTGCTGTGATGTTTGATAACCTCGTTTCAATACTTGAGGTCTTGTCATCGATTCCTAAGTGGGAGTGGCTAACATTGTGGTGTGACTAACAGGGTGGGTGGGTGTAGGTGCATTGTGTGACTAACCGTGTGCGGGCCTGTTGCAAAAAAAAAATTGTGAAGACTTAGATTACTAATAGATACTTGAAATAGGTACGGAGAAAAAAGAAGAGCCAAACTTGTTTGAGATGCAGTATCATATGTTTGAATCTTTTTTGGCCCTTCCACTTCTTATGAAAAAGCCACTTAATAACCCACTGGCTTGATTTGAGTCATGCTGAGCTGTGTGGTGTTGACTGAGTTGCTGAGTTGACTCGATGAGTCTCATTGAATCATAACAAAGTCTCACTCTTTAATGAGTTTCTCAGTTACTTGGCTCAAAATCTCATTGAGTTGACTCAGCTGAGTTTTGAGTTTCCTGGATTTTAGGCGGCGGCGAGTGGACCATGTAAGAAGAAGGAAAAAAGAAAAAAGAAAAAAAAAAACCATCTTATGATTTTAAAATTGTGTTTGATTCTACCATAGTTTTACATGATTATCAAAAGCCATTCCCACATAAATCTTTTAAAATTTCGGTAGTTTTCCGCCAAAAATCTCACCTGATATTCCAATGCAAGAATTTCCAGGCTGGGCCCAATCTTCCCCTGAGATTTTTCGGCCGAAGGAGAATTTTTTTTTTTTTTTTTTAAATATTCCGCCCATTTCACAGGACTAAAAGTGGTTGGCAAGTTTATTCGTCCGAAACAAAATAAAAAAATTAGTAAAGCGCCAACCGCCGTCTTTGAAACTTATAAGCGGCGACTTTTTTTTTAGTACTTTTCATATAATTACCTTGTGTTTCGTCATAACAGAAGATTACTAAACTCCAACCCAAAACTATGTTGATCAACACTACTCCGAGGGGACAACATGTAAACCGTACCTGTACCGGTTAGATGCCACCAAACCTGATAAACCTGTCGAGCCTAAACTCCATTTACGGTGCACGTGTTGTCCTCTCGGAGTTGACATACTATCGAAACCCACGTATGGAAACAAAATTTAGGTTGCCAACCCAACATCCAATGAAATGGCAACCTATTCCAACAACTACCTTTCTGGTATAGGTGGCCGTCGACGGTAAGTCGAAACATTACTCTGACTGTTGAGGGTTTAGGGTGTGCGTAGGAGAGGTTTCCCTTGACATGTACACCGTGTGCACGGTTCGTGGCATGCAAGTGGGACATGATAGCCGTGAATTAGATGGGTCCCACCGCGCAGATGACACCCATCAAAAAAAATGAGGCTGTCCCACCTTGTGATTTCCAGGACCAGTTTTACATTGTTTGCATTGGTAAAGCACTTCCGAGTTTTTATTTATTGGGCTGACCTTTTGTGTGTACGGTTAAATAAGGTTATTGACTGATGGACGGAGTGGATTTAGATATACAACATGGTGGGCCCCACAGAACTTGGGCTGTGGATTTAGATATTCAACATGGTGGGCCCCATAGAGGTTGAGAGTTTCACGTTTGGATGGAAATTAAAAAGTCGACACTTATCTAGAGTTGGACACAAGCCAAGCCTTGACTTGCTTGTTTGGGCTTGGTTGGGCTTGACTTGAAGCTCTTTTTCAAGTCAAGTCAATCTGCTTGCAAGCTTAACCTAGCTTGGCTTGACTTGACTCGAAGTTTGGCTTGACTTGATTAAGCTTAACTTGGTAATAATAAATAGATTATATTAAGTATATAATATATATTATATATTATATATTTATAATATAAAATGTTAAAAAAGCAGTTTAACCATATGTCACTTTCATTTTTATTTTATTTTATTGTTTTAATTTTCACCTCTTGCTCGCACTCTTCAAGCCTCATCCTATCGGCCGCCAATTCAACTCTTAGGTTATTATCATGTTTTGTAATGTTTTTTGTTAGTCTTGCCATGTCTCATGGGCTGTACGACTGGATGGTCGTGCTTGTGGGGCCCTACCCCTTCTTGTATATTGTATTTTATTCCATTTCTGCCCCTTGACCCATGTTGGGTCTTTCTCTTATGTGAAAGGGCATTCTTGTAATTTTCCCGTAGGTTATATATATGCTCTCTCTCCCTTGTTTGGGTTAGGGAAATTGCTGCTCAACAGACTATCATGGTATCAAAGCAAGGTTCCTGGCCATTAGAAGCAGCTCCAAGCTCTGTTCGTCCGTCCGTTAACAAGCTCTGTCCGTCCGTCCGTCAGCAAGCTCCGTCCGCCCAGTAGCTCCTCTACTCCAGCAGCTCCTCAGTAAGCTCCGTCCGACCACGTGCAAGCTCCGTCCGACCACGTGTAAGCTTAGTCCGACCACGTGCAAGCTCCGTCCGACCACATAGCTCTATCAGATTTGTCTCTTGTTGCTTGATTTGTAGCTCTGTCAACTGCAGCTTGGTTCCCCTAATCTGTCCAAAACCTCTCCATTTCATTCGGAGGCCCGTCGGGCAACCGAAGATCCCTTGGCCAGCACATATTCAAGGAGGCTCCCTTTCCTTTGGTCATTCTCTTATCTCTACTCTTATTTTCATTGCTATGGACAAATAAAACTATCGGGCTGATGCCCCTTGAAGTAGTTTTGATGGCACCAACTATGGGTTATGGTCCATTCATTTTAAAAACTTTCTTAAAGGTAGAGGGTTGTGGGGCCTGGTTGATGGCACTTTTCCGACCCCTCCGTCTACTGATTTAGACAAACTCGCTGATTGGGAGATGAAGAATGGGCGCATCATTACTTGGATCCTCGACTCCGTCGATAAGACGATCGTTATTGGCCTGATCCCACACCGTACAGCCAAAGCGATGTGGGATCACCTCAATGTGGTTTATAAACAGAGCAACGAAGCCCGTCTCTATCGTTTGGAACAAGATCTAGCCCATATTACTCAAGGTGACGGGACCATTCAGGAATTTTATTCAGCGATGGTGGCCATTTAGACGAAAATGGCGATGATGGATCTTGAGTTTCCCACTGATTTTCAGATATTCCACGATATGAGGGATCACACGCGGGTTCGCCAATTCCTTATGAAGTTGCGACCGGAGTATGAGCATTGTCGAGCTGCTCTTCTCAATCGCAGTCCTCTTCCTTCTCTAAATGTTACTTTCAATGACCTGTTGGCTAAAGAGCAAAGGTTAAAGGTTCTTTCTACCTCACCTCAATATTCTTCTTCCTCTGATATGGTACTAGCGGCTTTCGCTTCATCCAATCGTCATGGCTCGAACAGTGTAACGTGCCATGGCTGTAACAAATTAGGCCATGTCATCTCTCAACGCCGAGAGTTTTGTGCTTATTGTCGACAGACTGGACATGGCCTTATTGATTGCTAGACGAAGGCTTATGCTTCCCCCCTGGGACGTGGTCGTGGTGGCTGTGATCGTGACCGTGAATGTGGTCGTGGCCGAGGTCGGGCATTTACGGCCACTTCTACTTCTTCGGTTACAGAGCCTATTGCGAGTGACAATGCCAGCTCCTTCTCACCTTTGACTCCTGAGATGATTCAGCAAATAGTGCAAGCCCTTTCCTCTGCAAGTCTGTCAGGTAACCCACATCTGCTTCTATGGTTCTTTGATTCCGGTGCTTCGAATCACATGACTAGTGATGCCTCCCATCTTCGTGATCTCCGGCCACACATTGGTACTCAGGTTATCTCTACTACTGATGGGTCTCGGTTACCCATCCGGTTTGTTGGTTCATTGACTTTCTCTCCTTCTTCCCATAGGAAGTTTGTTTTTTGTGATGTCTTTCATGTTCCTCAACTTTCCTCTAATTTGATCTCCGTGGGTCAACTTACGGCCAATAATTGTTTAGTTATGTTTCTTCTTGATTATTGCTTTGTGTAGGATCTGGCGACGGGGAAGGTGGTTGGGAAGGGTAGGAGGAGTGGACGTCTATGGTTGTTGTAATTCGCTCAATCTGTGACACCAGCCAACTGTTTTTTTGCGCCTTCTAATACTGAGATTTTATTAGCCAACCGGAAGTGGAGACTATGGCACTGTTGTCTTGGTCATCCACATTCTGACTGGTTGCTTCATTTATTTTCTTCGGGGATGTTGGATAAACTGAATATTAACAAATTTATTTTAGATCTCTCTTATCATTCTTGTTGCTTATCAAAAAGTAAATATGTTCCGTTTTCATTAAGCATATCTCGCTCTTTTTCTATGTTTGAGCTTATTCATACTGATGTCTGGGGACCTTCACCTATTTTATCCATGTCAGATTTACGTTATTATGTTATTTTCATTGATGATTTTACTTGCTACACATGGATCTACTTTATGCACTCCAAAGCACATGTCTTTGCCATCTTTTAACAGTTTGTTTCTATGATAGACACTCAATTTGGGATGAAAATCAGGACTCTCCGCTCTGACTTAGGGGGCGAGTATGTCTCTCTGGCCTTCCGTACTTACCTTCAAGATCATGGGATTATCTATCAAACTACCTGTCCTGATATTCCCCAATAGAACGGAGTTGTTGAACGAAAAAATCGTCACATTGTTTAGACTGCAAATACCTTGATGACTGAAACGGATGTCCTGCGTTATTTTTAGGCCGAAGCTATGTTACATTCTGTCTACTTGATCAACCGCATGCCTACGAAGATTCATGAGAATACTTCTCCATACTTTGCTTATCTGCGGTTCCCTTCCTGATTATTCCACATTTCGTGTTTTTGGTTATGTGTTATGTCCATCTTGCTGCACGTGCACGTCACAAACTTTCATCTAAGTCTGTTCGATGTATGTACTTGGGGTTTGGGGAAATCCAAAAAGGATTTCAATGCTATGATCCAGTTTCCTGTCACATTCGGGTGTTTCGTCATGTTGTCTTCCTGGAACATATTCCGTTTCACGCCTCTTCGACTGTTTCCACGTCTCCACCTTCATCTCCTAGCTTGACTTCTTTTTCTGACATTCCTTCTGCATCTCCTGTGTCCTCTCATCCCTTGCAGGTCTACTCTCGGCGATCAAGACAACCTCCTCCCTCGGCCACTCTTACTACTTCCCCTACTGTCGATCTGGATCCTCCTCCTTTGGCCACTCCCACTGCATCCTCTACTGCTGATACTTCTTTGGTACGTCGTTCTAGCCGCCCTCATAGGGCTCCTGATCGGTTGATTTATTCTATGCCTGCAATGTCTTCTACCTTGGATTCTGTTTCTATTCCCACCACTTACTCTCAAGCTGCATCTCGAAGTTGTTGGAGGGAGACGATGGCCGAGGAACTTCGCGCTTTAGCTGACAATCATACTTGGGAGCTTGTTCCGCGCCCCGCTGAGAGCCCTATTATTGGTAGCAAGTGGGTGTACTCTGTAAAGTTAAAATTCGATGGCTCCTTGGACCGTTACAAAGCGAGGCTAGTTGCCCAAGGATATAAACAAGAGTATGGAATTGATTATGACGAGACTTTTGCTCTCGTGGCGAAGATGAAGACAGTTCGCACCCTTCTCGCAGTCGCCTCCTCTCGTGCTTAGCCCATCTCGCAGATGGATGTGAAGAATGCCTTTCTTTATGGCGATCTTCTCGAGACAGTTTACATGCGATTGCCTCCAGGTTCGGATACGACTACTGGTGATATGGTTTGGCGACTGAAGAAGGCTTTGTATGGTCTTAAGCGAGCGCCTCATGCCTGGTTCCAGCGCTTTCGTGATGTCATTGTTGGTGCTGGATTCTCTTAGAGTGGACATGATCCTTCCTTATTTACTCGTACTACCACCCGTGACACTGTCATTATTCTGGTATATGTGGATGATTTCTTGTTGACTGACAGTGATCCCTCGGCCATTAAAGCGTTACAGCAGGTCCTGCAATCCTCCTTTAGGATGAAGGATTTGGGCCCTCTTACTTGCTTCCTAGGCCTTGAAGTCTCACAATCTGACCGTGGGCTCCTTGTTGGACAGCGCAAGTATACCAAGGACCTCATTGCCTTGGCTTAATTGACAGATCAGAAAGCTGTTCAGACTCCTATGGAGTTGAATGTTCAGTATGACCGCGATAATGGTGACTTACTCGAGGAACCTACTCTTTACCGTCACTTGGTAAAAGGTTTGGTATATTTGACGATAACTCGTCCTGACATTGCCTATGCTGTCCAAGTCGTCAGTCAGTTCGTTTCGGCTCCTCGAACCCTCCATCTGACCACTGTCCTTCGGATTATCAGGTACTTGCGTGGCACAATGGACAGGTCTATGTTCTTCCCTTCCAGCTCCCATTTAAATCTTCGAGCTTATTCTGATGCTGATTGGGCTGGCTGTACGGTCTCTCGCCATTCCACTACCGGTTATTACGTCTTTCTTGACTCCTCCCTTATTTCTTGGAAGTGCAAAAAGTAAGCTACAGTTTCAAAATCTAGCACTGAGGAATATCGCGCAATGTCCGCTGCCTGTAAGTGAGATTGTGTAACTTCATGGGCTTCTCGATGATCTTGGTCTTCCCCCTCAGTCACCAACTCCTCTCCATGTGGATAACCTGAGTGCGGTCCAAATTGCTTTCAACCCTATCTTCCATGAGAGGACGAAACACATAGAGGTTGATTGTCACTTCATTCGCGAGAAATATTAGTTTGGTCTCATTTCTCTTTCCCATGTGGCGTGCCAGGATCAGATAGCTGACTATTTTCACTAAGACGTTACCTTCTGCTCGTCATTCCTTGCCTTGCTAGCAAACTGCTACTTGTCGATGACCTGCATCAGTTTGAGGGGGGGTGTTAGTCTTGCCCTGTCTCATGGGCCGTACGGTTGGATAGTCGTACTTGTGGGGCCCCTGCCCCTTCTTGTATATTGTATTTTATTCTATTTCTGCCCTTAGACTCATGTTGGGTCTTTCTCTTATGTGAAAGGGTATTCTTGTAATTTTTCCTTAGGTTGTATATATGCTCTCTCTCCCTTATTTAGGTCAGGGAAGTTGCTGCTCAACAAACTATCATTTTCGACTCTTGATTAACCTCTCTATTATTACAAAACTCAAACTCTCAACTCGCCTTAAGACCGAAAAGCTCCTTCTCAGTTTGATAGCTTGATCAAGCCAAATTAGGAATAAAATTTTGACTTGATTCCAAGACCAAGCCACACACACGTTGGGGTTTTTTTGGGACCAAGCCAAACCAGCTTAATTTGACTCGGCTTGTTGTCCCACACTGCACTTATCCACAAATGAAGTACCGTTGACAGCGAACTGAGCGAAGTTGTGGAGTCGATCATGTATTCTTCATGGGCCCACTGCCCACGTCTGATGATTGGAATAGCTCGTCCCCCAGCAACACTCACGCTGAAAAGATCATCTTGACCATCGTTTATGGAGTTGAATGTGAACCGTTGAAATTTTCTTTTCAACGGTAGCAGATACGGGTCATGGTATCCAATGTCAATTTTGGACGGTGGGATGTCACAATGGGAGCTTGGAAGACGTCTCCTGCACAAGATCCATTACTCCACTAATCCAGATCGTCCGAAATCATGGTCCCACCGTGGATGGATGGATATATGGGGTAATCCTCACCAGCTCAGCTCCCAATGGGGGTTCTCCGTTATGGGCCCACCTTTTGCACGGAATGTTCATGATCACATCAATGCACTGGAAGTTATCCACGTTGCACAGATGAGGCCAACGTGGCATGTGTGTACGATCAATATACATCCACTCATCCGGTGGACCACACCCTTCAAAATTAAACACGTGTGCACGTGTTGATAAGTTGATCAACCTCATGTTTGAGGCATTTGATCTTCGTGATGGCTGGGATGCCGTACATATCATCATCTCAACACGTGTGCATGTGTGTGGAAATGGACAGTAACTCACCATCAATAGAGAATGTGTGTGTGACACATATATTTATATATCTCTCTCTCCCACCCCCCCCCCCCCCCCCTACGGTGGATGTTGGTAGAGAGTGGTAAGGAATCTCTTAAAACTGGTAAGGAATCTCTTAAAACTCCTGAGTAGTGTATTTACACAGAGGTTTTAGACTCGGCACATACACTACGTCGTGAAACTTTTTGGGAGTTCCTCTTTGAAAATTGGACTAGGTCTTGAGAACACCCGGTATCTTCTCTCACTCTCCGTTTAGTTCCCTCCTTTAACAAAGGAAAAAGGTGCCGAATGATCTGAACACTTGGTTCAACTTTCAACCCAGATTCTACAAAATGCTCCACAACGTAGTGTACCTACCGAGTCTAAAATTCCTGTGTAGTGTACACTACTCAGGAGTTTTAAGTGAGTGCACAACACTCTATCAAGCATCCACTCGTAATGGCTAATCTCTCTAAGTACTCGTGAAAAAAAAATACCGAGTAACGTGTACTACACTCGAATTTTAAACTCGGCACAATGTGATGCAGCACCTCAAAAAATCCCTCAGGCTCATCTGTCAACCTGATCCAAAACTCTGGTGGGCCGCAGCAGAAAGCAAGAGGTAAATCAAGGGAGGAAACTGTTTCCTTCTTTCATGGCCCACCAAAGTTCTAGAACAAGTTGAAAGATGAGCCCTAGGGGTTTTTTGGAGTACTGCATCACATGGACGGCTCAAATTTTAGGCTCACATCATGTGTTATGAGCCAAGAAAAAATGCTCACGAGCTCTCTCACGACGAAGTGAGCAGGTGGGCATTCCTCTCTCTCTCTCTCTCTCTCTCTCTCTATATATATATATATATATATATATATATATATATATATATATATATATATATATAAATTTTTAATTTTTAATTTTTAATTCAGATAAGGGTTGTGAATAGGACACTATCCACGTCCTAATCATGAAAATGAGGGGCGATATGAGGGACGGCAGGAAACAATTTTTTAATGGTTGGGATTCAGTGGTAGATGCTGAAGATAATTGATGGCATGTATCATCTGATTTTCGTACAATCGTTGGGTTTACATGGCAAACAGCATTGATCTACCATCTTTTGCCAAGTGTCCCAATGAAAGGGCAGTTTTATCATGGCACATCATTCTCTATGTAGTCTACCATCAGTACAGGAATAACCGTAGGGAAGTGAATTAGGTGTTACCGGTGGCGTGGGGAAGTGGGTGGGACCCTGACTGTGGGGCCCAGCTGTGATGTATGTGACTACATCAATTCCGTCCATCCATATTGAAAGCTTATTTTAGGGCATGGTCCAAAAAAAATGAAGCAGTTCCAAATCCCAGATAGTACAGGAAATAGTGGTTATTGACCATTAAAACCTTCTTGTGGGCCACAAAAGCATTGGATCAAGATAATATCTGTGTGGTCTATTCATATAGGTGTTTGTGACCTCATCAACAGGTTGGATGTCAATTAAACACTCTGGTGGAATTCATGAAGTTTTTAATGGTGGGGATTCAATCACCACTATATCCTTTGGTGTGGTCCGCCTAAGATTCGAGTCAACTTCATTTCCAGTATCATGTTCTAAAATGAGATTTTTCGAAATGGTTGGACGGTGTGGATTTAAGACACATACATCATTGTGAGCCTCATGGTCAGGGGTTCCACCCACCCGCTCCCCGTGACATGGTGGGGTATCATTGGCATGCAGAAGCTGTTAAAGTGGGATCAATAACTTCCGCATGTTGAGTATGTACTCTTCCCTTGCCTGACAAAGGTGTTCCAAGCCAATGATACAGAGCCACATCAGCAGCAACACCTAATCTGGTCCGGTGGCACACATGTTCTAGGATGTGGATTGCTAGCTTGTGGCCCAATGCTGCCGGGATGCTGCAGCCCTAAGCTTTATGGGGCTCATTATGATGTGTATATATGTTACATCCACTCCATTCATTTATTTCATTGGCTTATTTTACCGCGAAAGCCCAAATCTGAAACTTTTCCAGCTGAAAAGTGTTGGACTAGGCTGATGCTTGCATTTTACTTTTATCCATGTTCAAGTTACCTCATGAACTAGTTAGAGGGAAAATAAATAACAAAATGAACCTAATGAAGGTCTTAAATATGAGCTTCATCCATTTCTTTTGGGTTCATACTTAAAATGAGTGGGCAAAATTAGAGTTGGACACAAATTGAGGCAGCTCTAAAGTTCAGCCTAACCTGTATTGAAAAAGCCCGGTTTAGCCTGGATTGAAGTAGAGTTTGAGCAAGCAACGAGCCACCCTAATGTGGCCTATTTATTTTGTGGCCTGTTTAATAAACAGGCCGAATCTAATCTCTTATAATGTTGGTCCAGCTCAGCTTGAAACTTGGCTCAGCCCATAAGATACTAGGTATAAAAAAAAAACACTAATGGCTTAGCCCGAAGGATATTTAGGTTAAAAAAAAAAAAAAAAAAAAAAAAAAAAAAAAAAAAAAAAAAACACATAGTCTTCCCCTCTGCCTCAGTCACCCCAAATCACTCTCATCTCTCTCTCTCTCTCTCTCTCTCTCTCTCCTCCCCCGCACAACCTTGTTTTCTCTCCTCTTAAATATCACATAGTAAGATACTTTATATGTTTTTATGTTATTTCTAACATTTTAAATTCTTTTCTATTTAAAAAAACAATAGAAAAAGAGCTATCATATATTGGAATTCATCTAGCTTGGTTCAAAATTTTTGACCAAACTGATCCTGGCTTGAACCAGAATTTTTTGGAGCAAACCAAACTCAGGCATGAATTGGCCCAGAACCCAAACCGGGCCGATCCACATTCTAAGGCGGCATAAAAACAAGCCAAACCCAAACTAGGGGTAACTCAGTGTCACCCAAATCATTTACCACCTCTAGGCAAAGCACATGGAAAGTAACTACATGCATACTGGTTTATGAGCTAAAATAAGTTGGCCAAACATGCAAGTGACCTATATATAACACATACATCAAGATGGACCTCATAATGCCTAGGTATGCAAGAATATCCCTGCAAGCTCCACATCCAACACATTCATCATGCGAGTTGGATACATGGCCTACTAATGAATCAATGGCTCCCACCTGATACATTGCTTGGATGTGCCCCTTGGATGAGGGTGAGTACATGTAATTGGGTGGGTGTATGGTTAAAAGACCCAATAAATAATTAACAATAACATATGTTGCGATTGCGTGGGATTGTAGCTCTAGGTCGAGCAAATGTACAGTTGGTTGATGTTGGGTCAGGCCGCGTTAGACAAAAAGGACGGACTGGGATCTATCAATCAGACCGACGTTTTTCTGGCTGGCCTATAGAAAATTGGACGAACTCTGAACCTGGTTAGGAGTCCCACGTGTAAAGCACGTGCATTCTATTCGTACTCTTAAAAGGCACAATCGTGAATCGAACCACCATCATATGTCGCCCGTGGATCCCACTTCTAAATATGGTCCGATGATCGGAACCATTCATACCTACCCAAGAAGGGATTGTAGAAAAAAGCTCGCGCTGACAAGTTGAGTGTTCATCAATGTGTTATAGTAACGTGTTCACAATTGAATCTGTTTAAATGGAAAGAATTCATCCTAATGCAATATAATTTTTTTTATTTATTACTCCATGCCACTTATTATGTACACTGTTAAATCACAGAAATCCACCTGCATGCAGTGGGCAGAGGTGCCTTGATGTGGCATAGTTTCATGGTAACCACCATGGTGCCCATACGCTTGTCATTAAAAAGCTCCTACAGCCCACATACGTGTTGGATGAAGCTTATATTTAGAATCATGCCCTAAAATGATTAAATGTTATTGTAAAATAGATGAATTATGTGGATATAACACATATTAGGCATGTTGTATGCAAATGTGTCCATTCAATAGAGTCCATTACAAGTATGTCAAGACATTAAAGTGTTGGAGTGGAATTGATATCACTTCCAGCTTTACATCTGACTACTATGGTATTCCTGACCATTACTTATTTACAGTTTACCACACTCCATTACTGTGGATTCCTTCCCTCCAAACTGGACAAGAAAAGAAGAAAAACACAAGGGGTGGCATTCAGCTCCATGAATCAGCAGTCAGACTCATCTTTTCAGAGGGACGAATGGATTATAAGTTAAGTAAAATACTGCCCAAGGATGGACGGTTCTGATTCTAAGATGATCTCTGTTTTTTTGGGCCCACAAGAAGATGTACCTGGAAGTGTTGCATACTGGCTAAACCCTATGGGGTCTACTGTGAGGTATCTTATCCACGCCGTCCATCTGTTCTAACAACTCATTTTAGGGCATGAACCCAAAATTGAAGTATATCCAAAGCTAAAGCGGACCACACCATAGAAAATAGTGAAATGAACGACTACTATTAAAACTTACTGAAGGCCACATAAGTTTGGATAAGCCGATATTTGTGTTTTCCCTTCATCCATGTCTGTGCGAAGTTATGAACAGATTGGATGACAAATAAACCTCACTGTCGCCCAGAAAGGTTTCAATGGTGGCCGCTGTTTCCTTTGGTGTGGTCCACATGAACTTTGGATATCCTTCAATTTTGATATAAACTCATAAAATAATATGTAAAAACGGATGGACGGCGTGGATAAGAAACATACATTCACAGTGGAGCCGAAGATTTCACTCAGTACGCAATCCGCTTCCTACACAGTGATCGTCCCTAGCCACGTTGGAGGGAAAACTGACAGAAGTGGCATTTGCGTAATTAACATAAATGCCGCGGGCAATATCTTACCCCATTGAACTCAATGTCCGAACCGCAGCGTTCAACCCCCGTTCATTGGCCTGAAGTCCTGGAGCTCCGGACGCGGATTAGCTACTGACAGGTTGAGTAGCCATCTCTCTACTGAAGTGACGTCACCAACTTATGTGGGCCCCACCATGATGTATGTGTTTTATCTACACCGTCTATCCATTTGGAGAGATCATTTTAGGGCATGAGACAAACATTGAGGCAGATCAAAAGTGGATCCCACCAAAGAAAACAGTAGGAATAGTGTCAACCGTTGAAACCTTTCTAGGGCCCACCATGATGTTTACTTGAGATCCAACCTGTTCATAAGTTCACACAGACATGGAAGAAGGGAAAAAAAAATATATCAGCTTGATCAAAAACTTTTGTGACCCCAAGAAGTTTTAATGGTAGGAGATCAATCTCCACTGTTTTTTTTTATGAGATCTACTTGGGCTTTGTATCTGCCTCATTATTTAGTTCACGCCCTAAAATGATCTCTCCACCTGGATGGACGGTGTGGATACAACACATACATTACCGTGGGGCTATAGAAGTTGGTGACGCTACTGAAGTAGCGAGATGGATATTAAACCTGTCTGTAGCTAATCCGCGTCCCGGAGCTCCTACACGAGACGAGATTCCCGTGTCGGACGCGTCTCGACCGGGGCGTCATTCGTCGAACCATGGTTGAAGGACTACAATTTCCAGTCATCCTGCAAGCAGTTAGATAATGTGATGGTTCGGATGAATGCACCACACATGCCACATCTGCACACAAGCAATTCAAATTAACTCATAAATTGCAGTAAAGAAATTTCGCTTCTAACTGATTCGTGGACATCTAAATGGACGGTCAGAGGAAAGAATTCATTTGGTCTAGATTTAGCAAAGCATTTGTTGATTGTTGAGAGGTGGGCTTGGATTATTGCTGGGTCGGCACGGATGTGCCACATACCCGTTCGTCTCTTCTTGTGTCTTGGTGGAGGTAGTACCTGATCCAAGCCCTTGAGAGGTGAGGATTGTTTGATCCATTATATTCTAGGGTTAAGATCTACCCACATCGAGTGATGCTACTTGCATTTGGAGCAAATTAGGGGTTAATAGGGGAACAACTTAGTGGGTGTTACCCCTACTTTGTGGCCCACATGGATGATATTCCATATATCTACAACATCCATCTATTTCTCCAGCCCATTTGAGGATGGGTTCCAGAAATTATGTAGATCCAAATCTCAAGTGGACCATACCACGGGAAACAAGGGTGATTGAGTGCTCTACCTTTACAAATTATGAAGAGCCCGTCATAAGGTTTTGGTAATGTTTATTAGCAATTCAAGCTGTTGATAATGTCAAAAAGATATGGATGAAGGGAAAAATATAAATATCAAATTGATCAAAAACTTTTGTGGCCCACAAAAAGTTTTTAATAGTCATTCATTCACTGTTTTTAGATGGTATGGTCCACTTGAGATTTGGATCTTCTTAGGGTTTGGGATGACACCCTAAAATGAGATGAAAAAACAGATGGACGGTGTGGATATATAAAAAAAAAAAATACATCAAGATGCACCCCACATAGTTAGATAAACAACGAAGTTGTTACCGGGGTAACAGCTAATCCACTCTCACTTGCATTCCCTTGCGTGTGCACTCACCTAAAGACCTGGAATCTGTTGCAAATTAGGGCTCTCATTGGAGTGGGTTAGATTCGAGATCCGATTTGCTCTGAATCTGTATAATACGGATTTGGATCTTAAAACAGGTCAATTACTTAAATGGACCGGATTTGGATTCATAGGAACATATCCGAGTTCGAGTCAAATCCAATTAAGATCCAACTCATTGTCACTTACTATATATGTTATATTGATGTTGGCCATCCATTTTATAGATTATTTTAGGCTACGAGATATGCTACTCTTAGGTCGACCATACCACAGTATATAGTGGGATTTGTATCATTTTTCTACTAAATTAAATATATTGTATTATATATTTTTTTAGATTGGTAATAGGGGTGGATTTGGATTTGACCCCGAATCCGATGGTTATATGGATTTTGGATTGGAAATGGATCTAATCATTTATAAATGGATCAGATATGGATATCACCGTTTGGATCAAGTTGGATCCGAATCTGTTTATAGATATACGGACTTGGAGCTTGCTCCAACTGAATCCGATCCCGATCCGATCCATTGAGAGCCCTATCACAAATGTCTACGATCCGACCAGCTTGTCAAGCGATCCTCACTTTGAGGATTTTCTGCATATGGAAATATGATCGTTAGTGGGTCCCACTAAGGGAATAGAGTTTGAACCATCGATAACTTCTCTGAATCGTTCATTGTTTTATATCGGTGAGGCCCACCTGATGATCATACGGGCGTGCATCATGTTTTACTTGCAGTAACAATCCCACGTGTACAGTTACTTGGAGTGCGTTACTACTGGTTACAGTACTCTCGCAGAGTGTCAAATAACTCGCACATTGTTAGACCAGTGGGCTGTATCAAATGCAATCCCTTTGAACTACGGAGGAAGTACATGTACCTCCAGCCGAGCATATCAATGGTATCCTCGACCCATGCGTTTGTACAAGGGGGTCCATAAATCTCAGTGATCCGGGCCGTTAATCTTATAATCCCTTACCCACATTGATTATTATTAAAAAGCCTCCCAGATTAGAAGATGGTATCCGTCCAATCTTTGGCACTTTCATATTGAATGTAGACGGTAGCTGTGGTTTCTTTTCAACCGTCTATTTCTGGGCCACTGATCGAAGGTTAGAATTTTCCCATTAACAGTGACATATGATATGAGGAATCCCCTGTCCAAATGGGGGAGAGCGGATTAGGTGAGATCCCGGCCTCACTTAAGACGGTGCGGCCCTTACCGTGGTTTTACAATGGGGCCCACCTTGATGTATGTATTATGTATCCATGCCGTCCATCCGTTTTTCCACATTATTTTAAGGCACTGTACTAAAAATTAAGCAGATCAAATTATCAAGTGAATCATACCATAAGAAAGAGTGGCAATTGCCCATCCTACCATTAAACACTTCTTAGGTCTATATTAATGTTTCTGTAGTGTTTATTTACCATCCAATCTGTTGATAAGGTTAAGTAAGATGGGATGAAGGTAAAAACAAATATCAGCTTGATCCAAAACTTTGTGGGCCATTAATGGTCAATCACCACTGTTTCTTATGTTATGGTCTACCTGATAATTGAATCTGTTTAATTTTTGGTACAACACCCTAAAATTATGTGTATAAACGGTTGGACGGCGTGGATATATAATACATACATCAAGTTGGGCCCACGGTAGTCTCACCTAATCCGCTCTCCCAAATGGGGTCCATCATATCAACGGTATGGAACACAGATCCATGCTATCCACTGTGGCCTGCACAAACTCGAGGCGCGTGCCGATTCCTATCCGAGGGAGTTATTTGATACTCCGGTTGAGTATGGCGCTTGATATGCAGTGACTCGAATTGGTACCCTTGCCGTGTGTTAACCCAAATTAACCTGACTAAATTGTGGAACTCACCGTTTTAATGATTAAACAATCCAAACCTCTGATTCATGGACACTTGTTTTTTTTTTTTTTTTTTTTTTTTAAATAAGACCATCAAATATTTTTCATTTCTATCCGTCCAATGGTTATCCAGGCATCTAATATGTCAATGACCAAATAAGAGCAAATTTTTTGTTCATGATACACTTAAACTAGGCATGCTCACGATCAGGTTAGGATCAGGTTGGGCCCAATCCCAGGACAAACCTAAATATATTTTAAATGTTCTAGTTTTGATCCAAGTTGTGATCAATTGGACTGACCTAATCAAGCCGGCCCAACCTTAACCCTAACCCTAACCCTACCCTACTTGCAAAAGAATTAACCTTTAACCCTATCGACCCTATATATGCTAAATCGGGTTGGGCTGGATCGGGTCAAGTTAGGATTGAGTTTTGCTTATTCGTATTATCGTTGTATTTATAATGGAGCATCATATCAATGGCTTGGATATCCCAACTATGGGCCTCACAAAAATAAACTGGAGTTAACTATTGAGCCTCATGAAAAAATACCCTACAATATGATTGGAAACAGGCAGATGTGTATACCACTTTATCATTCAAAGTTTCAATTTCGAAACACGCTGAAGGAGTGCATGCTGAAACTTGAAGGTTTATTTTAGAATAATCTGACATAAGGAGGCCTGATATACACAGGACGGGTCGGCTAGATTTGGCATGTATTTTAAATCATACACGGTCCAAGTGCATTCACCTAGGATAGGACCTTTTACTCTGCCAGGTCAGGACACGTCGATTTCTGCAGGGTCGGAGGATCGGGCTAGGTGCGTCAGGTTAACCCCGCGTATCTGCAGCCCTTAAACAATTGCCGATGGTTTGGACAGTTTAGTTTGAAATATTTACCCTGCATATCATCCATCACGCTCTGCCAGAGTATCAAAGTATTTCTCTGACAATGTTACAGACAGCAAAACCAAAATACGGACACTACCTTTCTCGTGGGCCCACGCTCCCCACGTTTCATCCATCCCACTTTTTCCCGGAGCTTTCGTCGATCCCCCTGCAATTCAGCAGCCAAAATCAGTGGCATTGTAGTATTTCTTTGAAAGTGAAGGGCATTCATAATCCTTATCTCTCTATCAGCCACACGTGGACGGAAATCATTCCATCAGCTATAAATACCAGCTGCCTCTTACCGACCCACATTTCTCTCATCTTCCTCTCGGTCAGAGGCAGCTGCCCTTTGTCTCAGACGCGTAGGTAGAGAGACCGTCTGGTGAGAAGATCTCTCTCTCCATCTTTTCTTCGCGTTTTCTCGATTCCCGATTCCCTTTTTACCCTTTTGCTGTCAGAGAAGAAGAGAGAGAGAGAGAGGGAGAGGGAGAGAGAGGGGATCGAAGAAAATGACTAGATTGCCCCTCAACGTCTCGGCGATCGAACTCACCTCAGCGTTCGACTGGTGGCACGAGATCAACGAGTCGACTCAGTGGCAGGACGGGATCTTCTTCTTCCTCTGTGCCGCCTACGCTCTCGTCTCCTCTGTCGCTCTGGTCTACTCTCTCTCTCTTTCTCAATATATCTCATTAGGGTTTTGATTCGCCTTTTCTAGATTTTGGTTGTTTGGATTGTTTTTGTAGCTCGGATTTGTTATGTATGGAAGTTTTAAGGTAGTGTTTGGATATACCTGAAAATCGTGATTGGATACAATATCCATGATGGTTTTTGGAGGAACATCCGACAGAGCAATCTGCAGAACTTGCATTTTCGCCCCAATTATCAGTCTAGTGAACTTTGAGAGTTCTCTGGCTGTGGAGATTTGGAGGGATCATGCCCCGTCAGCTGCAGAAATTGGAGCCCCCAAATAGTTCCTAAGAGTTTTTCAGTGTTTTCAGCTCTTGATTTATTGAAATTGTGATGTATTAGGAAATTGGGGGCTTTTAGTGGTTTTCATTTTTAAATCCTTTCAATCAGTTGTGTGGTTCTGTGCTTTCTGTGAGAAGAATGTTCTGTACAGGTGGGCCCTACCTTTCAGTGGGGCGCGAATTAGGTGTTACCCCGGAACAGCTTAGTGGGTGTTACCCCCACCATATGGCCCACATGGATGATATTTGTATATCCATGCCGTCCATCCGTTTCTTCCGCCCATTTTAAGATGAGGTTCCAAAAATTATGCAGATCCAAATCTCAAGTGGACCATACCACTAGAAACAGTGTGATTGAGTGCTCCACCATTAAAAATTCCAAAGAGCTCATCATAAGGTTTCGGTAATGTTTATTTGCAATCCAAGCTCTTGATAATGTCAATAAGTTCTTTTTTTTTTTGAAAGGTGTCAATAAGGTCTTGATGAAGGGAAAATATAAAGATAAGATTGATCCAAAACTTTTGTGGCCCACAAAAGGTTGTTAATGGTTATTCATCCCTGTTTCTAGTGGTATGGTCCACCTGAGATTTGGATCTTCTTAGGGTTTTGGATCACATCCTAAAATGATACGAAAAAACAGAGACCGCGTTGATATATAAAAAATACATCAAGATGGGCCCCACACGGCTAGGGTAACACCCACTAAGCTGTACCCGGGGTAACACCTAATTCGTGCCCCTTTCAGTGATCCGAAAGTTCAGCTGGTGGGCCCTACTGCAGACTAGCTCACTGCGAAAATCACGCCCTTGTCAGAGTAACCTAACCTGTCTGATTGTTAGCCTGCACATAAATGGTTAGAAATGGCACTCATGCCTATTGTCCACGTCAAGACGGGAATCATCCAACCGTCAAATGGATTCGATTCATTGATGGAGGTGATTTTTGATCCATCTGTCATCCATGGTGGGTTACAAAGATAATTTAAAGGTGGACACTACTTGTATGGATTACTGAATTTTGTTTATTTCACAGAATTTATATGCTGCGTTTCTTTTATGATGTTTAGGTGCAACTAATCCGAATTGAATTGAGAGTGCCGGAGTATGGCTGGACTACACAGAAGGTTTTCCATCTCATGAACTTCATTGTGAATGGAGGTGATTTGGAGTTTCTTGATTGAGTTTGGTGGTTGCATCTCTTTCTATTGTTCTTTAATCATGGATCTCTCTTGCAGTACGTGCCGTTGTGTTTGGATTTCACAAACAAGTATTCTTTTTGAAGCCCAAGGTAATATTTAAGTTGGTTTATAAATGTGATTGTGGCTATTATAGTTGCATGCTGCATTTGGATGCATAAGTGATTGCAGTTGCAGTAATTAGGTTTTTCATGAAGTGAATATCCAAAATTGGTTCAATTGCGCTTTATTCAAAGTGAATAGTCACTCCCATAATTTGAGCTATTCTATTTTAAGTTGGAATGTAATCAAGACACTTGAAAACAGTTTGCCTTTTATAAATTTTTTGATAGGTAATCTGGGCTCGAACTACCCGCACGGGGTTTGGGTGACCGGAAAGCGCTGTGAGTGTGCTCCCCACATACATGAGTTCGATTACCCTACCCGGGATTACCCGATGCATATGATTCGCGGGTGATTGCGTGCATCCACAGGGAATAGTCTTACCTCAAAATGGGGTGGGGACACCTTGACGTCATCCCAAAAAAAAAAAAAAAAAAAAAAAAAAAAAAAAAAAAAAAATCCTGGGCTCAAACTCGAGACCACAACGTTGAAACAAACCTTGTCTACCATTGAGCTACGGACTCAAACCCAGTTTGTCTTTTATAATTGGAAGGATATTATGATTAATCACTTCCACTTTGTTGCATCTTAATATTGCAATTGAAATACATTTATATATACTAACATGAACATAGCCGTGCATCCAATCAATATTGCCTGTTGAGAAACTCGCAGTACTTTTTCCTGTTTGTGACCCATGTTATTTATCATGGATGCCATGAAAAGTCCACACTTCGGAGAGATTTTTTGTGGCAAGGAGTGGAAGATTAAGGAAAGTTCCACCTTTTAAAATGGGATGAGGTGTGTAAGTCCTACAAGGAGGGAAGTGCGGGCATAAAAAGTTAGGTGATATGAATAACGCTCTTTCGGGAAAGTGGATTTGGAGGGTTGGCACGGAAATGGGGCACTTTGGAAGGATATAATCACCTGTAAGGGAGGGCTCGGCTAAGGTGGATGGTTTACAAAAGAGTCATCTATGTGTTGGGCATCCTATCTATGGAGAGGGATTGCCTCGGTTAGAGGAAGTTTTGGTCATGCACTGCTCTTTGTGATCGGGGATGGTGGAGATACACGCTTTTGGAAAGACTTGTGGATCGAAGAGGAAATTTTGTAATTGCACTTCCCGTGGATTGCAAGACTATCAACGGACCGAAATGTGCTTGTGGGTAGTTGTTTCTCTAGCAATGGGAATAATGCGGTTTGGACTCCTTGTTGCCGCCTCTTTCCGACGGATGAGGAGGTGGGGTAATTGAGCTCCCTTTTGGACCAGCTCATATTCTGCTACCCGATTGAAGGTGAAAGGGAGTGACAAGATGTGTTGGCAATTAGAGAGCTTGAGGTGGTTCTTGGTCCGCTCCTACTATAAATTACTACAAGATTGTGGGGGCGGGGTAATCTCCGGTGGTGCAGTGGCTGCCAAATTTCTATGGTCCTATGGGGCTCCACCAAAAGTATTGGCATTTGCTAGGTTGGTTGGTTGAGGCAAGGTTTTAACATTGGATAATCTTCGGGAAAGGGGGATGATCCTTCCAAACTTATGTCTCATATGCATGGCTGATTCGGAATCTGTTAATCATCTATTTATTCTCTGCCCGGTAGCAAACTTCATTTGGAATGCAGCCCTATCATTGTTCCAAGGCCCACCAGTGGGCCTGCCCTAATTCCATGGAAATCCTCCTTTTGTCCTGGCATGAGATTCAACTTCCTGCAGACCTCAAGTTACTGTGGCGATTGTTTCTTCTGGTGGGGCTATGGGCTATTGGGCAAGAGCGGAATGGGAGATGCTTTAGGAATTTGAGTCATTCTATGGAAAATATTCTGTTAAAAGTGAAAGGCCTGGTTATTGAATGTGCCTGAAGCTTAAAAGGGGACTTTGATTATTCTTTTCTCATGTAGTTATTTATTTGGGTGGCTGGCCGTCTATGCTCTGTACAGTTTGCCTTTCGGCTTTTTGTTTATAATATACTTTTTGTTACCTTTAAAAAAAAAAAAGAGTCCACATTTCCGCAGAGAATGTGCAAAATACTGATCTGGCATGAGCATGATTTATGGTTTAGACCTAAAACTCGAAAAGGTGTCTATCATCAACAATGTTAAACTCCAATTCTGAGTTTACTTAATAAATTGCTAACTTCGCCTTTACTTAATAAACTGATTGGTGTATTATTGGTGATTTCCATCTGCTGCAGTCTTTATGCAACTCTTGCAAACTACTTTGTGTATTGTTCGTTGTTGGTGGAAGAAAAGTATTTTGTTCTGCTGTTTAACTAGTTGCCTAAGGATCATGGAATTGCACTAGGTTAGCTAAAACATCTTGGCTTATTATAATAGCTTCTGTTTTCTTTTTGAACCAGGTATTTACTTTGGTGTTATTGGACCTTCCTGGGATTTTATTTTTCTCTACTTACACGCTCCTTGTCCTATTTTGGGCAGAGATATATCATCAGGCAAGTATAAATATGGTTCTACATTCTCCTTTTCATCTTGGTGTGACGATTATGTTCCATCATATGGCTACTTCAAGAGATTTCTTCCTGACTTCTTGTTTTGTACTTCTTACCAGGCAAGAAGTCTTCCAACAGATAAGCTCAGGATTGTATATATTTCAGTTAATGGTGGAATATATTTTATACAGGTGTGCTTTCTTTGATTTAATAGTACTTCTCCCTTCACCACCTATGAGGTGACAAACTTCTATTAATTGATCAGTTCGCTACCTGTCTGGAATATGATGTTGTTGGAGCCAGAGAGCAGCTGAATCTGCTTGAACATATGCACTATATTTAACTCATAATAGTGATAGACTGGAGCTGCTTGCCTTCTCTTTTCAAGCTACTTTGGAATGTGCAATTGACACGAATTATCATTTGATAGCCATTTTGTGTTATGCTCTTTTTTTTTCCCCTGCATAATTTAAATGAAAAAGCACTATTGTGGATTGTTTCTCCTTTGTTTGCATACAATTCTATGCTTAATTTCTGATCTCTTATGCCTTTCAGTGAAAGAATATCTTCTCTTGTTCTCTTTTGGGTTTCACCGGACTAACTCCATAGAATTTTCCCATTTTGTGCTGCCTCTTAAGATCCATCATTTCTTCATCCCATGGTTTGCATCATTATCGACTACACTATGATCTGCTTGGAAATTTTCAAGTAGAAGACAAAGTAAATTGATGATAACGGACAGTTGTAAGCAGGGGAACGGAATCATGTCTAGCAATTTAACTATTATGGGTACTTCACTACTGCTACGGTTTGCAATTCCTTCTGTAAATGCTTATGCACAGCTTCTGCATCAGGTCTGTATTTGGATATACCTGTGGATAAATGACAACGGTGTTCTAGAGTTAATTGGAAACATATTTATTGCAGGTTAGGCTTACTAATCTTCCTTCTAATGTCTCTCTCTCTCTCTCTCTCTCTCTCTCTCTCTCTCTCTCTCTCTCTCTCATGCAGTTGTATGCAAACCATTAGCCCCTCAATTCTTGTAGTTGAAATTCACTACTTGTCATTTTGTATATAGATTATAAGAATCTCTGCGTCCATTGTAGTGTTTTGTGTTTTTTTTCTGCTGAAGTTTGCTTGCTATTCTTTTCCAGTGGTATCATTCATTGCAGCGCTTGGTTTCCTTTTATACGGAGGAAGGTGAATTTTCTCTGTCTTCCTTCAATAGAGTAACTAGAAACATGTTCTTCACTGCAAGCATTCTCGTTATTCTATTCCATTCATGTGGCTCGCTTCTGATTAGATTTGTGCTCTATTTCACAGACTATTTTTCATGCTGAGGCGATTCCCTATTGAGTCAAAAGGGCGGCGGAAGAAACTTCATGAGGTCTGCCCACCTCTCCTTAGTTAGCTCATTAGATTGGAAAACATTTGCCTCTGCAAGAAATGAGGAACGACAAGAATTGCAAAATAAATATTGGGAGAAATGAAAGAATTTTGTTTGTCACTTGTTTCCCCCACATTTCCAACAATTTCCCTCTACATCTGTGTCATGCATCCCATGTTTTGGGTAAAGAATCATATTCATTCCCCAGAAAATGGGTTGCCCAACTTTGAAACGGTTGCACCTGCATGTATAGTTTTCTGCATATAGGTGTTGTTCATTTTGTTGTCGTTACAGGCCATTTGTGGATTCATCTTTTTTAGAGTTACTATTTCTTAAAAGTACCAAGAAAAGACATCTTCACTGGTTCAAACTATTTTTAGCTTAAAGAGGGGATCTGCATCACCAGTCCAAGTTGATATTCTGTGAGCCTGTCACATGTTTAGAGCTTGTAGGTTGACCCCAAATAATGCCATCATGTGTAATATTTTAGATTATATGATATCGCCCATCCATTTATTTCTAGCCCTTGTAACATTACAATTAGAAAGATTTTCTCACACATGAATCTTCTGCAGGTTGGATCTGTTACAGCGATATGTTTCACCTGCTTTCTGATAAGATGCATCGTGGTGAGTGCTCTGACTTTGGAAAGTGTAAGCAAAGTTACCATTTATTGGGGAAGAATGTTAACTTTTTGCGAGAACTCTTCTATTGAGGACAGAATGGAAAGGGAAAGCTCAGTGGAGTTTAAGTAATATAAAGAGCTTTTGATAATAATCGTACCAGAATGAGAAAATAGGAAGCTCTCATACAATAATTTGGTGAAGGGAATTTTATGAATCTGCAAAATCATTTCTCTTGAAAATGGGTGGTGGCTGGACCACCCTTTCACAAATCTCAAAGAGGGATATTTGTTTTTTCATTTACATATTCAATTACAAGTAAATAGGTAATGATTATTTACCCATGTAATTACCACATTAATTTCGAGGTTGATGTTGACCGTCAGCTAGTTTGTTAAGCTTCTCTTCACAGCATTGAAATTGTACAATTTCCACGTATAAAAGTTGTGGGGTCCACCATGATGTTTGTATCTTATCCACGCTGTCCATCTGTTCAGCCAGTTTATTTTAGGGCATGAGCCAAAAAATGAGGCAGATTTGAAGCTAAAGTGGACCACACCATAGGAAATGTTGGGAATGGTGGACGTCATTAAACCCCTTGTTTCCTGTGATGTGGTCCACTTGAGCTTCTAATTTGCCTCATTTTTGGCCGCATGCCCTATAATGAGATGATAAAATGGATGGATGGCATAGATCACATATATACATCACTGTGGGACCCATAAATATTGACAATACCCAAGCCTGTTAGATTACATGCTTCATGGTGCTGTTTTTGAGGTGTAATTACGGATGTATTTCCCTCTCAAACAAACACCTTTTAACAGTACTTATTAGCTATTTACCCATGTTTACATATGTAATTGAAAAAACAAACATCCCATAAATTTTTTATCTAAATAATCATAAATTGCATGTCTTGGAAAAGGGTGGTTACTAGACAATTCCAACCTGAAGTTAGTTTAAGTATGTCAAAACAGTCAATGGAGGTGGGATTTGAGTTTGTCACGCATAGTTTAAGTTTGTGAAAACAGTCTCCGAAGGTGGGAGTTGAGTTTGTCATTACTAATAGTAGCTCATCAGTATGCATTATTTCCCACATTATAGATCAATCAATTTTGTTATTTTCTCTGGTCTTGATATCAAGAGCAAGGCTTAAAAACTTGGAAACTCAAACACTCTTCTCGACTCAATTTCAAGGTTTGTCAAGTCTAGTCGAGTAACTGTCAAGTTCTTTCCGAGTTTTTGGTAATATTTGGTATCTAAAATATAATGATATCCCAATATTGTAGTCTTGGCGAGCTGAACTGAGTTTGGTTTCTTTTCTTCAACATCCCCTAGTTGAGTCTTTTTTTCTTCTTTTTTGAGCCTTGACTGAATCATATGACCGAGTCAGAGTTTGTTTTCCTTTCAAGTCTGGACTATGATCAATAGAGATGGCAGATGCTGCAGACCTTAAAGTTATATGTTAGACCTCTGATCTGAATTTTCACATTTGAAGTTGTTTCTTTAAAATCTGAGGGCAGCGTGCATTTTTTATTATTATTTGAGGATCCATACTTTAAAAAAAAACTTTTGCAAAACATTCAATTTAATTTCCATCCCTTGGTTTCTTCTATTTGGCCTGATCTATGGTATAATGTTATCCTTTCTCAGGATATGCTCTCATTCCAGTTGATCACTACATATTTTGTGAAACTCATGATCATTTCATTCAATCCTCTTAAGTTGGGATCAAGTTATCATTAAAACTCCTTTTTTTTCCCCTGAATATTCATGATTCTGATTATGCTCTGATTGTAGGATATGCATTTCCATATTCATTTGATCTTTTGCATTCATGTAAAAATATCATTGGACAAATTTACTCTTGGAGATTGGTGTAACCATTACCTCATATGATATACACACTTGGAATTGATCTGCATGTACGCTTCTTGTGGCAACCCTACTGGTTGATTTGGTAATGCATGGGTAGCTTTTTCTAGTACATGAAAAAGCTTCTTGTTGCTACTATGTCTGTTTGAGTTGATAATGCAAAGGAAAGCTTCTTCCTTAGACACAAAAGCACTTCTCTCATGTCCAACAATTTGAATTGGGAGCCTAAAATGCCATTTAAAATGGAATATGGACGATCATTTGTCACTTTCTAGAACAAAATGCCATTTACTGGTATCTAGAACTTTCTTTAAACAATAGACATGCAACACTTTTATGTGCATGTTTGCATAAGGTGAGTGGTAGGGGGTTGCTCTAATTCCTATTAACTTAATAGCCTTGTAGGTGAAAGGCTCTAATGACCATCATAAATGGAACCTAAAATTAAAGGGTTATGGTGGTGTACTCTAGAATGCCATTGTGTTCATTTGTAATCTGGGAAACAAAGAGAGCGATGAATAGAACTTTGTGTTAATCAACACTCTCCTTAATATGGAAATGCCACTAATCTCTTTTTGCATGTAAGAATATGGAAGGAGTAAGGGTGATAGAGTCACAAGTCTTATCCATGTTATCCATGTCCAATGTAAGGACGTGAGGGATTATCATCCTCTTTGCTATGATCCCTTGAGAATGGAACAACCAACTTAAACACATCTTTTCTGCTCTTTACAATATATAATTTGAGGATTTATGACCACACCCCAGGTATCAATCTGTGTCAATTGGGCTCGTAAATAATACCAGATTTTAAGAGGAAGCTTGAGTGCAGGGTTGTCAGTGGTACCCTGTTCCATGGTATTACCTTGATTTAAACGGATCCATGTCTGAAAATTGGGCCCAATTAATAATCAGGCTGGATTTGAGGGAGGGATGTAGGGAGCAATTTGTGTCCTTAGGCCCGCATGATTTTATTTAGATTAAAATCTCAATAGTTCCCCTTCCCAAGCCATCAATGACCTAAGGCCGCATGATTTTCACTTTATATGCTTTGATTTACATGTAGTAGTAGTTGATTTTAGTATTTATTGTTTATTTTAATCTGATTTTATGATTCATCGTGTATCCATAGCATATTCTATCATGCCCTGCATCAAATTTTGGTATCAGAGCTTAGGTTGACATAGGTTAGATTCATTCTACATAATAGGTCGTCGTTGTCCCACCCCCATGCATTGTCTCCATCATCATATTGTGTTGTCCTAGGTTGGTCTAGTCACATGTACCGTTGAATTTTCTAGTATCAATTTTGGCGATTCGTGTTGCTGAAATTCCGGGATAATTAGTTAATTCTTTGGTTACATTGCCGGAAATTTAGGATGAGTGTCTCCTTTGAGCATATAGGTTCATCTAGGGCTGTTTAGAGTTGTCTAGGTTCATAGTAGAGTCATAGTAGAGTTCCTGTGTGCATGCCCATGCGTACCAATCGTGGATTTGGTCTTCACCCCACGATGAGTCTAGAACAACTTACCGAGCTCATCCAGAATATGAGCAATTGTCTGGCCACTGTAGAGGCATAGGGTAAAGCTGCGATTGGTCGTTTGGATAGGATAGAGGCCTCCTTACAAGCTAACCCCAACACTGTGGAAGCGTCCCAGTGAGCTAACCCCAACAAAGGGGAGACCTCGCAACAAGTTAACCCCAACACTGGGGATGATCGCGAATCTCAAGCCAGGGAACCTGCAGGTGAGTAAGCTAGAGAAGAGCCGGCAAGGTATCAAGCGAGGTACCAGGGCCAGGGAGTTGGTCGCATGGGAGGGCACGCCCAACCACCCCATAAGGAGTACCAGGGGAGAGATTACCATGACCACTATGAGCCAGATGAGCGGGTTATGAAGAGTGTGAAGGTTGACGCTCCAAGTTTTGATGGGCGCCTGGACCCCAAGGTATTCCTTGATTGGATGGCGGATATGGACCACTACTTTGAGCGGATATGGACCACTACTTCGAGTGGTATGACATGTCTGATGTCCGTCAAGTGGGGTTCACCAAGATGAAGTTGGTGGGCCAGGCCAAATTATTTTAGACTAATACGGAGTGAAAGATTGAGAGGACGGGAGGCGCCCCGGTAGTACACTGGGTTGAGATGAAAGAGATATTGAAAGAGAAACATCTCCCCCTCTCATATCATCAGAAGCTTTTGGACCAGTGGCAGTCTCTTCGCTAGGGGTCAATGCCCGTGTCAGACTATATCGCAAAATTTGAGGAATACATGATGCGATGCGATATTGAGGATGACCCAATTATCGCCCTCTCTCGCTTTAAAATGGGCCTTCGATCCGACAGTCAGCGAGAACTCCTCTCTCGCGACGTCAGCACCTTGGAGCAAATGTACCAAGTTGTGCCAGACATCGAGCATTACCTCAAGTAGCATTTTGGGAGGCGATTTGACTCTCGGGACCCAAATGTCAGGGCTACTCCCTAGGGAGCTAAGTCTAACATTGGTGGTCCTTCCAAGCCACCCCCTGGTTGTCAACCCAATCGTAAGGACCCTATGGGCGAAGGAGTTGCAGGTACTAGTTCGCGAGGAGGCCAATTGAGGCAGTGTTATTACTATCAAGGATTCGGCCATTTCACTTATGATTGTGCGACAAAAGAGCAGATGAGAGCCCTTATGATTGGAGAACATGAAGAAGTTGATGACCATCAGGGCGAATACGAAGAGGAAGTGTATGAGCCTAAGGGAGGTGCTAGTGATGAAGAGGAGGTGATTGATGATGCGAGACTTTTAGTTGTCAGATGTGCCCTAACACAGGCTAAGGGTAATGTTGATTGGCGTCGAAGCACAATTTTCTATACTTATGCCAAGTGTGGGGATAAGAACTGCAAGGTGATCATGTATAGTGGGAGTTGTCAGAATGTGATATCCTCTGACACCTTGGATCGCCTTAAGTTGAAGGCTACCCCTCATCCTGAGCCTTACAAAGTGTCTTAGGTTGAGAAGACGTCGCTTCCAGTTACCCATCAGTGTTTGGTTCCCATTGAATTTGGATCATATAAGGAATCACTGTGGTGCGATGTCTTGCCTATGGATGTAGGCCATATCATCTTGGGTCCGCCTTGGCTATTTGATCGCGATGTAACAATATTCGGCCGCTCGAATAGTTGTTCCTTCATGTTCAATGGCAAGAAGATAAAGCTGAATCCTTTGCCACCCAAGAACACCCAAGAGTCGAAGAAAGAGGATGTTAGGGCAGGTGGTCCTAAAGAAGTGGAGAAGCTCCAACCTAAGTCTCTCCAGTCTCCACACCATAAAAGCTAAGGAATTCGAGAGAGAGACTGAGGCGGATGCTACGATATATGCCCTTGTGGCCAGGGAGACCACACCTGAGGTTGGGTTAGAGTTGCCTCTTGAGGCCATCCCAGTTGTTGAGGAGTTTCGTGATGTATTTCCTGATGACTTACTGGATGAACTTCCACCCATGAGGGACATACTACACGCCATTGATCTTGTCCCTGGGGTATCAAACCTTCCCCATTATCGAATGAGCCCAATGCAGCACGCGGAGTTGAAGAGGCAGGTAGATGAGCTCCTTAGTAAGGGTTTCATTCAGGAGAGTATGAATCCATGTGTTGTGCTAGCACTTCTGACACAAAAAAAAGATGGCACTTAGCACATGTGCGTGGACAGTCGGGCCATCAACAAAATCATGGTCAAGTACCGGTTTCCCAAACCGCGTCTTGATGACATGCTCGACATGATGTCCATTGCCACCATATTCTCCAAAATTGACCTCAAGGGTGCGTATCACCATATACGTATACGCCCAGGGGATAAATGGAAGATAGCCTTTAAGACGAAGGATGGGCTATAGGAGTGGCTAGTCATGCCTTTTGGCTTGACTAATGCCCAGGCACATTTATGAGGGTGATGACCCAGGTGTTGAGACCTTTTATGGGGAACTTTCTGGTTGTATACTTTGATGATATTCTCATTTATAGCACATCCAAGGAACAACATCTCAACCACTTGAGGCAGGTCTGCGGGGTCCTCAGAGCCGAAAAGCTCCATGCTAAACTTAAGAAGTGTACTTTCATGTAAGATGACGTTGTCTTCTTAAGGTTCATAGTTTCGTTTAAGGGTATGAGGGTGGACCTCGAGAAGATTAGGGCCATAGTGGAATGGCCAGAACCGTGCAATATCCATGACGTGCGAAACTTTCACGGCTTAGCAACATTTTACAGGCGGTTCATTAGAGGCTTCAATTCCATTATGGCTCCCATCACTGATTGCATAAAGAAAGGGGAGTTTATGTGGACCAAAACAGCCTCTAAAGCATTCAAAGGGATTAAGGGCAAGATCAGTGAAGCTCCCGTCGCGTGCCTTCCAAACTTTTCCAAAGTCTTCGAAGTAGCGTGTGATGCATCAAGTCTAGGTATAGGTGGTGTGCTTAGTCAGGAGGGGCACCCCGTTGCTTATTTTAGTGAGAAGTTGAATGAAGCCAAGCAACGGTATTCCACTTATGACAAGGAATTCTATTCAGTTATTCAGTCCTTGAGGCATTAGCACCACTATCTATTATCGCAAGAGTTCGTCTTGTTTTCTGACCACGAGGCCTTACGATATCTTAGTTCTAAAAAAAAATTAAACCCAAGGCATGCCAAGTGGGTTGAGTTTCTTTAGAAGTATTCATTTGTTCTGAAGCATAAGGCCGGGGTAGAAAACGTACCTGCAGACGCCTTTAGTTGTCGAGTGGCGCTATTACAGTCCATAAGCTTAGAGGCCACTGGGTTTGAGCAGATTAGAGATGATTATCATAATTGCCCACCGTGTATGCGTCACTCTTGTGTGACCTGTCGAGGAATCACAATGGTTTTTTCTTGAGCGATAACTTCCTATTCAAAGGCAACAAACACTGTATTCCCCGTCTGATGAGGACATCAGATCCTTTAAAGTCTATCAGCGAAGAAAGCGCACACCACAAGCATCTTCCTTGTGGCTAGGCGATCATTGAGGAGCATTGAAGACCCTACACATGTGGTTTGATATATAGAAGACCCCACATTGGGAAGACACGTGTGTAGGATGAAGAAGACCTGACTGGAAAGCTAGGTTTGCTGGACAGTTGCTGGACAGTTTTCATTGTCTTCGAACGCCCGACCGAGCGCTCGAAATTCATCCATTTTCATGATTTGGTCGCTGGACGTTTTGGCCACTGTTTACGTCACGTTTTGTAACAAGATCCTTCAGATATTCGCATTCCTTCCAAGAGATTCCCTTCTTGGACCTGAAAAGAGACAGAGAAACTGTAGGCGGCCGGCGTCCAGCCGTTGGCCCTTCGATGCTTAAGTTAGATAAGGTAGGACTGAAAGAAGGGCCAAATAGATGATGGGGGTTAGAGACTGAGTATTGTGTACCTTCTAATTGATGAAATCATCTATTTATATAGATCCGAACATCCCATTCTGTTACGTAAGATACCGAGATCATCTACTGATTTCATGGGATAGTGTTTATTCTGCTCATCCTCAGATAAATGAATAATCTAATTACGTTCCTTGATAGCGATCCCTTGAGATACGGAACCGTAGACGAAGATAAGCCCAAAATCGGCCTATACAGGCTGCTGGTACTATAGGCTAAGGGATGTTATCGCTAATCATCAGTAGTCAGAGCTGCTCGCACGTTGGGAGCTACTCGCGAGACAAGCTGCTCGCATATTAAGATGTGACGCCTTTTAACGACTACGAGAAGGACTGCTCGTAGGTCGGGAAAGACATTTTCCGCCTTCCAATATTCGACTATTGACCATAAGGGTTCGATGACTCGGTAACTGTGTGCCGTATTTATCTAATATGCGAGACGTGACCAGATGAGCTCGAGAGTCGAATATTGTTATAAAGCTGCTCGTAGAATCAGGACATCGTGAGAATATGCGATCACCGCTATTTTGACTATAACAGCCACCTTTGGGCGACCGATCGGGTGCTCGATCGAGCGCTTGACGCTCGCACAAACTATTTTTTTAAGTCGTTTTTACTTAAGTTTAGGGGTATTTTAGTCTTTTTCTTCTTTTTTATTGTTTATTTAAGAGGGTCTAGCCCTAATTACGAATTTAACTATTGATTATTGAATGAAAGCCTTTGGGTTGTCTCCTCCTCTCTCTCCCTGTGGAACTTCATCCTTTCTTCCCCAATTTGCTTCTTCTTTCTTCTTCCTTTCCCCTCCAACTTTCTTCAAGGTAATCTCTTATCTTTCCTCTTTATTCTAAGCTTACTTTTGTTGATTCCTACAACCCTAAAATCGAGATTTGATCCAAACCCTAGTTTCTCAGATTTTCAAATCCCTAATCCGGGAGAATCCTTTGATCTCTCGGACTAGTGATTTTCATTGGGCGATTGGGTTATGACCATGCAAGATGGGGATGTTCCATTCCTCGTCGGATCCATTACACGCATTAATTGAATCCCACACCGCGTGATTGTGACGATGGCTCGCATTGTTGCATGATTCTTTTTAAATTTTCTTAGATTATGATGATATATGTTGAAGTTTTAACTATTAATCTTTTATTATTCCGCTGGATTAATTGTGCTCATGACATGCATCATAATTAGGGCATCCTGCATCACCGTCCCTCTGAGATTTTCTTGTTTGGGAGCTTCATGCTGGAGGGGTCGTAGGTCATTTTGGTCATGATGAGACCATTGCCCTTATGGAGGATAGATTTCATTGGCCAAGCTTCAAGCGAGATGTGGCCATGATCATTGGGCAGTGTCGTACTTGTCAGCTGACAAAGCATAAAAAGCAGAACACAAGTTTATACACACCTTTGCCAGTTCCACATGCACCATGGCAGGACATTAGTATGGATTTTGTGCTTGGGCTTCCCAAGACTATCAAGAAGCATGATTCCATCTTTCTCGTGGTGGATTGTTTTTTGAAAATGGCCCACTTTCTTCCATGCGAAGAAAGACGTCGGATGTTTCTCACATTGCGAAGCTTTTCTTTAGCGAGGTAGTCCGCTTGCACGGTTTGCCCAAAACCATAGTGTCTGATTGAGATGTTAGATTCATGAGTTATTTTTGGAATGATGTGCACTAGGCTCCAATTTACTCTGCTTACCATTCTCAAACTGACGGCCAGATAGAAGTGGTTAATAGGAGTCTCGGTAATTTGTTGAGATGTCTCGTTGGTGAACACACTAGGACGTGGGATGCAGTCTTACATGTAGCAGAGTTGGCATACAATAGTTCAGTCAATAGGTCTATAGGCATGAGTCCATTTGAAGTCGTTCACGGTTATAAGCCTAGAAAACTTGTTGATCTCATCCCATGTCATTTTCTCATAGGCCATCTGAGTCTGCAAAGTCCTTCGCCTATCATATTAATGCATTACACGATAAGATCAGAAAGAGGATTAATTTAAGCAATGAACGTTATAAATCATCTGCTGACTCACATTGTAGGTTCAAAGAATTTCAAGTTGGAGATTATGCGATGGTCCGTATCAGGTCAGAGCGGTTTCCTTGTGGAACCCTAAAAAAGTTGCAGGGTCTTAGTGCGGGACCTTATAAGATTTTAAAATGAGTGGGTCCTAATGTGTACATTGTAGACCTTCCATCTTCCATGGGTATTAGCGCTACATTCAATGTGGAGGACTTAGTATCTCTTATGGGATTTCCATTTACGACATCCACTTCATACCCAAACCACCACATTAACCCTGATCCATCCCAGGACCTATGGCCTTTACCCGACCCATCTTCCCAGCCATTACCCCCCTTTGCCATTCATACCTACTAGGAAAGAAGAGATTGAGGAGATTTTGGATCACCAAGTAGTATGCACACACCAAGGGGGCTACCAGAAGTTTCTTGTCAAGTGGAAGAATAGGCCGACATCAGATAGCATGTGGATCATCGAGGCAGAGTTCTAGAGCTTAGATCCAGATTTGTTGGAGCGATATCGGAGCTTTATTTCGCCAGTGGTGAAACTTCTCAGCTAGGGAGAGTTGATGGGGACATCATACATCCACCATTACGCACGTATCAGAGGAGGTGGCAATGTTGTCAAAAGCAATCGCATAATCGATTATGTGATTGCATAATCGCATAATGCCATCCATATGGCATATGCGATGGTCGCATATTCCATATGGATGTTATGCCATCACATATCGCATATGCCATTATGTGATCGCATACTTTTTCATTTTTTATTTTTTTTCAAAAAAAAATTAAAAAAAAAGTTGTGTGATCCCATAAGCGATTAGGCATAAGTGATCGCACAGGATCGCTTATGCCATTTGACAACATTGGGAAGCGGGCCCCACTCTCTGTTGCCGGATGTATAGCAGGTCCAGAGGAGGATTATCGTTCAGGGGGTTGACTTGCCCTTGGACACATCTGGACACTTTTAGGTGTCTTCGGGCCGCAGGCTGGCCAACAGGCCCATCTCTTTTTTAGATGGTTTTTTTTATTATTTATTTTTATTTTTTATTTTTATTCTGTTTGGAGAGGGCTTTAGTGCACTTTTTTTTTTTTGTTATGAGATATATATACTCTTGTAAAATCCTATTTTCTTTTCTTAATGAATGTTTATGAGATTATTGAGTGCTCTATTCTCTATTCTTCCTCCATTTCCATGAGATTGTCACGTATAGGAGAAAACAAGGTGTGAAGCCTTACCTCCATTGGAGGGTTTGCTACGTGTTGTGAAGCTACCCTATAACTTCTTCCTAGGTATCTTATTTCTCCCCCTCTCATCTCTCTTTCTCTCTCTTTTCTTCCCCAAACCTCACCTTAACCAACATCTAAACCTTACCCCAAACCACCTCCATCAACAATCCAAGCCATCCATCCATCGCACGCCCCACATGTGCGCACGTACGCACCCACGTGTGCGCGCACGCTTACACGTGTGAACCCCATTTCTCATCTCCCCTTTGATTTCCCTATTCCGATACCTTCACCCTCATCTAAACCCAATCCCCTATCTCCTCTAAAAATCCCATACCCTAAATCCTCAAATTTCCCCATCCAAGTGAGGCCCACAAAACCCTAAACCCTAAATCCCAAATCACCCATCCAAACCCTAATCCCTCTTAGATCCAGGATAATCCGATTGAATCAAAGCCTATACCTATGTCATAGATGGGATTTCTCAATCCCATAGATCCTATTTAGATTAAAATTTCAATAGTTCCCCTTCCCAAGCCATCAATGACCCAAGGCCCACATGATTTTCACTTAATATGCTTTGATTTACATGTAGTAGTAGTTGATTTTAATATTTATTGTTTATTTTAATCTAATTTTTTGATTCATCATGTATCCATTAGCATATCTCATCATGTCCTGCATAAAAAATGCATGCCCTTATGGGAAATTATAGAATGCACATGTTTAATGCTAAATCCTGAGCTGTGCCCAAAACATAATGAAAGCAATTTGCCAACAAGTAACATAGGGTGCCTTACAAAATAGATTTTCTATCAAATACATTATCGTGCCAATGTGCCTGTGTGGAAGTTGAAATGAAGAATGATCCACTGGCTCATGCAATATTGCTCGATGTAGAAAGGACTTTAGATGTCTTATTATGCTGTCGATGGAGGTTGTGTTGGTTTGATGTGCATGCAGAAATTGGTTAGTATGTTTGTTTGCAAAATGAGATATCAAACAAGTAATTAAGTAGATAAAATTGTTGTCTTCAATTGACTTCAGCCAAGATATATCCACAAGTTTCTACTTGCACTAGTTTAGAAATTATGGGTGTTGAATTGATGGTGATGATCAAATAGTGGGTACTTGAAGGAAGACGGATCGCAGAAGATAGGTTCAAAAAAGGGCACAGTACACCAAGATGTTAGCATTCTAATTAAGAGATCCTCGAGGGAAATGAATTGAATCGGGGTCGGGGTTGAGTCCACGTTGTGGTCTCTCGCGGCACAAATCTAACTTTGATGAGCATTTCTATTATAGACAGTGTTTTAAATAGCGAATAGCGTGTAGCATAGCGTTCACCCCTTTGAAGTGTGAGGTGTAAGCTACATAGCGTGTAGCGTAAGCTACACGCCACTAGTTTTTTAATCAAGATGCTTGGTTGCACCAATGTCATGATATTCTGTACCAAATTAGATTGATTCATAATGAAAGTTAAAAAAATTTCATTGTTTTTGGTGCAACAAAATGGAACCTAAAGTAATAGGAAAAAAGCAATGATAAAGTATAAAGGTAAAGAAAGAGCAATGAAACTGATTTAATATTGTTTTTTATATCAATTTACTAAAATCATTAAAAAGGTTAACTAATTTTTATTGAAAATGAAAAAATGTAACAAATCATTGAAAACATCATGTGAGCTACATAGCGTGTAGCGTAGTTACTTAGCGTGTAGCGTATGCAATTTATGATGTAGCATAGGCTACATGCAACTTAAGCTATTTTCATGAGCTACGTAGCGTTAAGGCCATACTACGCTACGTAGCGTAAGCTACACGCTACATAGCGTAGCTATTTAAAACACTGATTACAGATTGCGGGGAATCCTCCATGATCGGGCGATCCGCAAGCATCAATTGAACCTGATCTCAGCAAGAGCAGAAGGGAAATTTCCTTCCTCCTTGTCTCCACCTCTACTTAGAAGAGAGACAATTTTGATTCCAAAAGCTTCTTACAACCTTCCAAGCATAGCATTTATGGAAACCCAAGCCTCTTAACTGATCTTGGTGATTAGTGTGCTAATCACAACTAACCCTCAACTAATTAAAAGTAACTCTAACAACGTTATAATTGTTAGGGTTTTGGAAAAACATAAACAGAAGAATAATTTTAAGAATTCATTGTTTAAATTGAGATCAACTTGCCTCTCAAAAAACATAAATTAATTAAGATCGACTCGAAAGAATAGTTTCCAGGCTTCTAGAGCAAAAACCAAATAGAGTAATAGACGGTTTAGATTACTTTATATCAAATTAGTGAAGGAAGAGATTGTTGATGCTGTTCTTCTTCAAATTGAAGAAGTCTCTATACGATCTATCCCTAATTAAGAACTAAACCTCAAGCAATATCTAGATCTCAATATTGTGCTGAGATTTATGTTCAAGGGTTGAAATCAACCCATGAGATGGGCATCACAAGTGATGGGAGGAGGACGGGCTCTCTCTCTCACTCTCTCTCTCTCTCTCTCACACACACACACACACCAGTGATGGGAGGAGAAGGTTTAGAGTTTGTTGCTACACAAGTATGGTAGTCCACCACCTTTCAAAAAAAGTATGGTAGTCCACCACCTTGTGCACTTCAGTCGCCACAAATCTATTAGTGCACCCAAATGAACCATATCCGTCCATCAAGGTGGTCGCTTAGTCTTGTTCATATGCATGCCTGGCAAAGGGTGGGCCACTAATAGATCATATGACCATTGGTTGTCCATCAATCATGATAAAAATAATCAATGATGAAAACAAAAGATCCAACGGTTAGAAACCCTAAAAAAACCACTTCAAAGCATCTTGAAGTGTGGGCTCACAAAATTGAGCTTGATGGGGGTGCTGATGGAGAGATGATTTAAGCCACTAATCATAAGTTTGTTGCAACAATGGATTTGTTGTTAGATCACAAGAGGTTTCTTAACCTCAATGCATGTAACCTATCACATCCCTATGTTAACTACATAATTTGGGATCACTAGATGTGTTAAAGTCATCACATCAAGACTAAGATCATCTAATGTGTTCTAAGTCAATGGATAAGTCCAAGCTAATGCATGATCAAGTCCAATCCGAGTATGATGGGCTTTTCGATTCTGAGACTTGATGTGATCCTCTAATATGGATATGAATGTCTGCACTCTTGTGTGGTGAAGGGCTTAAAACAAAGTTGTGAAAAGTGATACGGTGGTGGAGATGGCTTAATGTCGGTTTGTCACCAGCTTACAGGTACACTTGAGATGACCACAAACAAGATCTGGGTTGTCTAATTTCTTGAAGTGGTTATGGAATTTATGATACTCAATAAGGTACAATTCTCTCATGACCAAAATCCAGCTGATGTGTCTCCTATTCTTTCACTAGGGCCAACCAATAGTTTATCTAGAAGGATCAACTGCAATCCATAAAAAGAATGTTTCCATGCACAATTGTGCCAGTAACTAAAAAAGTATAAAAGTCACTAATGACCTAGTTGTTGAGGTGTGGAGCCATTCACATCTGGGGATGGTCGGGCGCCCGGACGGTCTTTGGACTGGGCGCCCGATATTTAGGAATATGGGACATGTCTCTAGACTGTTCTAGGAACAGTCGGGCGCTCGACAGTCAAGAGGACTGGGTGCCCGATATTAGGGAATTATTTCCCGTTTCTCACTGGACTGTTTCTACATTAGGCGGGCGCCCGACCAAGCCTGACTGGGCGCCCGACAGGCCGCGACCAGTTTTGCCCGCTTTCCTATTTTGGGTTCTATTTCCTTGTTTTACTATAAAAAGGGTTGTAACTCGGGATTAGGCCATTATATTAGGGTTTCTATACGTCCAAGGTGAGAAAGAGGCGACAGGTTAGCAAAAATGGCCATCTCTGTGCATGGGAGCATCGGAGAAGGTGAGTATTATGCTTGTAACTTTGTCTTCTTTATAGTGGAGTTTTGCACCGTGGTTTTTTACCCTTGTTTGGGGTTTTTCCACGTAAAATTTGTCTTGTGGTTTGTTAGTTTGTTTCGATTCCTCTTCTAGTTATTATTTCTTCATGTTTATCGTTTGTGGGTGAGACCGGAGATTGGATCTCGGTTCACTAGCGTTGTTGGCGTGCTGCGCAACACTAGTTCCATTCATCATAAAAGGTCGCTCATGACCAAGTTCCACTCAACATAAAAGGTTGGATTTCAAGGGCACATACTAACAACAATAGCTTAGCAACTAAAAACTAACAATGAAGAGTAAATGAACAAAAATAACTCTGCAAAAAAGGTCAAAATTACAAAGAACCTGAAATCCTATCAAAATAGAGATGACCATACATGTGGCCCTCCCTCTTGGTCTCAGTCCTTGAGATAAGTGGGGCATGCATGGACAGCATCAACTTCCAATCTGATGATATAGTTGAGGTTGTAGCTTACTCTTTACTTGAAATCTCAATTTTGGAGTTTGAAGGGAATTTGAGCAATAATTTGTTTGAGTAGAAACGTGGTAAGAAGTTGCATTGGTGAGTTGATATTTTATATGAATAACTTGATTCCAAACAAAATCTTGTTTCGGTAGTTTATCCACCTAAACGGGCAATTTGTAAAGGTAGAACAAATATGTTCACAATGAATTCATAGATAAATACACTGGTATAAGTGAAAACACTCCAGCTGAGTTTGACTGCATGTGGAAGTCATGGCTAATTCCCCTGAGCCATTGTTGTCTCTAGAGCACTTGCCAAGGCTCTGTTTGCCAAGGTTTAGTTTATCCACTTAAACTGTCCAATATATAAAGGTTGAACAAATATGTTTGCAATGATTTTTTTTTTCTTTCCATAATGAATTCATAGATAAATTTCACTGGTGTAATGGTGAAAACACTCCAGCTGAGTTTGACTGAGCGTGGAAGTCATGGCTGCTTCCCCTGAGTCACTGTTGTCTCTAGAGCACTTGCCAAGGCTCTATCCTCGAGGCAGAAACAAAATTCATAGTTGGGAACCTTTATCTTTTTTGACTAGTGGCTAAGATTTTATTGAAAAGGAAAAAGGAAAAAGAATAATGCCAAATGTACAAGAAAAGGCCCAGGATGTGCTTCTACAACTGAAAACTACATATTTGACGCTATGGCTAGGGGTTCCTGGTTTAGTCTTTCCCTGTCTAAACAGTTCACCCTTGAATTGGCAGGGGGATGCAAATGCTAAAATAGAAGAAGATGCCGATAACTTTGCACATGACCCAGCGGCTTCTTCGATAATATTCTCTACTCTAAAGGACGTGACCATCTTTAACCCTCCCGATTGCTTTGCTGGAAGCCTGTTCGATTTTGATCAGGCTCAATTGATGCTCAATGGCCAACTTGATGTCTGGAAGAAGACCACCTTCTTCAGAAAAAATTGAATCCTGAATGCCCAGTCCGCCTGAGAATTCCAGTAATGGCTCACCTTTATCACCGCTGAACATTCTGCAATTCCATTGAGCCCTGTATTTCCTACTGTCCAAGTAAAGCTTGAATTCTCACATTAGGGAACAATTCCTGACAATAGGCATGGTTATTGCCTTCAATAGTGGTTTGCCTTGACTTCTTGTGATAATATATGAAAGAAAGTGTTATATATATATATATATATATATATATATATATATATATATATATATATATATATATATATATATATATATATATTACTTTTTTTTGATAAAGATAAATACATGAAAGAAAGTTGACAAAAAAGTGCTCAAGTCTAACTTAAATATTTCTGTACCCATGGTTTTGGCTACTACTATCTCTCATAAAAAAAAAAGAAAAGAAAAGAAGGGCCTTCGGCTGCTAGCTCTGGTGTTCTGCTTATTTTGCTGTTGCTGTATGGCATGGGAGCTTTAAGGGGCTGTCAGTATGTGTTTTCTTCGTGATAAATTATGACATATGCTGCCTTTGAGAATTATAACATATCATTGGAATTTTTTGATAAATATTTGAAATTCTTGGAAAGAAAATATATTATTCCTTTGATAATCTACTATTTTATTCGTGTAGCAAAACAGTTAAGTTTTTAATGACCTAAGAGGCAGGGAAGTCTGGATAGATAATATTGGTGTGGATGCATTTAAGCATTCAATTTATGCAATTTTGTAGATGATCTTTTGTTGCTCTTACTTTCACTTGTTTCATGTACCTGACCCTTGTGGAGAAGTCCAATACAATTGTTTCCTGTTAACTACAAGTTCAAACTGACACTTCACATCAGTTCATACCATTTTACTAGATTAATCAATTGCTCATTATTTAATATGTTCAACTTTAATTTCAAATTATGGCATAACAGATAAATTTTTCAAGATTAAATGACATTAAAGACACTGAACTTGATTTTCTTCTTAAATTGCAGGATGGAGTTTCTGCATTCGATGCGGATGCATCTCTAGAGGTTATGGATCATCCCATTCTGAACCTTATCTATTACATGGTAAGCCCACTCCCAGCATCTGGACCAAACCATATTTCATTAGTCTGATAGAATTCTTTTTTCTGTTTGAAATTATTGGGAAAATCAGCTGGCTGAGATTCTACCTTCGTCACTTGTCCTTTTCATCCTGCGGAAGCTCCCCCCTAAAAGAGTATCTGCTCAGTACCATCCGATCCGTTAGCTTGCATCAACATTCTTGACAGTTCTATTTCTTTAGAACTCATTGATCCATAATGGTGTTTCCTGAAGTTTTACATGGCTGGGATTGGCGAGAGAAGCAGAGTGAACGATCTGATATTGGTCTCTGAGTATTTATGGTGCGGCTTGTTGCCTTCCGACTTTTTTCGGATGTTGTAAAATTCATGGGTGACCATATGGTCACAGAAGAGAGGTTTGCAGCGGCACATTTGCTTGGTCAGTTTGCATTCTCATCGATTTCATGCTTGGGGATAATTATTCAGAGGCTTAGGGTTTTGGGGTGTTGTGTACTTGTTGACAATTCATTAAGTTCCGAGCAATTAAGAATACGCCCTTTATTTATCCTTGAACTGCTTTCAATGAGAGTGGCCAAAGTTTTGATTTTCTGAGCTGTAGGGAGCTTTGCTGAACTTTCTATCCTTCCCCCGCTTTCATGTTTATTGAGATGCTTTATGATCAAATACTGAACTCTGACTGCCCAATACTTTTAGGCTATGTTTGATCTATTCAATTGAATTGCGACGACTAGCCTGTTGATATTAGAAAGATAAAAAAGAAAGCAAGAAAAAAAACAAAAACAAAGATGTACTCTCTTCCTTGCTTTTATATCAAGTATCTGGCTCCAAATTGTAGTTAGATTAAAGTTGGATTTCAAAGGAATATAACTGCAATTTGAGGGTTACATCCTCATTATGAATACTAGAAAATAACATTGTCTTCTTGCCTTTTGTCTCATCGAATTAAGTATCATCATCATCATCATCATCATTTAAACGTTATCCCAATTAATTGGGTCAGCTACATGAATCTTGTGCTGCCATCCCACTATCAAGGGCTACTAGACCTTCAGTTAGACCATTATTCATCAAGTCTTTTCTTACTGCCTCCATATAAGTCCTTTGGGCCTTCCCCTTGCCCTTTTAGAGCCTTCAACTTGTACCAACTCATTACTAACTAGCATGGTTCTTGGTCTCCGTTGCTTATGACCAAACCATCTATGTCAACTTTCCCTTATTACCTATTGGTGCTACTCCTAAGTTCCCTCAAATGTATTCATTTCTAATTTTATTCTTCCTCGTCTTGCACTTATCCATCTCAACATCCCCATTTTATCTACACTCATCCCATTAACATGTTCCTTAACTGCCCCACATTCTGTACCATAAAGCCTTGCTGGTCTCATAACTATCCTATAAAATTTTCCTTTTAGTTCGAGTGGTACAAGATCACATAGAACTCCAGAGGCACATCTCCATCTCTTCTACCAAGCTTGAAATCTATAGGGAACATCCTTCTCAATCTCTCCATTCTCATGAGTTATCAATCCAATATATGGATTAGGAATAGGGCAGGAAAAGAAAGATGATCCTTCTGAATGTGTGCATTACGCGCTATATGGATGAGGAATCGGTCAATCATCTTTTCATTCATTGCGGTTTTACGAGGCAGGTGTGGCACCTTTTTCTCAGCCTTTTCGGAATTATGTGGGTCTCTCCAAACGACATAGGCTTGTTTCTCTCGATGTGGCATGAAGGTATGGATGGGGTCGTGGGTCAGAAAGTCTGGCATCTTGCCTTGATGGTGGGGTTATGGTTTCTATGAGTTTCTTTGGGGTTGTATAGTTTTTTCTTTCTTTTTGTATATTCTGGCTTCGGCCTTTCTCGCAATACATTTGTTTCTAATCACTCAAAAAAAAAAAAAAAAAAAAATCAATCCAGTATATGGGAAGTGGTAATTTTGGAAAACTTGTCAACAATCTGAACTAGTTCATTTTTTTCGCTCCTATTGTTGCTAAAATTGCACTCCATGTCCGTTTTAGCCCCAATAGGGCTAGAAGGATATAAATGTCAAGATCCTTGATTCCGGTTGTCCAATCGAGCACCCAACAAACTGCTTTTCATGCAATTGCCCCTCCTGCAGCCGAGTTGTTTTTGAAACATCGCCTGTTTCTTTCTCCCCAAATGAACCATAGGCATGCCATTACCCTTAGTCGCCAAACCGATTTTCCTCTTTTCCAACACTTCATGCCATGACTCAAGAAAGGATGATATGGATGCCGGCATAACCCAAGAAACATTAAGAGTTTTAAGAAAGAACTCCCACACCCTTGTAGCATAAGGGCAATGAATGAAGAGATGGTCCATTGACTTTTACCTCCTGCATGCACATAATACATATATTTGGAAGAATCATTCCTTTTTTATGAAGGTTGTCCATTGTTAGTATCCTATTCCTTTCAAGCAACCAAATGAAAGGTGCAACCTTCAAGGGGCTCTGTACTTCCAGAAATGAAAATTATGAGATGATGGGGATTGAGAGTGAGTAGGAATCTTGTAAAAAGATCCCACTGGGAATCTACCTGAAGTGTGTTCTTTCCATATCATAGTCTTCCGTTGAAGGTTCGATCGCGATGCTGTTCAGTTTATCAGGAGACTTGATAAATCATCAACTTGTCTTGTTTGGTTTGTTCACATCCTTTCTTGTTTGGTGAGTCCTTCAGATTCCTAAGCACCCTTTTATAAAAGCTTTGTATTTATGACCTCCCTTGTCTTGTTTACATATTTCTCTGCGGTAGAAGTGCCTGCTTTTTCAACTCTCTTGTGGATCAAAGTGGAGTGTTAAGCATCTTTTTCTAATAGATTTCATGAGAGGCTTGATGGGAAAATACTCTTCAGTCTCCTAGGTTAATAATGTTGTGCATGTTTGGAATTCCAAATTTTAAGGTAGCAATTGCACTAGTTTATAGCACTTGCTGTTTTCGAGCTTGGGTCAAAGAAGGTTGATGTCAGGTAGACAGTTGTAGTCACTCTTGCCCATCGTATTCAAAATTGCAATGGGCCTTTACTGGAGGTGACATCTCACAATTTGTAAACCTGGTTGAGGTGGAAAGCAAGAAAGTATGATAGGGCATTGTGTAGAAAATGGGAATGCATTCCCTCGCTGAAATAATAGGGCATACACAGTTTTTAGATGAGCAAAATTCATAGGGACTTTGTCGAGTAAGAGTGTAGACTTGGTTGATATGATGAAATTAAGGACACCTTCCATTTGGGATCTGTCTATTGGATCAATTTATATCTGTTCTATTTAATTTCCCAAATGATACACAGACTTAGCATGTTATTAGTGTGCACGAAATGATACAAGATTACTGCCTAGCCTACATCTCAACATCCCCAGGTGGGCTCTGATTAGTTGCGGGTCCTCGACCTACCACCTTGAGCCATCTGATCAGCTTGTATGCTCCTGCGATGACAATCGGAGCAATACCAGCAGTGATCCAACCAAATGTCTCTGCCAAAAAACTACCTGAACTGCTATATAGTTGGTAGCTGCCAGCATAGTATGTTGCTTGAACTGAAAAGATAGCGACGAAGAAGCTAGTCCTCAAAACCAGAGTCCATGGGAATGGTCCTTGGCCGACGCTGGATCCGATCACCCCCATTGATGCTGTAAATGCTAGTGTGTTAAAGTACAAGAACACAGCAGAAGCCCGGGGTCGCTTCTCATCAAGAATTGAGAACCCAGCGGTGTGATTTGCTGCATTTGAGGTGATGTTTCCAGAGTCTGTGATCAAATCGTCCTGCCAGAGACCACCAGGAGGGGTGAGTCCTGCTTGAAAGGTCACCGAGGCAATCAGTACAGCTACCACCATGACTGCAGCCCGCAGCTCATCAGTTGTATTCACATCCTTCTCAGGGAGCCTCCGTGAGTTGCTTCGTTGAGGTGATAGTGACGGCTCAGGAACCTGATGGCTTCCACATGTTGGGGACATTTCCCAACATCTTTTAGCTCCCTTTCGTCGGAGGATTTCACCATCCATTTCCATATCGCCAGATTCACTTGGACAAAGTGTTAAGATATCCAAGGCTGTGAGTCCATAGCCATTTCTCTCATTTACTTTCACTTGAGTTTCGCTGAGTAAATATTTCATCATCTGCAAAAGTATTTTCATTTTTTTTTTACAAGCAAGCATGAGTATGAAACTAGAGAAATGAGAAGCAACAGAACTGTCTTCTCGCCATCAGTTGTGAACATGCTTGATTTTAGGGAGTAGATCGGATATATACACAAAGAACTCGTTTTGTCACCATCTTGTCTATGTGGTGATACAGGATCATCACCCTATCTTGCCTCATGGGACCCACATGCAGACATGGTCCGATGATAGGAACAATCCAACCTGGTGCTACCATAAATGCACATAGTGACGGTCAGAATCATCCATTCAGTCCTGGGTCGAGCTGGGATTCACAGACAATGTTAAGAGCATTTGGGAACCATCAAGCACTGTAGTTCTCTGATGTGGCGGTATTTGATTGGGCCACATGCCACTGTCAAAGATGTGTTAGCAAAACATGTTTGAAAGATAGTTGTTGGGCACTCCATGGTGCCTCGCATCTCTGACAGTAGTACATGACCCAGTCAAATCTTGCCATGTCAAGGAACCCGAGTGCTTGGTGGTTCCCTGGATCCACTGACCCAGTCAAATCTTGCCATGTCAAGGAACCCGAGTGCTTGGTGGTTCCCTGGATCCACTGAATCCGTGTCCACGACTCAACTTGGGGTTGAGTCAGCCCAACTCGCACGAGTTGAGATGACTTGGGAGGGTGACCCATGGTACCGAACTGATTGGGTATGATCCAGTCAAGTGGACTCGTGCGAGTTGCATCAGGGTCTTAAAACCACCCTGGACTATCTTAGCATCTACTTAAAAATAATTTTGAGAGAGAGAGAAGGGGGAAAGAAATCGTACAGGAATATGCTTCATGGCTGTAGAGAGGTGGAGTAAGGTATTTCCATTCTCATCCTTTTGATTCACCAATTCGTCGTCTGCAACTGATCCTACCAAAATCTTCAATACGTCGAGCTGGTCATGTTTCACGCAGAGGTGCAGCACCGTCTCTCCTCGACCTGTTAGGTCCCAAACTGAGTCGGGCTTGATTCGAATAAACTCGTTCAAGACGTCGACTTGGCCTTTCATTGCCGCCGCATGGAGAGGAGTTCTTCCCTCTCGATCACGGTCCATTGAAATATCAGATACAAACGGTAACAATTCTTTTACCATTTCGACATCCCCTTTGGCCGATGCTAGGTGGAGAGGCGAAAGTCCTTGTGAATTCCGTTGACAGGCGAGTTTTGGCTTTTGACTTAGAAGCTCTCTTGCAAAATAGAGGTGCCCAAGCAGAGCTGCTACGTGCAGAGGAGTCTCAGCTACATTAGAAACTACAACTCGATCGAGGATGGCTGCATCTTCTTGAAGTGATTCAAGCAAGGAACCCACGTTCCCCGTCATTGCTGCTTCGTACAACTTCCTATCCATTCTACAATTCTCTCTCTCCAGAGACAAACACACACCTGTTTTAAGCACCCAAGTTCTGTGGGGCCCACCATGTTGCGTATGTGTAATCCAATCCGTCCATCAGGATAGTCGTTATCGTTCGCATGTGTAGTAATGATCAGCCCGATATGAAACTCAGATGGGCCACTCCAATGGGAATAATGTAAAATAGTGCCTAAAACCTTTAAGTTCATACCTTGTGGCCCATCTGAGTTTTGAATTCGTCTGATTTTTGTATTTCCCTTTATCATGTGAGTGCGCACCTGATGAACGGATTTGATGAAAGATACATACCATGGTGGCCCCCACCAAAACCTTGGTGTCGCATTGTTTCCTGTGTTCTGGCCCACATGAATAGTGGATATGGCTGATTTTTGGCCCCAGGGCCTAGCATTGAGGATCCCACCTGTTGAACGATGTGGATTTCACATATAAAACATGGTGGGGCCCAAAGAGCTTGGGAGTGTTTTACTGAATGCGTAAAACGTTTGTTGCAGAGGGTTCCGGTCCGGATAACACCAGTGCACGCAACCTCATCTAGTGAAGTCAATGAATAGAGAGGGTCGTAACTCGTAAGCGACGACAGGCAATAGGGATGGTCTTGATGCATCCATTTTCCCCAAACAGTACTCATTTTTCGCTGATCCAGACCGTTGATATATAATTGGCCACAATGTTCATATTGGTTGTTCCAAAAATTCCCATATTGGAATGATTCCATCCATTGCATCCGTGGATGTTATTTTGGGTCGTCGTTGTGATTTTCTTTAACCGTTTATAACTAGTCCACACTGATATATGAGTTAGAGTCGTCTAATCTTGATTTTTTTTTTATTATGAAATCACCTTCAGCTTCTTATTGGTTCAGATCAACGGTTGGGATACCTAAACTAGTGGACATATATGTACAGAGAAGCGCAATGGAATACTATTCACGTTGTCATCCATAGTACACTGATTTCTCACGTTTCAAGTGTTGACTTCTGATAATCGTACACGCGTTTATCAGTAGGCAATCCCCTCTACAAGCTTTGGGCGCGAATTAGGTGTTACCCCGGGAACAGCTTAGTGGGTGTTACACCTACCGTATGGCCCACATGAATGATATTCTGTATATCCACGCCGTCAATCCTTTTCTACAGACCATTCTAGAATGAGCTTCCAAAAATTATGCAGATCTAAATCTCAAGTGGACCATACCACTAGAAACAGTATGATTGAGTGTTCCACCATTAAAAATTCCAAAGAAGCCATCGTAAGGTTTTGGTAATTTTTATTTTCAATCCAAGCTCTTGATAATGTCAATGAGGTCTTGATGAAGAGAAATATAAATAGAAGATTGATCCAAAACTTTTGTGGCCCACAAAATGTTTTTAATAGTTATTCATCACCGTTTCTAGTTTTATAATCCACCTGAGATTTAGATCTTCTTAGGATTTTGGATAACATTCTAAGATGATATTTAAAAACAGATAGACGGTGTCGATATATAAAAGCTACATCATTATGGGCCCCACACTGTAAGCGTAACACCCACTAAGCTGTTCCCAGGGTAACACCCAATTCGCGGCCACAAGCTCCACCCATCCAAATCTGGCACAGATGTTCAGCATCCGAGCCAACCATTATGTGGGCCCACTTGTAACTGGCTCCAAAGTCAGGACTCATCTCATCAAGTGGACCAGTGCAACAAGAGAAAAACGATGGCTGCAACTCGAAACTTTTTCAGCTGTTCTTTCTTTGCTGGGAGCGGATTAAGTGCGGCCCGATCTCACCCAACACGGTGCGGCCCTAACTGTGGGACCCATCCACGCCGTCCATCCACTTTTCGGCTCATTTTAGGTAGGAACACAAAAAAAGAAACAGGTACAAATCTCAGGTGGACCACATCATAGGAACATTAAAAAATTCTTGTGTGCCACAAAAGTTTTGGATCAAGATGATATTAGTTTTTTCCTTCATCCAGGTCTATGTGACCTTATCAACAGGTTGGATGGAAAAATAAATATTACGGTGGGCCTTAGTAAGTTTTTAATGGTGGGCGTTCAATCACCATTATTTCCTATGGTGTGGTTCACCTGAAATTTCTATCTGCTTTAAGTTTTGGGTCAGGCACTAAAATGAGCTGAAAAACGGATGGACGGAGTGGATATATGACATATACATGAAGATGGCCCCCACTATTAGGCCCCATCTTAATATGATCCCTTCTTGGCTGTAGTACTGTGGTCAGCTGTCCCTTCATTTATTTATTTATTTTGGTAAGCTTGTAACAATCCTATTTAACTGTTAAGCTCAGCTGGTCCCTCGCGTTGCAGGGTCCATCGCCCGGTCAGTCGTGAGTGGCATGGATGGTCTCACTCGACTACATGAGAGAGGGTGGGCAATTATCAGATGCCCAATATATCTTATTCTCTTAATCTCATTCTTGAAACGGATGGTTGAAAACAGAAACATTCAATGGTGTCTATTGATCGAGAGAAATCTGCAGCTAAGTTCATCTCATTGGTTATAACTTTCTATAATCACATCAATAGTGAGGCCGATCTGATGGACGGTAAGGATTACGAAACCGTTTAGCTATCAGAGCCCGCTCGTGGTTGTGGCATATTAATGAATTCTTCAGCACGACTAACACAAGCCTCCTTGTCGTACTCCATCGAGTTTCTTCGTGGTACACTCGATTTTTAATTATTATAAGTGGGGCCCATTTCTCATGGCTCTGTTGTGTAGATGATTTCTCTATTCAAACCCACCGTTGATGGTCGACCTTGAGAAAAATCTCCTGATAGGACAATCCCAGCCTTTCAATTTGCGGGATTCAAATAAGACAGTCCATTAAGAGAAGTACTGATAACAGTCCACTTGAGCTGGTCCAAGATTTGGCTAGAATGTTCAAATTTCTTAGATTTATCTCCAGTATGGTACATCATAGGTGGGTCCCAGATGAATAAATGGTTTGGATCACTGACCGCATCCTCACTTATGCAAACCGAAAAGCAAGCTGTACTATGCATATGCTCCGGTCGAGGATCATATAATTCCAGAAATAAAAAGGGTTAGTAGAGCTGACTTCGGGAGTCGTTGACGGAAATAAAACAACGTTGCCCAAATGATTTTCAGGTCGAGCTCGAGCTAACCCAAGCTCTATTCGGCTCCATTGAAGCTTGGCTTAGTTAGCTTGACTTAGCTGACTCACTTGTAAATAACTAAAAAAAAATATTTTTTAGTCCCACATGAAAGGGAACAAAGAAATGAGAGATGAAACTCTCTATAAAAGTAAGTGGGGGGTGTCAATGGGCTTCGGACGACTGCCTTTGGACCCAATTTTAAACAATTTTAAGCTTGACTTTTGGGCCGGGCTTATTTAAAATTTTGTTTTCTCCCAGATCAGTCTCAGCTCGAATCGGGCTCGAACTCACTCAAAAGCTCGGTCGAGCTACCTCGAACATGTCAATCCAGCTCAAAGGTTGAGCTGAGCCGAACACGAGCTAGGGTGGTCATTGAGCGAGCCTAGCTCGAACAGGGCTCAACGGCTCAACTCGGCTCGTGCTCACCTCTACCTGGCATTGAAAATACCGTGGTCTTTTAAAGTGGTCCTCTAGGATACAATGTAGGAACGTTACGCATGAAAAATGATGATCTATGGATGATCAACGCATCATGTTATCAGTTGTCACATACTTCATTATATTTTAGTGATAAGCATTTCAACATAGATGCTTCTCGAGAAACAATTTAATACATTGATAATACATTCAACATAACAATCAACCAACTACTTTAAGCATTATGGAGATGAAATATGTTGGGATCACTCACCTGTATCTTAGTGAAGTTCATTTCGAGATGTTATCTAAAATCCAATCTTATGAATTTCTTAGTTATATTGTAACATCAAATCATACTTCTATTTAAGTAACTTACATAATTGGCCCAACTTTGACTAATCAAATTCAGATTTGGGGTCCACACGAATGATTATGATCCATCTGATTTAGATTCACTTTCATTTTGTCCTCAACACTAGCATCATGATCCTAAACCCCCAATGTGGGGCCTACCACTGTGAAAAAGCTCTAAATTCGACGGTCCAAAACCATCGAATTTAGGTCCTAAAATTCGACTGTTAATGACCGTCGAATTATCACAGTCGAAATTAACGCGCCAAAAATGTGATGCTGTCGTCGAAAACATTCGACGGTCTAAAGCCGTCGAATTTAGGGCCTTAAATTTGACGGCTAATGACTGTCGAATTATTACAATCGAAATTAACGAGGGAAAAACGTCGACGGTCCAGAACCATCGAATTTTCGAAAATCCCCTCTAAATATTATTCCCAATTTTGAAAATCCTTCCTCGAAAAAAATTGTGATTTTGAAAAAAAGATTCCAAAAATTGGAAAGAAAATTTTATCAATGTTTTAAAAAAAATTAAAATTTGTAAAAAAATATATAACATTAAAAAAAAACTAGGATTTTGAAAAAAGAAAATGGGCATCTTGAAAAAATTGACAATATTTGAGAAAAATTAAGATTTTAAAAAGAAAAACATTAAGATTTAAAAAATCACTGAGGTTTTGACACAAAAATTAACATTTTGAATAAGAAAATTGAATATTTTAAAAAATTGTGATTTTGAGAAAGAAAAATTTTAAAAGTTTGGAAATTTTTTTGCAATGTTTGAAAAAAAAATTGAGATTTAAAAAAAAACACATTTAAAAAAAATTGCATCTTGAAAATATTGATATGTTTGAATAGAATTGATAATTTAAAAAAAATGATTTTTAATAAGTTTGAAAAAGTTTAAAATTGTGAAATAAAAAATTTGAGATTTTAAAAAAGATTAAGATTTTGAAAAAAAAATTAAGCTTTTTTTAAAAAAATTGAGAAGTTTGAAAAAAAATATTTAAAAATAAACTTTTGAGATTGAAAAAAATTGAAAAATTTGAAATGAGTGGACAAAATTTACTAGTTGACATTTATTGAATGGTTGAAAATAAAAAATTACAGTCATTGAGTTACTTGCTTATCAGATTGGTTTATGCATACCCACAAGTTTACTTGTACAAAAAATGATAGCCTAAGTATAATGATGTGTAATTGCAAGAATAACTTATAATGATGAGATTGATCAAATTCTATGATCAGAAAATCCTAAAGTTGATTTGAACGGTCAGATATATTTGGAATGTGCTAAATAGATTATAGAGCAAAATTCAGCCCAATTTGACATGAAACGAATTAGATCCGTCCAAAACACTCTTTAAATGGGCACGATCAGTTTGTCTAGTTCTAGACAGATTTTGGACAATCTGATCAGTCAAGATTGAATAGTAAATGACTTCATATGTTTAGATTAAATTTCACTCAAATCTAACTGTTGGATTGCAAGATATGACCCACCATATTGTTGATCAATCTTGTCCTTCCAATATCTTTCTCATCCAAAATCCGATCGAGGTGAGTGATCAGTCAAATCGAAGATATTGATGGGTAGAATAAAGTAATTAGATTAGAATTCTAAATTGATCCAAATATTTTGTTCAAAATTGGACTGCGACTTGCTGACCTTAAGAAAATTCAAGAAATTTGTAGTCATTGAACTCTAAATTCTAATCTAGCCATTGAGATTTGGATTTTAAGTCTTAAAATTTGGTATGGCATCATAAAATGATATTTAAGAACAGATGAACGGGATAAATATACATAAAATATATCAACTTAGACTCACACTGTTAAAGTAGTGTGCTTGGATTGGCTAGTGACCCTAACTAGCCACTGGTTAGTGATTGGTGCTCTATGGGCCCTACCATGATGTATGTGTTTCAGCCACACTGTCCATACATTTTTTTCATATTATTTTATGGTATGAGCCCAAAATTGAGATAGATTCAAATTTAAAGTAAACCACATCACAAGAAATAATGGTATATAATTTAGTACCTCACCATTAAAAATTCCAAATTGCCTGTCTCAGGTGTACCATTTATGTGGTTCCACCATAATGTGTGTTTCATCCATGTCATCCATACATTTTTCCAGATCATTTTATGGTACGAGTCCAAAACTGAGGTAGATCCAAATCTCAGGTGGACCGCATCACAGGAAACAATGTTAATTGGACGCCCACCATTAAAAGCTTCGTAGGGGCCATGGAAGTTTTGGATCAAGCTGATATTTGTTTTCCCCCTACATCCAGGTCTGTATGACCTAATCAAGAGGTTGAATGTGAAATAAACATTACAGTGGGCCATAGGAGGTTTTCAATAGTGGACATAATTTTTAATAAATTAATAGACGGCATGGATGAAACAGATACATCATGGTGGAGTCCACAGACACGTGCCAGCGTCATTGGCCAAAAGCCACATGTGTGGAAAACGCACACGGTGTGCGGACGTGAAAAAAGAAAAGAATATAGAAAGGGATTTCTCCCTCCCTCTCGTCTCCCTCTCTCAGTTCCCTCCCTTTCACGCTCCCTCTCCTCTCCCTCTCTCGGCTCTCTTTCACAAACCCTTTCGGAAAGGTATGGATTCCCTTTCATTTCTTCTTTTAATCAACACTGCAAGAAAGAGTTCGATCCACTTTTTAGGTTAGCCGTTCAATGCTTTAAACGGTGTGGCCCGTCAAGTGAGTGGACATGCCTGATTTTTGCCCCAGGTTATCTTCATGATGTGGCCCACCATCATCATGGTGGACCCTAGGCATGAATGTGTCCCTAATGCATTCCCCACTTATGATGTTTTCTTGAATTGGAAAATGTAAGAGCATCATGGTTGGGTCCCAATCCTCGGCTCTTCCACGAGACGTGGATTGGGTCCTTCCCCTGAACGGACTCTGTCGGCCTCACTTTGATGTATGTGTTTTATCCATCCATCCATTTTGGGGGATCAGTTTGTAGTATTTGCCCAAAAAATAGGCAGATCCAATGCCCAAGTGGATCACACAGAGGAGTTAACACCTGACATAAAAAACTCCTTAAGAGGTGCAGAAGTTTGTATAAGCAGGTAGTTGTGTTTTCCCTTCCCCTGGGTTGATGCAACCATATGATCACAGGTGGATGGCAAATAAAATGCTGGCCCTAGTAAGGTTTCAACAATGGGTGTCATTATCACCACTGCTTTTGTGGTATGGTCCACTTGAGCCTTGGATCTGGCACTCATCAAGTAGAGAAATGATATGATCCATAATACATTACTGGATCGTCCAACTGATGGGCTGCACCATTAATGGCTGACACCCTTAAACTTTCTGGGCCAAGAATGACACCCTTCCAGTCTTTATAGTATATAGCTGCCATTGATGGCAGAACAAAGAATGATGATCTGATTCAGATAGTTGAGAAAGCCGTGAGGCAATAATAGTACATAGCTGGCATTTAAATTCATTTAGGAATGAGATTAGTTGACTAAATCTCCCTCTTGTATGGTTTTCAACCTTGGCCATCTAATGATTGGGCCCAGTACATTTATGGTCTGGAATGTTTATTTAGGGAAAAATTTTACTTCTTCAGGACCTGACTTAAGCAATTTTAACAGCAGTGTAGTTGATCAACAAGTAGGTGTGACTTCCCTCTTGAAATTTCCTTTATGCACTTGGACTGTCTACTTTTTTATTTTGCATTTTGGACAAAGGCTATGCAAGAGCGGGACAAGTATAGCGAGGAACTTGGCCCAAGACCAAAAGTGTGTTGGAATGATTAAAAATTTAGCCTAGAGAATACTTTTGGGTATTGCTCTAATGTCGTTGGAGTGCGGCCTAAGCCTGGAGATATAGAGCATGATGCCGTCTCAATGATATATATATATATATATATATATATATATATATATATATATATATATATATATATATATATATACGTTACTTAATTTATAGCGTTTGTTATTTCTAATTTATACATATTCTAATAAGATATTATTAATTATTAATTAGGTATATGGGAAAGATAAGAGAGGCCGTGTTTGAGGAATGGGAGCAGGCGTCTCCAAGATGGCACTGCATTATACGACTCCTCTCCGGGGTCAGTTTAATGATATGAAGAGTCAGATCTCCAATCTCAATCAACAAATGCAGGTGCTTATACAACAGATGAGCTCGATGAAGTAATACTTTCTCCTGGGTCTGCTAGTAATACTTTCTGGTTTGCTTTTACATTCTTATATCTTACGTATTGGTGTTGTACTTGTTTATTTCTTACATTTTATCTTGTGTATTGATTGTGGATCTCGGATTGTTCATTGTGGATTATGGCTTGTGGTTGATGGTATATTGTAAGTTGATTGTACTCTTTGGTACTTGCGAAGAATATGGTTGTGGATTGTTGGTACTTGTGGAGGATTGTGGGTGTGGAGGATTGTGGTTGCGGAGGTTTATACACTACAAGAAAATAGGCCTTTAGCTATACTTTTTTAACCTCACTTAAAAAAATAGAGGTTAAATATCTTTTTTTGCCTCAGTTAGTAAGAAATTGAGGCTAAAAGTCCATACGTTGCCCCAATTAGCAAAAACTGAGGCTAAAAGTCTATCATTTTGCCTCAGTTGGTGAGAAACTGAGGCTAAAAGTCTACCATTTTGCCTCAGTTGGTCAGAAACTGAGGTTAAAAGTCTTACCATTTGCCTTAATTATACAAAAATGAGGCTAAGTCCCCACCATTTTGCCTCAGTTGGTGAAAACTGAGGCTAAAAGTCTTCCATTTTGCCTCAATTGTAAGAAAATGAGGCTAAAAGTCTCCACCATTTTGCCTCAGTTGGTGAAAATTGAGGCTAAAAGTCTTCCATTTTGCCTCAATTGTAAGAAATTTGCAGCTACATTTGCACCGTGAATCAGCAGCTACATTTGCACAGGCCACCTTAGTATCCACTCATAGGGATACACTAAGGCTAAGGGATCCCAATTGAAGGGGCCGAAGAATCAATGGGTGGTTTTTTGCTGGGATTCATTTGTGTGTGATCTGTCACATGCATATTAATGTTTTTTTTTACATTTCACTGGTTATAGGATTTGTATATTTGTTGGCTTCTTTTCACTGGCATGTTAATGTTTTGTTAAACTCTCTTGTGAGATTACTTTAGGCCTTTCAGACTCTTGCCAGTTTTTTTGCCCTTGTCTAGTGCCCTGTTCATGGCATGTTTCAATAGTTCAATAGTCCAGATCATTCTCTTGATGGGCCTTGATGTGGACATAAAAAAAAGGTTACTAGTAAATTATGTCAATTGTTCGAGGTTTTATCTTTCTAACATGTTTATGTTATTCGAAACCCCTGCGAGATTTGCCCTATTCAAAGTGTTAGATGAGGGGAAGCTTTAAAAAGTTGAGGTATGCAACCATTCTTCTTCTTTTTTTTTCTTTGTTTCTTAACTATTTTCCAAATGATTGATTTCTGTGTATGGGTTGTCCAATTTTGCAATCATTGCAGCGGATGTTATTGCACAATTTGGTATTGATTGCATTTAAAGGTTTTCTCATTATTTGTAACATGTTGCAGGAATTGTGGAAGGATTTTGTTACATCTGAATCAGCTAGACAGGTCAGATATACTATCTTTATGCTGCTGGTTATTGCATTTAAACGTTCCTTTTATTCAATTTAATCAATTTCCTACGTTATTATATAAGATTAGTCTTTGTTGTAGTTAATCATTTTTTGAGAAGTGTAACTATGGAGAAATATGCCATAAGTAGAGATTATATCTTAACCAATAAATTTGAATGGATATTGTGAAGCTTGGCTTCTTTATAGATATTTAAATTCTATTAGAACATTTGCTAAGTCTTACAAGCCTTGTTAAGGATATATGTATGGACCTATACGATTTTTGATCCTCATTGCTGCTATGTGATAGATCTGAGCCATTCATGAGGTAGGTCCCACCAAGAATGCACTGAACCAGAAATCAGTCTAGTCTCATCATGCAAGCAAGATGTTTATGATAAATGGTCATCTTGCTTGCATTTGTTAGTAGCCTTCCTAATGAGCAAACTTGCTCAATTTTGGGTCAGGTAATAGGGCTCATCTGATGAAGGGATCTTGTGTGCATTTGCCATGTTTGTGCGTGTGCCACGAAGAGAAGTGGCTGAAGGGTTCTCAATCTTAGACATATGCTTTGAATTTTTTGAAGTGTGATAGATATCACAGACCAGTAGACCCTTTTCTGGCCCAAGTTCTCTGTTATTTCATGTCTGTTTCTCAAAATTTTGTTTGCTCTTTTCTTCCACTACAAAAAAATGGGGCAAAGGCTACGAATTATATGCGTAGCTATACATCTATAGCTACGGATATAATTCGTAGCAGGACCGTATCCGGTCCGTAGCTATTGTGCCATAGCCATAGCCTTTTAAGCCATAGCTACGAATTATATCCGTAGCTATTTTTCTACGGCTACGAATAATATCCGTCGCTATATAAATTCGATCCGTAGCAATTTGAGTACATCACGCTACGGACTAGTTTCAAGGCTGCGGACTATATCCGTAGCTAGTGTCTTTAAAAAATTTGATAATAACGACATATCTAACCGTTTCTGGTACATGCCCTGATAGATCAACCTATCTAAGTTAATGCAAATAAAGAATTGTTATAACTGCCAAAAAAAAAAAAAATCCAACATTCATTGAAGTCATGAATTTTTTTTAGGGAAACTCAAAACACATCTCCAGTTCAGTCAATATAAATACAATTGAGAGTTCTTATTACAAGGAAGAAAAAATCACAAAGAAGCCAAGACCCTTGAGTTCCATATAAGTTCTGGACAGTTGGAGTCTTTCTCTGATAAAGAACCGAGTTGCTGCCTTGGAAGAAGAATTGTTTCCTGCATCATATAAACAACCATGAGCGCATTATATCTTAATGCCTTTTGTTCTCATCTTCTTTTGCAATATGATTCCACTACCAAAAAAGGGGGGCAAAGCCTTAAAGTCATTCATCAAATTGGTGTGAGCCTCACATGGCTACAGGAGGTACAAGTAATTTCCATCATCCTAGTTATTGAAGTTTACAAATAAATTTGATAAATATGCTACAAACTTAAAAGAGTCTATAGAAATCATCGAAAATTACAAATAAAGAAAGATAAGTACCTCTTTTGATGTAAAACATTCTTTCGCCTCAACAATGCTTAGCGACAGATTTTCCTACATAAAATTTAAATGGTCTTAGGAAATGTTGAATTAGATGTAATATTGCTTAAAATTTGAACTTTGTTTCAAATAAGTGTTTTAACCGAATTACAGTTGGTCTAAATAGTTCTCAACTAATTTAATCACATTCCAGCTGATCTTAATCAAATTCTAACTTACTAGATCTGATTCAAGCCGATTGGAGTAAATCAAATTACTAGCATCAAAGCATGGAATTGGTCGATACTGAAGCATGTTCAAACAATTCAAAGCCTAAGGAGTGCTAGGATGGCAGGGGAAGATCATAACAAGCTTTTGAGGAAGATGATGCAGTGGAGGCAAATGGTAACTATAGCCTAAAACATCTTTTATACCAAATCATTTTTTAGCAAGACAATTCTCAGCTTCTTTTTCCAATTGTCAAGACAATTATAGCCTAAAACATCTAAGGCAACTTCATAAGCACAGACCACAGGCCACATAGCTTGCATTTGTTACTTGCCGATTGCGTGAGTTTTGAAGCAAGCCCATAAAGAAAGTGTTAAAGCTACCACCCTGAAGTGATAAGAGTTTGCAACTTCCTACAAAAGATCATCGACTTCTCAATGGATTGCCAACTGCCAATTAGAACCAAATATTAATCCAAAAGTAGACAAAATGCTATCTACATAAAAAAAAAAAAAAAAAAGACATTTAAAAACATAGGATTAGATGTGAGTACTTGGAAGAAGCAAGTTAAATGATTCTTGAAAGAGAATAAACTACCTAAAACAAATGAGTACTAGCATGCTCCATCAATCTTCAAGAGCTTAATTCTCGCACAACAACCATTGAGAAATTATTATTTGAAAACCGTATCAAACTTCTCACTTTCTCACTACACAATCACTATATAATTCTTTAACAAGGTTTGGTGAAAAAAAGTGTGGGAAGTGAAGGTGAATCACACATCTACCAGCTGAAAATGGCAAAACTAAGGATAAACATACCTGGTCTAGTAATAATCTTCTAGGACAAATCAAAATTGAAAATTGTTCAATGGCTTTCTCCAACTAGAATTCATATACAGTCAAATTTTCAAAAACAAGAACAAAATTAAACTTGGCATGATCTGGATCTATATATGGTCATTCCATAGGGTAATGTAAGAAAAGACTCTCTTGAAGAAACATAAAAAAGAATAGCTCAAATTTTGAGAGTGACTATTCACTTTTAATAAAGTGGAATTGAACCAATTTTGGATATTCACTTCATGAAAACTTCATGAAAAATTTTGAGTGCAATTCGTTGTCCAAATCAGGCAGATTGGTGTGCTCAAAACGTGGCCCAACTTAGACAGTTTTGTGGGCCCAAAACATAGTCTAGCTAGGCTGATTTGAGGGTCAAAGATGGCCCAACCGGTGGCCATAAAGACAGATCCCACACACTGTCCAAAATTTGGACAGAATTAGACCCACATATTGCACATTTTTGTGTTCCCACACACTGTCCATTTTCGGACAGCTTTGGGTTCAAACCAAATGAATGGTCAGAAAAAAGATAAACTGTCTCAGCCCATTGTTATCCAACCCGAAGGGTAAAATTGTCTGATTCCTTTACGCAAAAGATATAACCATTTTCAAGTTGTTAGGATATACTAAAGCTTAAATAACGTTGGTTATAGTTCAATGTTAACATGGTTTTGCTTAGATTTGAATGATATGAGGTGGCCACAAATTCCAACTGACTGGGACAGATTTTAGCCATTACTTGAAGTGGGTTTCAGATTCCTTTACAGTTGGAACAAGTTTTAAATGTTTGAAAGTTCCATGACTATAGTTGGGTTGACTGAAGATGAGTCTCAATGAAGAGACAAAAGATTTTTCTGTTTTGCTTACCTTAAAGGAAGGACTCTATGAGAAGCACCGTCCATAACTTCTTTTCCCTGCATTATCATCTGGATTTTCAGGTCTCTCTTGGGGCCGATTTGGGTAGTTCTCACATCCTCGTAGCAAAGTCCTTTGGGGGATCAACCCTGTAATCTGAGATTGGAACCAATTCATTGATTCCGTTAGTACAAATTAAAAAAGACAGCATTTAGATGCATCATTGAATTGAATCGCAATAATAGTTACTACAATACAGTGGAAATGACCAAATCACAATTACCTTAGTAACAAAGGGATCTTGTTCCAGATAACAATTTTGAGGCAACTTGTACTGACTATGGGAATTTTCCTTGCAATTTGGCAATGTTCTCTTGATTGAACTGAATGTTCATGATTCAATTCGTTTTGCAGCATTCAATCCAAACACCACCCAGGACTAGTGTAGACAATGGACCAGGCCTGTGCCAAGCAGATCGTTGACAGTCCTATCTAAGACAAGGAATCCATCTCTGAACTCTCAACTTGAATCATGAGTCATGGATTCAGAATTGAACTCCATGAGCCATATTGCAAAATTCAGAAAAAAAAAAGGGCATCATAAGTTCATAAAAAAAAAAAAACAGAGATGCAGAATTCAGAAAAAAAAAAAAAAAAAAAAAAACAGGGCATCAAAATTATCAGAGATGCAGAATTCAGAAAAAAAAACAAAAAAAAAAGGGCATCATAAGTTCATAACCATGGTTTTTCATGAGCTGGATTACCATACTGGTCCTCGAAAACAAAAGGCAGTTCCCCAGTTTATTGTTTCTAGAATTCCATCCAGCAAGGAAAACTAGGATTCTTTCTTTGCCAGATACCACCTCCTAGAGTCACAAGGATTGTTCTTGAATAAAATCCTCAACCGCTTCTAACGTCCTCATCCCTTTCACATTCTTCTACGTTCGCATTAACAGCAAGATCATAAGCCGCTGCTCTGCGCAGATACTTTGCAGCTTCGGCCTTTTGACCTTCATTGAATAAAGTGCTGCAAAAAGCAGTTTTGTGTTCAGCCCTCGAAGATTAGTTTAATGACAAGATTGATCAGGAATTGAATGAATGAAGATGAGAGGATAATGCTTGGAGCATTTGAGGAATGTGCAGTTGGAGAAGAATATTAGGCACATTTCTTCATTGAAAGAATATAGAATTTTCAGCCATGAAGTTTTAGTTTGAGCAACATTCTGTAGACATGGGGCCACCACCACTAACTGATCCAGAATATTCATCTGGAAGGCCCCACCTTGGATGTGCAAAGCAGCAATACATTCCACTGACAATTCCACCCATCTGATTGTTGACTTCTACCTGTTGCATATGGACCATCGGCGTCCTATCCCTGGCATTAATGTCCAGGCCAATGATAGGATGGTTGACATTATCTGATTTGAAATATATTTGGTCAATCATCCCACTGCATGGACAGGCTGAAAATGATCGCAGAAAAGTGGGCACCAACTGAACATAATGTTGCCCCAAACTAAAATGATGGTACCTAATGAAGGTGATTGACAAGAGTTAAAACCAATTTGCATGGACATGGATACGAGTGTCAGAATCCGATCCGCTACAGAGGAACATATTCTCTTAGACCAAAAAATAGGAATCTTGTATTCGGAAATAACATCAAGGTGTTATTCAGAAACAAATCCACTTACTGCTGCCTAGATCAGATTGCAAATAAATAGGACATGCCAACATATATAGCATGAAACAGGAACATACTCCTGTCTGTGGAGAGTAGAGGCTAATAGATTGGACTTTTAAGCTGAATTTGACCAATCCATCCATTAGGATCCAAGCTGAATCAAGTTGGGTTCATGTCACATCCCATCATTCTTAAAAGAACCAGCATCCAAGCTTGCACATAAAAAATGAACACTATTATAAGAAAATGCTGCTTTAAGAACCATTTATAGACGTAACCTGCTTGGCTTTTAAAATTTTTTAGGCAGTTACGTGAATTGAATCACATTATTATCCATATTTACACACAGTTGTACATATAGAATGGTTCAGTAATGAATCTACAGACTTGGGTTGCTCACTATCTTTTACTTCATTGATGATCTGAGTAGCTACATTCCCAAAGAGTAAGGTTAGAAAAAGAAAAACCTTGATAAAGGATGATTGTCACAACCCACAAAGATCCGGCCGCGAAGCTTCTTCAAAATTGCAATTGAGAGGGACACAGCATTCTGTTATGCAAGTAAAAGGCTTCAGAGCACACTCATCTCAAGGTTTTCAGCTAAAAATACACATTAGAATTTATTTCCACCGATATGAGAAGTTGGGTTCTTCAGGGATGCCCGAAAGGAATATGAAACTAGAGTTTTAAAGTATGTTGACCTAAAGCTTTAAATTGGTAAAGATTTCCATGTCTGGGCATTAATGTATATGAGAGTCATCATCCAATTTGGAGAGAGGACTTTTCCAAACCCCAGAACCCGCAACTAAAGAAAGTCAAGAACTGTGAAACTACCTCATTATGATTGAAAAAAATCCAACAGAATCTGAAAAAAGATAGCTACTGAATACAGTAGGATTCTTTCGACCACCGAAATAACTTTAAAAACTCAGTAAAGTTAGTTCCAGCTCTAAAAAAAATGCTATTCCTCTAAGATGAGTTGAATAATTGGACAAAAATCATGTAAGGAATATCCAAGAAAAATCAAGAAATGGACAAATTTATCTCTAAATGCCAAATCAACAGTAGACTTTCTTAGACCAAATGTGCGGTGAGAACTTCAAGATAGTAAACGCAAAGACAGCTATGCATTTAAAGAATCATTACATTTACGACCTATTATTTTGAATGATAATAGAATGAAGACTAAAGATGAAATCTTCAACAAGAAAAGGACTAAAGATGAAAGTTGATACCTTGTAGTGAATAAAATTGAGTATATGATCTGGATGAGTGTCAACAGTCCCTTTCTCCAGCTAGTAGACATGAGGACCTCTATCCAACTTGTATACATAGCTAACGAAATGCTATATTGAAGACTTGAATATAATTCCATCATGCATCACTGCAGTTTAGAGTCTTATATATTTGTAGGACTTGAATATAATTCCATCATGCATCACTGCATGTATTGTACCAAACTTATGGCACCATATCATCTATCCTGCCAACATGTCAGGACATTCAGTATATACCATTAAAACAGTAGGTCCCTCCATGAAGATCACTTGGCACAAAAATCAGGCAGGTCCACTCATCAGGTGGGCCATGCTATTGCACGAAGCGTGAAGCAAAGTGGCAACAGCTTTGGGTTTGAGAGCAGGTAAGTCTCTGTTTTAAATGTTAGCAAACACAAAACAGCTAGGAATTGGGAGTGGGAGTGTGAGTGCAAAGTGCAATGCAAAGTGGGAGCAGCACATCGATGGAAGGGTCATGCAACTAAGGTTGGAATCAACGGACAACCAATAGTTTTATTCAGGCTTGGCCCACCTAGTGGGGGGAGGATCAGCGTGTTTTTTGAGAAGGACAATATTTATGGTGGGGCCTATCATTTTCATGGTACTGATTTCCCAAGCAGGTGGCATGTTGGTTGGAAAGATGGCATGGCACAATAAGTTGTGGTAAGTTGCATGTGGGAAATTACTTCTCTTAGCGTCGCGCAGGTGTAGATGTATGTCATGCACAGTTCAGAAATGAATGCGGAAAAAACTCAGCAAGAAGAGAAATGATCACACACATCTGGAAGTACGTAGACTTGTTTTCCAGCCACATGTTTCCTGCCATCATGGGAAATCTGTGCTGTGCAAACGATAGGCCCCAACATGAAGATCACCTGGTGCAAAAATCTGGCCAGTTTCATAAAGTGGGCCAGACCATTATTCACTGATGGTTTGATTCAACATACTATAAAACTGATGGTCTTACTCAAAATGCAGTTGTGGCCCACCCGACTAGATGATTGGCCTGACTTGAATATAATATATTTAAAAAGACATCTGTTCGAGGACTTCTCCCAATCGGAACTATTAGAGTCCTGTAAGGTCACACCCAAAATGCTAGATCAAACTTCAGGACATCACCACAAAGATAAAGAAACTGGGGCATTATGCAAGAGACCAAATCACTATGAGACATCTCCTCAAAAATCTTTGCTGCATCATTCATAGATCCATACTTCACACACAAAATGATAATCGCATTACAGACTGAACTTCTCCAAAAACCCATTGTTGCCGCTTTGAAGCAAAAGGCGTGCAAAGATTTTCCAATAACCGAATCCCCAAACTCAGCACACCCAGAAACCAAAATTAGTAGAGTAACAAACATCATTCCCTCTCAACCCCTCACCACCTATGGACCCATCTAAAAGCTGCTTAAATAGACTCAAGCCCTTGTTGAAAAACTGGTTCATCTCCATACATCTGAGATTAGATCTATAGCGAGTTATGGATTGTGGTTTGTCCACACATCTCTTCTATGAGGAATTTCATCAAACACCTGGTGGGCATCTCCAATGCTTCCACAAATACAATAAAATGAAGACTAAAATAACAAAAACATTTCATCCAATCCTTCTACAACAAACATGAATTTGGAAACAAGTACTCTCTATATTCAATAGGGAAAGAACAGCAAACGAAAGTAATTAAGAACAAAATCGATCAAGAGAAACTACGAAAATTAGCAAAAAACGAAATAAAAAAATCTGCTAGTTCAGACAAATTATATTTTATCAAATTGATTTCATTGTGTCCTAGGGATGTTGCTTCATCAAAGGGTCCATCAAAATCAAGCACTTTCACATCCATCATAGATGGAGGCTCATCCATTACATCAAATTCAAATATTTCTGCAAGCACAACAAAATTCAATAATAAAAATCCATACATGAGAAATTGGGATCATGGGTTTTATTTGGTTGTCTGAAATTCTACTAGGAACATTCCAGTAAAGTGTTATGGCTGCCATCTTCTAGCAGCTAGGACTGCATTAGGCTCCCCTGGCTCTTCAGGATTCCTGGCAGAACTTTGCAACGACAAATTGGGCTTAGGCCTGATACTTGGGCCCAACAAATAAACCAACATGCCCATGACAAAGTTTAACAACTTTTTCAATTGAAGCCTGTTCCGGGTCTTGATGTCATTTGTGATAAACCGTTGGCCTAAACTTGAATTTCAAGCTTGATAACAATCTTGCTTAAGCTCAGGCTCAACCACATATTCAGTTATCCCCTTGCCAAATCCCAAGTGACATCACAAAGATGCTCAATACATTAACAATAGAAATGTAAAACAGAGAGATTTCAATAGCTTACCATTCCATTGAGGATCTAGCATTTGAAACTTGGCTGAGCTGGTTCTTGTTTTACCGTTGCAGGTGAATACCATGTATGGGTCTGAAAATCCAGTCGAATTCACAACCGCTAAGTTGGTTCCTTCAATCAAGGCAACAATTAACCCATTCATGATGGCAATGATTTAAGTTATTTAAGAAAGAGTATACAACCATATAAATTTGAAATTTGCAAGAGAAAAACGTATATTTTTTTTCAATCAGAGATGTTGCAGCTATAGAAATCAAAATCTTGATGCCCTTTGAACAAGGCAAAGAAAATAGGTATGGTTATGAAAAGAAAAATCATGCAATCATTGCAAGGAGCAAACCTGGCTGAGCACCAAGTTCAATCACATTTTATTTTGACGTAATTTGTTTGACATTGGTGGTCTTTGAGACAATGGTAATAAGAATGAAAGGGTTGTCATTTCCAGCAACCTGTGCAAGACATGAAGATCATAAAAAAATAATAATAAAATAAAGCATCAATTTGCACATCCACCAGTAGCCAGACCCTCCGCACCTCATCCCCACATCCCCTGTCCAAACCCCAAACCCCACCCCCTGTCCAATCCTTGATTCCCATCCCCAATCTGCAAACCCCTTTTTGGCAAACCGTACAACAACCTCAATAACCCAAATCGCAGCAACTTCCCTCTCCATCTCCGACTTGCCACCACAAACCCAACAAACCCTAGCCCAGATAAACCCCCTGTAGATCATCAGCAGCCCACACAATCCTTTAGCCCCGGCACCATCTCCAGCCTCGGTAGATCATTCGCAGCCCCGACATATTATCAGGCAGCCCACAACCTATTCCTATCCACAATCCTCATCCGCAAACCTGATAGCTCGGCAACAGAAAGACCATCCTCAGTCCCTAACCAGCACCACCACCAGTCCTAGATCCGATCACGTGCTAACAGCCCGATTGCCGCCACCCCCAAACTCCGGCGAAACCCCAATCGCGCACCACCAGTCCCGATCGTACACCATCTGAAGCGACCCTGTCCGTACCCATCATCCCTTCTTCAAAACCCCTTGCAAAACCCATCATCTACCCCAGCCGCACTCATAATCAATTGTGCTCAAATGGAAGGGGAGAGAGAGAGAGAGAGAGAGAGAGAGAGAGAGAGAGAGAGAGAGAGAGATGGTGGTAAGAAGGGGTTAGCCGAGAGAGGCCGAGAGAGAGAGATGGTGGTAAGAGGGGGTTAGCCGAGAGGCCGTGAGAGGTCGAGAGAGAGAGAGAGAGGTATGGAGAGAGGGGGTAGCCGTGAGAGAGAGAGGTATAGAGAGGGGGTAGCCGAGAGAGAGAGAGAGAGAGAGAGAGAGAGAGAGAGAGGTATGAGAATTTCCAACGAGCCCGCGAGAATGAAAATCATCCCGCGGGCTCCCTTTGGGCGCGGACGGAGCCAAAGATGGAAGCTCCTGTTAAGGTTCTGTGGGGCCCACTGTTATGAATTTCATTTATCCACTCCGTCCATTCATTTTAAAATATAGTTTTAGGGTTTGAACAAAAAACATGGGTAGATCAAAGGCCCACATGGACCACACCATAGATCAATGATAGGCACTTAATATCTACTTTTTCCTACAGTGTGGTCCACTTGCACCTTTAATTTGCCTCCTTTTTTTGAACTCATGCCTCAAAATAATCTATCAAAATGGATGGATGGCTTAGATAAAACACACTTGTGGTGGGGCTTATATAGCCTCGAGGGGGAGTGTGTTCTGGAATTCTTTTAGCTAGGGATTAAATCCGTAGTAATTTAGCTACGGTTTATATCCGTAGTTACAGACATGCACAGTCCGTAGCCTTTGCCCCTTTTTTTGGTAGTGTTCGGAATCTAATGTGCTTTTATTGTTTCATCAACATCAGGTAGTGAACCTGAAAGCTTTTACCAAGTTTGAGAACACCTCGGAAGCCTTATCAGCAGCTACTTTACTGATTGATCGCAAGCCTAGCAAGGGTCTTCGTAAATTTCTGCGTACTCATTGTGAAGGAGAAACGTTAGTTGTTGCTGATTCAAAGCTAGGAAAAGCGATAAAAGAAAAATTGGTCAGTCAACGAACAGCTTACTGAAAGCATTCAGTTATTTGAAAACCATATGGGATCTTTTGTTATTTTATTACATTGTGATTAATTGCTTCTTTTTTTCCCCCTGCAGCAAATAGAATGTCTACACAATAATACTGTAATGGAGCTGATGAGGGGGGTTAGAAGTCAGTTGACCGAACTCATATCTAGGCTTGCTATACAAGACTTAGCTCCAATGAGCTTGGGTTTGTCACACAAGCTATCAAGATACAAGCTAAAATTCAGCCCTGATAAGGTGAAAATCGTTTTCCTATGACTCAATGTTTCCACTTAGTTCTAAAGTTAGATGTACTATTGAATGGATAGTTCAGTGAAGTTTGAATATCCAAATGGTAATTACCCTCCCGTTTCACGGTGTTTCGACATTGGAGCTCATAAGAAATTGGTGGGACGCTGCCAATAAACCTGTGGCTAAAGGCTTTAACCTCGGTTGTTGAGAATTGAAGCTAAAAATAGATTTAGCCTCAGTTGGAGGCAACCGAGACTAAAATTTATCTCAGTTGGAAACAATGGAGGCTAAAAAGTTGATTTAGCCTCGGTTTGATGCAATAGAAGCTAAAAAGTTTCTTTTGGCCTCACTTGAAGAACTGAGGCTATAAAAGGCTTTTTAGTCTGAATTGCCAAAACCAAGGCTAAAGCCTTTAACCATGTCACTTGTAGCCCTGGTTATAGTAATGGAGGTTAATTCAAGCAAAACTGAGGCTAAAGGTTTTAGCCTCATTTTTTCAACTTTCTAGCCACTGTTTTGAAATGAGGCTACAAGCCTTTTTTCTTGTAGTGATAGTTGTGAAGGATTGTGGTTGTATTGTGTTGGTTATGTAATGTAATTCTGGAGGATTGTGGTTGTATTGTGTTGGTTATATATTTGTGAAGGATTGTACTTGTATATTGTGTTAGTAAATGTTGTAGTTTTCTAAATTATTTATGAATTACAAGTTTACAGGATGTATTGGGGCACAACCCTTACTAAATACATGTTATTTTTTTTCATGCAGACATAAATTTGATTGGTTGATGGTATATTGTAAGTTGATTGTACTTTTGGTACTTGTGGAGAATGTGGTTGTGGATTGTTTATACTTGAGGAGGATTGTGGTTGTATTGTGTTGGTTATGTAATGTGATTGTGGAGGATTGTGGCTGTATTGTGTTGGTTATGTAATGTGATTGTGGTTGTATTGTGTTATGTATTGTGGAGGATTGTACTTATATATTGTGTTAGTTGTAGTTTTTCTAAATTATTTAGGAATTATAGGGTTTACAAGATGTATTGGGGTACAACCCCCACCAAAATACATTTTTTCCGTACAGACATAAATTCAACGGTTCTAAACCGTCGTATTTATTTCTCGACTGTACAGGACCGTCGAAATTTACTATAAATTTTACCCAGAAGGCGGGTTAGCCGTCAAACTATCCTATGATTAACCACAGACGACGGTTATCGACCGTCGAATTATTTTCGACGGTTCACAACCACCTCTCATGCAAATACGAGTTCGACGGGTGTGGACCGTCGAAATATTTTGACTGTCCCGGACCGTCGAATATTAACCGACGGGTATGGACCGTCGAAGTTTTTTCTAGACTGGCTGATCTACGACTTTTTTTTCGACGGCACGGACCGTCGAATTTAGCGCTTTTTCACATAGTGATACTTGATTAATTGAAGTGATCTAGGCATTCTAATGTCATTTGGTTACTTTAGGTTTATCTAAAATAGTGCATAGGGTTATCGTAACAGTTAAAAGACCATATTCCAAATTTCGAATCAATCAATTGACTTTCGTTTTGGCAGGCATCTCCAAGATCTAAGCCATATTCCAATTGGGTCTCTATGTGAACATGTTTTTTTTGTTTGTTTTTTTTTGGTTTTTTTGTTTTTTTTTTTCAATTGACTCGGTCGAGGATTACATCAGTTGATCAAGCTTTGATCTAATATCACTTTGATCTATAAAAAATACCCTGATTTTTCAGTTAAACTCTCTATGAGCAGTTTCGATCGATCGAACTACCCACTTCAATACTGACTGTTCATATTTAAGAGATTAGATTTTTCACCTTTTGGAACTATTCTTATTTTCTAAATTTTCATTGATTTATTGACTATAAGGGTCAAATTGGATCATCCATTGGTTCTCACATGATCAAGTTAGGGGATAGGCAATAGATTGTCAGAGAGCTGGACCATTTGATATCTATATTCATCCTAGATTATGTCTTTGATATCCATCTATCATATAATCATTGTGGCTCACTAGATGTTTAGTCCATCTAGAATATTGGGTGTTGATTTATATTTACCCTAGAATTTATACAAACGGTATAGGTTGGATCTGATGCATCCAATGATCCATCATATGATCACAGATACCGATAAAAGGAGGCTAGGATCAATTCTGATTGTTGTGGCCAATCCGAAGATCAGATCAATCTGCAACTTAAGGCCCTTGTGCATTTTGGCCTTAGGGGTCATGTGGTTTGTACAGATCCAATTTAATCCCACCGGATGATGCCATAGCAAGCAATATAATAAAACATTTTGCATAGATCTAAGCCTTATAGTCTCTTCCTAAGATTCACCCACAGATCAAAGTAAGAGATTAGTTTTAAAAGGATAACTTTCACAATGGTAACAGTTGATCCTTGAGCTTCTCCCACACCAAGAGAGGCCTTATACCATATGACTAGTGGCTGGTTTATGTTTATTAATTCCAAAATTTAATATTTAGTTTAATTAATTTGGGTTTAGGTCGACCAAAAATTCAGGGACGTAACAAGTTCTACCACTCAACAACGTAATTGGAATAGGTGGGTGACGCACCCGTAGCAAGTTTTTGTGGCAGTGTACGCTAGAGACCTAAACTCACTAAGTTCACCTTTTCAAACATAATATTTAAGGGTGCGTTTGGTTGCACAAAATATCATGAAATTTCATGATATTTGCACCAAATTAGGATGAGTTTGGTGGCAAGCAAATACCACGATATTCATGTTATTCTGCACCGAATTAGACTGACTGATCTGCAAAAAAAGAAAGAGAGGAATTTCTTGATATTTGTTGCAACCAAACACAGCCTAAAGACTATTAATAATGAAAGTTCATGATGCTTGTTGCAATCAAATCCACCCTAAGCTAAATGTAATATTGGACATGATTTTGTTGGCATGTCAGCGGTGTTTGGTAAATATTAATAGGGCTCTACGGAATTCCTTTCCTCAATCGAGCACATTCTTTCCACTATTTTATCCGGAAATTTTATATTTGTGCAGTTTGGTGTGAACTTGGTGCTTGGATTCTATAACCTAAATATTGTTACTGTGCGTTGCCTGCTATTTTGTGCAGCAACTATTCGAATATGATCCGTCATGTGTGTGGTTGCTCTGTGCTTAGTACTTTGCTTGGCATCTTCCTCTCCGCAATCCTACTTTGATTGCACTCCCTTTAGACAGCATGAAATAGTTAGGTTGTAGGTCGTACTGGGTAAGACCATGCCCCCAACTGAGTTTTGATGTTTAATGGACAGCTTACTATAACACTTTTGCCAATCTACCATTTAAAGCAAACCCAAAATTGCTGAGAGAAAGTTTATGGTGGCGATAGTGATGAATTTAGTGCCACTTAAAATGTAATAGAGTAGCTGATGCTCTTGCTACAATGGGAAATGCCAAGTGGAAATGATCCCAACATGGCATGCTAGCCGTGGGGTTGCTTGATGGTCTGTTGAATGTGTATGCATGCTGGATGTTTGGTGGCTGTATGATTTGTTAGTGTAGGAATGGCTATAGGCTGTGGATCCTTGCTGCCCTGCATCCTTGGTATTTGCAGCAGATCTGGATGTGGCCATTTGATGCGGGTTCTTCAGGGCCGGGGCCAGTCGAATTGGAAATCTGAATTATGCTGCCGTGTTGTCTGAGAGCCGGGTTGATTATATACCAGATTGATATGCTGCCTAGGTATGCAGAAAGGCTTTGCAGCAGGGCCGGAGGAGGGCCATGCTGGGACTCAGTTCTATGGTATGTGCCAGGCAGTCTGTTGAGGACCTGAGGAGGAGGGAAGTGTTCATGATTGGGCGTTACATGAACTCTCTAGAAATAGTGTTTGGGGTGCTTTGCTTAGAGAATTTTGTCGTGGTTTCGATCTTGGTTGATTGCATGTGCGCCTCTCTGTCCAGCAAGGCTCCTTGTGGCTATTGGGAGTAATCAGATGACAGGTTTGTTCGCAGGTGCTACTTTCAGCTCCGATAGAAGCTAGCTGCCGGGTCTGTTTGGGCTGGTTAGTTCTTGAGCTATTGCATTTTGTTTTTTCCCTTTTTTTTTTTTTTTTTAGTGTAAATTTGTGAGGGCCATTTGATGTATATTTTATAGTAATTGCTAATGTGCAATATTTGGGCTCTTTGTTTAGGGTGCCCCATCATGAATAATATATGCCAAATGCCCTTGAAATTCTAAACGAGCTGGGCCAGGTCTAACTCATATTGGGCCGACAGGCTCCTAAATGAAGCCTTAGCCTGTCCCAATTATTAAATGGGCTTAAATTGTAGTCCTGGGCCCAGCCGTCGGGCCAGCTTAAGCAGGCCTAGCCTAAAAGCCCATTGGACCAGCCAGGCCCATTGACAAGTGTAACTGTGAGTTTGTGACATTAAAGTATGCAGCTGTTACATGCTTCCTCCAGCACCATGAAATAGAAAAGAGGCCGGATCTACTCCAAGCCCTTGTAGGTTAAGTTAAATGTACACTGTGATCTATATGTCTCATATTGGTGCTTGTATAAAATCCAATCCGTCCATCATGTATGTCTAACGATGTTTTCAATAGTGGCGAAACTCATTCCAATCCAAATCTCAGGTGGGCCACCCCACAAGGGACAACTTAAATGTTCAATTTCGTCATTTTCTAAAAATAGAAAGGTACTTAAAAAAATCTATTTTGTCAACCCCTACCTGCAAACTTTGTAGAATGATTTCCCGCCCAAAAACTTTTTTGGCGGGAACTTATATCGATGGGAATCTAGGTGGGGCACCCAACATGATATTTGTGAGAAATCCACCCGTCCATTCATTTTTCCTTATCATTATAGGACATGGGATGAAAAATGAGGCAGATCCAAACTTGAAGTGGGCTGCACAACAAGAAACAGTGAGATTGAACGTCCACCATTGAAATATTTGTAGCCCCAGAAAATATTTGGATCATGCTAATATATTCGTGTTTTCACATGTTAGTAGTAATGACCTTATGAATAGTGTGGATTCCATATAAACATCACGGTGGACCACGGATGTTTCAACGGTAGGGATTCCCTACCCATTAAGTTTTAGATCTCTGTAATTTTTTGTTGCATGTCCTAAAATGATCCGGAAAAACAGTGGCCATTTTGGATTTCTCGCAAACATCAAGGTGGCCCCATAAAAGGTTGGACTGGATCCTGCCTCTGCACATTTCCAACGAAATCCTTTTGCAGGAATCGTGTGCTAAGATGCTAGGTGAAGCCCACCATGACGTTGGTGAGAAGACCACCCATTCATTCATTTTGAGATATCATTAATTTAGGATATAAGACAAAAAAATAAGGCGGATCCAAAACTCAAGGGGGCCACACAAGGGGGAAATTTGGGAAAAGAAATGCTCATTATAGAAACCTTCCTAGGCTCCAGCTTGATGTTTACATGCCATCCAAACCGTTTATAAGGTCATTACCACTGGGATGAAGTGAAAACACAGAAAACTTATTCTGATACAAAACTTTGGCGGCCTTACAAATGTTTCAAAGTGGTCACTGAATTCCTACTTTTTCAATTAGCATGGGCCACTTGAGTTTTATATTATTCTCAAATTTGGTCGTATGTCCTAAAATGAGCTTGCAAAATGGATGGATGGGGTGGATTTCTCACTAACATTATAGTGGGCCCCTCCTAGTATCCCATCACATGAAATTCCCTCAAAAGCCTTTCATAGGAAGGATTGCCTACTGTTGTTGTCCTTAGCGGGGTGGCTACTAGACCGTGCTTAGTGGGCCCCACCTTAATGAATTTGCTAACAGGTGGAGTAATTAGTTAGATGTCAAAGCTTCAGTCTGTAATTGCTCTTTTCACAACCGAAGAAGGATATATGATAGTGACAAAAGTATTTAAGGAAGTTGTTTGATTGAAATAGATAATGAATGATATGAAGCCATGCCTGTGGATTGTGACAGCGAAAATGCAATCAACCTGCCGAAGAAGTCAGTGTACCATATTCCCAGACTAAACACATTGATTTCATCATCATTTTATTTGACAGATACTAGAAGAAGACAACATTACTCTTGAGAAAATTCACACCAGTGAGAATCATATAGACATGCAAACGAAGGCAATTGCTATAGAGAAGTTCAGGTTTTGCTCGACTTTTCTAGGCTTGGCAAAGAAGAGATAAAACAGAGTGTGCACAAGAGGCGATGATGATAGTGCTACTATGAAGAAGTTTAGAGATGATGATAACAACTTAGAATAGTGGAGATGGAAGATTGAAGCTACCATGAAGATTGTTGATTGAGTGCCTTCAATCTGTTGTGAAATAGGGTCCTTCAACTCAATCAACCATTTGGTCGATTTAATCGAAGTATTCTGAAAATGCATGTTTGCTCACAAGATGTTTTTGGACCTTATCAATTCGATTGACAGAACTCTCAATTCGATCGATGAGCCATTGATTGCAGTTGATCGATTGATGGATCAATCGCCGATGCTTGTAAGTTATGCGTAAGTGTGCGGTTTGTTTCTAATTTTATATGGGGATTATATAAATCATGTTAATACGAGATTAGGGTAACAATAAAAAAGAGTTTAAGAGCCAAGGGTTGTGAGGGAGACAGCTAGGGTTTTTGAATATGTTAAGTTGTTTCATCTCTTGTAACTTTTTTATTATAGTGGACTACTTGTTGCTTGGCATCAAAGTTTTTTTCCCACAATGATTTTTTCACGTAAAATTATATGTTGTTTGTGGTTGCTTGAATTTTTTCTTTTCGTGCCGGTTAAGTCCTGTTAGGACTCGTTACGTTCCCAACACATATATATATAGGTAAACAAAGCCTTCTACCCTTCCTAGGAGGAGTCTATTTCATGACCATATGTACCTTGGATAATTCATAACCTGGTTTCCATCACAAGGATCATAGCTCATGGACTTAACGGATCAGACAATAATAATTGCCTGATCAAAGGACACTTCCCCATTAAATCAGGACCGTTGCTATTCCTTTTGGGTACATTTTAAAAGGCATTACTTGGACAATTCGCATAGTTAGTGTAGTCTTCGACCCGCACTCTCCACGTACGGTAAGCCCCACGGTGTAAATGGTCCAAATCTTTAGCAAATATGCAACGTACGACTTTGGGCATTACCATGATAAACATGGAAGTTCTCAGCCATTTGGACGGATAGTATTAAAATGGAAGCGTGAAATGTAGGAAAGGATTCCCCAAGCTGGAATGGACGGGAATACCTAAAGCAATTTACTTGAGAAAAATACATCTCGCCATTTGGATTGGCTGTTTGGCGGCATGGAATCCGAAGGATTCATGGGGCTTTGCTCCTTTTTTTTTTTTTGGTGATTTGGTAGCACGGAATTGGAGGGATATGGATTTGAGAGGAATAAAAAAAACTTTTTTTAACCCCAACTCAAAGCTATGATTTCAAATCCACTGGATTGTAGAAGGTCTAAAAGCCACCTGAATTTCAAATCCATACTACCAGACGACTGGTCGCTCGACTAGTCACCGGTGTTGTGCGACCGACCAAGACCGGTCGGTCCTTTGAGGTGGAACGAGTCAAATTTTGAGTAGATCTTTTTGGTCTCTTTATGTCCACCGGTGACCGGTTGTGGGTCGGCAGTATTGGCGGTGGTTTGCATGGTTACGCGATTTTGTGTAATATATTTTTATTTTTGATTAGGAGTCTATATAAACAACTCCTAAATGCGTTTCGATGAATTCCTAAGACTACCAAGGTGTTCTAATTCAAGATTTGAATTTGGAGAGAGCATTGTGAGGGAGAGAAGCTTTGTTCATCTCTTGGGATATTGCTTGTGGGTAGATATCTCTGTAATCTTCTGATATTCATGGTGTAGGTGTCTCTTTGTGCTGTGATTTTTTCCTTTAAGGGTTTTTCCACATAAAGTTTAAATTGTCTTTGTGTTAATTGTATGTGTGTCATGTGGTGATCGTTTGATTCTTCTTGGTGCTTCCGCTGACTAATGAGCGAGCACACGCCAGAGAGCGAGCACGGCATAAAAGTACTCTCTAAATGATCTTTGATTCCCTTTTTTAAATCTTTAGACTTTAGTATATGTGAGCATTACATGTATGAAAAACAATTCAGGTTGTCATTTTGGGGGGGGGGGGGGGGGGGGGGGGGGCATGTATGTAAAAGGGTTCTTGAATATTATATCCATTTCGATGTATGGGGGTTGTCCCCCGTAGTTTTTGTTGGGGGGTCATCATGGTTCGTGTAATTTATTGATGACTATAGCAGGAAGGTTTAAGTTTATTTTCTGAAAAATAAATCCGATGTTTTCGTGGAGAATTGGCCAAGGCAAATATTGAAAGTTTTAAGAACCAACAATGGAGGTGAGTTTATTTCCAAAGAGCTTAACAATTATTGTAAGGAGGAGGGGATCGTGAGGAATAGCATAATGCATCACATGCCAGAGAAAAATAGTGTGGCAGAGTGGATGAATCAGGCTCTCTTGGAGAGAGCCTGGTCCATGATTAGTAATGATGGGTTGGGTAAAGAGCCACAAACTAAGGCTGTTAACACAACTTGTTACTTGATAAGTCGGTCACCCTCCATGAAAATTTAATGTAAAATCTTTGAGGAAGTGTGGAGTGGTTATACGATAAACTGCTCAAGTCTGCGGGTCTTTAGTTGTGAGGCTTACTCCCATATATCACCAATTGAGAGAGATAAGCTTAACAATAGGGTTGAAAAATGGATCTTTGTAGGCTATGGTGATGGTGTGAAGGGTTATCGCATATATGACCCTATCACATGAAAAATTACCTTGAGCCGTGGTGTCAAATTCAATAATGGGTCTTTGTTCCGAAAGGATGTGCCAAGAGAACCTGAAAAATCATAAGTAATTGACATTTAGTTTGACATACATGAGATACGGGCTGAGACCGATACACAGGCAGAGTTACAGGATTAGGTGGAGCAGTCACCTGTGCGAAGAAATCTACTTAGACATTGCAGGTTACTGTCAAGGTATATGGATGACTTTAACATTACATTCGCCCTCATTATGGATGGGGGGGGGGGGGGGGGGGGGGGGGGGGGGGATCCGTCTAGCTTTGAGAAGGCATCACAGGATGTAGATGTTGAAAAGTGGAAGACAACAATATAAGACAAGATTGATTCTCTGTATAAGAATGAGACTTGAGAGCTAGTGGAGCTTCTGTGGGCCAAAAAGTGATTGGGTGCAAGTGAATTTTTCAGAAGAAACATGATCGGCACAAGGCTAGATTGGTGGCAAAAGGGTATACTCAACATGAGGGAGTGAACTTCAGTTAGATATTTGCGTCGATGGTTAAGCAAGTTCATGTTGGTGCTGGTTGCCCAATACGACCTTGAACTAGAACAAATGGATGTAAAAACTGCTTCCCTACATTGGAAATTGAAAAAGTAGATTTACATGGTTCAGCCAGAAGATTATGCAGTGCAAGGGGCTGAGAACAAGGTTTGTAGGTTAGAGAGATCGTTGTCCGGTCTCAAACAATCGCCTAGGTAATGTTACAGGAAAATTGATTCCTTCATGATGAGTTAGGGTTTCTTCAGGAGCAATTATGATAACTATCTATTACAAGACACTGAGTGATGAGAAGTTTCTCATACTGGTGTTATACGTCGATGATATGCTTATTACCAATCATAGTATATCTGATATCGATGTGTTGAAGACTTAACTTTCAGGGACATTCGAGATGAAGGATTTGGGGGCTACAAAGAGGGTTCTCGGTATAGATATTCATAGAGATAGGAAGATGAGTAGGTTGTGATTATCTCAAGCCAAATACCTTGAGAAGGTGTTGGTAAAGTTTGGGATGGACAAGTCCAAAACGGTTAATGTTCCCCACACGACTCACTTCAAGCTTTTTTCTGAACAGTGTGCCAAGACAGATGAAAAAAAGAATGTTATTTCTCATGTGCCTTATTCAAGACTTGTGGGCAGTTTGTTGTATGCCATAGTCTGTAAAAGACCTGATATTTTATAGGCTATGAGTGTTGTTAACCGATTCATGCATAACCCCAGTAAGTAACATTGGGAAGATGTGAAATGGCTACTTCGATACATTCGGGGTTTGCAGGACTACGTCTTGACATTTGAAAAGTCCAAGGACAAGTTGGTTGGGTATGTCGATTTTGATTATGCAGATAGTGTGGATTGTAGGAGATCGATTTTCGGGTACTCGTTTGTGTTAACAGGTGGAGCAATTACTTGGATGTCTAAGCTCTTTCTATTATTGAAGCTAAGTATATGGCAGTGACAGAGGCTTTCAAGAAGGTTGTTTGGTTTAGGGCATGATAAATCAGTTGGGGCTTCAGCAGGAAGTCGTGCCAGTTAATTGTGATAGCTCTAGTGTTATAAATTTAGCTAAGAATTCTCTTTATCACTCTCATACTAAACAAATTGATGTGCATCACCATTTTATCCAACATGTGTTTGAGGAAGAAGATATGACTCTGGAGAAGATTCACACTAGTGTGAATCCGACGGATATGCTAATCAAAGTGGTCCCAATAGAGAAGTTCAAGTTCTACATAACTTCTTTAGGATTGACAAGGACTTAATGAAGACGCAGGGTGCATGAGAAGTGATGACACTATGACTGAAGATGAGATGATTGATGAAGCAAAGAAGATATAGTTCGATGGAGATCGTTAGTAGAGCCTTCAACGTATGTTGAAACAGGGTCTCACGATCGGTTGGCCAGCCTAGCCGACCACTCTAATTAAAGACTAAACAACAGTGAAGTCTCTGGACAGTTTGGGTGTCCTGACGACCAGTCGTGGGGTGTTATGCGACCGATTAGGTCGGTCCTTTGAGGCGGAACGGGTCTAATTTGAGTAGATCTCTTTGGACTCTTTATGTCCACTATGACTGAAGATGAGATGATTGATGAAGTAAAGAAGATGTGGTTTGATGGAGATTGTTGGTGGAGCCTTCAAAGTATGTTGAAACAGGGTCTCATGATCGGTCAGCCAGCTTGGCTGACCACTGTAATTAAAGACTGGACAACAGTGAAGTCTTTAGACAGTCCAGGTCTCCTGACGACCGGTCGTCGGTTGTTGTGCGACCGACTAGGTCGGTCCTTTGAGGCGGAACGGGTCTAATTTGAGTAGATCTCTCTGGTCTCTTTATGTCCACCAGCGACCGGTCGTGGGTAGGCCACGACCAGTCATCAATTTTGGCAGTGGTTTGCATGGTTACGCGGTTTTGCGTAATATGTTTCTATTTTTGATTAGGAGTCTATATAAATGACTTCTAAACGTGTTTAGATAGATTCCTAAGACAACCAAGATGTCCTAATTTAAGATTAGGGTTTGGGGAGAGAAGTTTTGCTCATCTCTTGGGCTATTGCTTGTGGGTAGATATCTTTGTAATATTCTAATATTCATAGTGTAGGTGTCGCTTTGTGCCGTGGTTTTTTCCTGCAAGGGTTTTTCTATGTAAAATTCGAATTGTTTTTGTGTTAATTGTGTGTGTTATGTGGTGATCGTTTGATTCTTCTCGGTGCTTCCATTGACTGGTTTCCCAACAGGATCAACATAGAGATTATAGATGGTTATGGACATTAACGGTATAGAATGGGTAGTGAATTGCTTGTGCCCCCCACCAATAGGTAGCTCCTTTAGACAGAAGCTAGGTGAGGCCCACTGAGATGTCTGTGAGGAATCTACTACAGGAAAATGAAGCGGATCCAAAACATAGGTGGAACATGCCACATGAAAAAGTAGGGATTGAACACCCACTATTGGAAACAATTTAAGTGTTAAGAGGTTTTTTTTTATTTATCATGATGGTATTTGTGTTTTCAGTTCACCTCAGTGGGAATAACCTTATGAATAGTTTGGATGGCACAAAAAATCATTGTGGGCACTGAGAAGGTTTTAATGGTGGGCATTTCTATTCTCACTCTTTCTTGTCATATGGCCTACTTGATTTTTGGATCTGCCTTAGTTTCAGACCCACGTCATATTATGAGCTTGCGAAACTAACACATGGTGTGAATTTTCATGAACACATCGTGGTGAGTTCACATAGCTTTTGCCTAGAGGAACTTTTTGTTTTCAAAAGGTGAGAGCATACAACAAAAACTAGTTAAAATGGCAAGATACATAAACACTCATTCAGGTGTGTGCCAAAAAATGATCTAAGCCTTGTTGGACATATCTCATTTTAGAGAGTGATTGATGTGACCCAAATTCAATTGCCATGTCATCACACTACATGTAGTTATTGCCACATCAACCCATACTTAAGTTGAAAGGTTAAGCCATCATATGAACCTCTAGTTTTTCCATGTGTTTAGGGAAGCAAATGGAATGGCAGATGGTCTTGCCAAATTGGAGAGTGAAGGCCTCCCGAATAGAAGTTTTATATCTAGAGCAGAGCTTTCGGTGAGGATATGGGGATTGCTTTCCTTGGATGGTGCTAGCGTCGGATATATTAGAAAAGGAAAGGTCTAGCTTAGTCTTATTTTGCTTTTAGTTGGGCTGAGTTTGGGGGATTTTCTTTGTATAGTGTTTCTCATATGATAGGTGTGATCCGATCTTTTTGTGGACCTGCCCGTATCCCTTTGTTCCCCCCTTTTCCTTTTCAATAAATTTGGAGGCCTCGGCAAAAAAAAAAAAAAAAAAAAAAAACCATACTTAAGTTAGTTTTTAAAACTGTTGAGACTTTTGAATTAATGTAATTGTTCTCTCTAAGTTCCTAGTTGTTTAAGTAATTGTGGTTAAGGTGTAAAAGATAACTACCCATCCACTGTCTCAATATGGTAACTACTTTCTTTATGGGAGAAAGATATAAATATTTTTTCATGAGGATCCCTAATCTACAAGCAAAAATAACCTATGATTTTCCATCTAATCTGTACATGAAATGCTTGAATAGACTAGAAGATTTCTCCTTTGAAATGAAGGGTATTTGGTCATTGAATCGTGCTGCATGATTGAAGTATCATCAATTCCGTTTGGATTTCAACCGTTGACAAAATATAAAGTTAATCATCATGATCAGAGGTAAGATCTTGAACTTCCGCTGATTTTATTCTTCTTTAATGTTCATAAGGCCTCTCCTATCTTGTAACTGCGAAAGGAATAAGAAAAACAAAAAATATAAAAATAAAAATCAAGATGGAAACAATCACAGCAGACGCTAAATACAGACAGAGAAACAGAGCTACGCCAGATGCTTATAGGAACTTCCTGTTGGCCATGGGCACATGCAATTCGCTCCTATGGAATGACACTAAGAATGGAATGTGCATAGCCGTAGATCAAGACTTGGAGGATAAGATAGAGGGTTAACAGATGTCGATTATTGGACTTGGACATCTGGCCATAGGTTGACTGGCAGTGGCATGTGCCCTGCTCATGGACAGGAATGAAGACAGATCTTGGTGACAGAAACTAGGTGCTAGATGCCTTTTGAAGAAAACAAGAGGCTAAAGTTGATGACTCACATTTTTAAATGCCCTGAATATCTCTAAGTATATTGGAAATCCCTCCCACTTCATCTGATAAAGAATTTCCTCAAAACTAATTGTGAGCAAAATCAGTCAAAAATACTGGCGTTATATATAGTAGGGATTCTATGAAAGAGACAATTAATGTCATTAATTTGTATGCATCTCAAAAGGTAAGAAGTTGGTTGTTCAGGGCCAATTTGGATGGTAAGTTACTTTACATAAGCTACTTATACCTCAAGTAGCTTATCTAATTAATTTTTACTTAATCAATAGATAAGTTTGGTAAGTAGATTTTCAAAACAACTCACTAAAAATTCTTACGTTGTTTTTGAAACACTAAGTAATGCCATGATTGTGAGGCATATCTTGATGTATGTGTTATATATACACTCCGTCCGTTCATTTTGCAAGGTCATTTTAGGGCATTGGACAAAAAATAGCCAGATTCATATCTCAGGTGGACCACACCACAGAAAAAGGTGGTGGTTGAGCGCCTGCCAATTAAAAACTTCCAAGAGCCCACCATAATTTTTATTTGCCATCCAACTTGTTGACAAGGACACAAAGACCAGGATGAAGCTAGTGAAAACACAACTATCAGTTTGTGTAATGACCCGAGATTTTGGGAGCGTATATATCTTCATGAGAGTACAAATGCCTACATTTGCCTAGTACAAATGTGTAAACCGTTAAGCTTACCATTGCAATTGTCCATGTACACTAAGTACTTAATTACCGATCATAAACTTATATATTACAATAAACCGGGTCCTTAGAATAATTTAATTATTTGTTTAATGAATTACATGACTTGTAGTATTGATAAATTCATAATAACTACCCTGTAAATTTTTAGAATAGATTAAATAATAATTTAATTGAGTATTTAGCAAATTACCTAACTTAATACATTAATAAATTAATAATAAATCATCCGTAGGGAATTTCCATATGGTCTCTTTATTAAAGTTGCTTAGAATAAACCCTAGAACAGTATGGAAGTGATATATTTTACAAAATTCGTAAATTTATGATAATTACGAAAATGCCATTAGTTAAACTTAAGTTATACCACCTTTTTAAGTTTTATGATTTCTGGAAATCGTTTTCACACGAAACTCTATTTACTAGTTCTTGGACACGATCTAACCACACACGTCAAATTTCAGCCCTCCGATCATCCTACAAGTACCCTAATCAGAAATCGGGCCATAAGTGGGCCGTCTAAACTCAGAACTGCCTCATTTTTGGTGTCATGCCTTAAAACTATGTGACCGATCTAATGAGTGGTGTGGATCTTTACACATACATCACTGTGAGACCACGTGCACCGCATGCACGTTAGTGACGCGGTCAACCCGCGTTGACCGCGTGCGCCACGGAAGACCGGGCGTCTTCTTCGCCCCAACGCTGCAACAGCAGCGTCCGCTGCCCATTGGACGGTCCACACCGTCCATCGCTGTGGGCCCCATCCTAAAATCTGTTCCGTCCATTATATAGCCCCCTCTTAGGACTATTAAGGGAAGGTGTTATCCTAGAGATCAGTGGTTAGAGTGGGCCGCAAAATCTGTCGGAACCTAGAACTAAACGAGGTAGAACGCTCAAGATCGGAGCCGATTCTTCGCATGGGTTCCCGAAATTCAAAGGGACTGTTTGCGTGGGCCCCACCTAGATTTCTAACGTTTCACTTGTGAATTATCATGAAAGAATCGGAGTTCGAATCCAACTTGGATTCGAAAACCGTCGAACGTCCGGATAATATGCTGGTGTTCGTCGTTGGCTATAAGAGCCGACTCTCGGCAGTGTTTTCTCAAAAAGAAACTTCTGAGAGAGAGAGAGAAAGAAAGAAGAGAGAGAGAGAGAGCCGTGAGAGAGAGGAGAGAGAGAGAGAGAGAGAGAGAGAGAGAGAGAGAAATAGAAGCAAGAGTAACGTGGGGGGGGGGGGGGGGGGGGGTTTGCAGTTGCTGTTTGCTCTTTCCATTGCTGGAGCAACTCTCCAGCAGTAGCAGGAAGAAGAAGAAGAAGAAGGAAAAGAAGAAAAGAAGAAAGAAAAACAAGAAAAGAAAAGGATTAGGTGAGTTTTTATCTCGTATTGTTTACGTCACGTATACTTCAGTTGGTTTTATTTAATTATTTATTTTAAATTTCCAGCTTATGAGAAGGTTTGGATTTGGTTTGCAATGCTTTAATTACATCGTTGATTTTCATGCCTTTCTATGAATGATGCGTTGAGATTTCATGCGACTTTAGTAACCGAGTAGGGTGGTATATGTATTGGTTAATTTTGGGTTTTGTTTTAGATTGTGTTGATGAGATTCCATGTGAGTTTGATATTCAAATAAGGTTGTGTATGTGTTACTTAATTTTAAATCCTCTTGGAAAGGAGTAGAAGGATGGATGAATTGTTTGAATTATGTTGAAAAGTGAGTGACATACGCCATGCACTCCATGAGATTGAGGACTCCAGTGTGTGGTTGATTACTTGAGTTGATTTGGGTTGAGCACACGTGAGTGTTGCAATAGACCGTTGCTCCATTGATCGAGGCCGGTTGGGTGAGCACCCAAGTGTGTGCAACAGACCAGCTACGCAGGCCAGGTGGAGGCTCCGTTGATCGAGGCCGGTTGGGTGAGCACCCAAGTGTGTGCAACAGACCAGCTACGCAGGCCAGGCGGAGGTGTGGGACAGTTCGTGATCCGAGTTGGCTATGCCGCTAGGGACCGATGTTCTAGGATGATAGTGTTAACCAACTGGATGTTCTATTGATAACCGTACTGAGATTGTTGAGATATATTTGCATACCTTACATCATGTGCATGTTTAAGAGATTTTGGTTTGGAGAAATTATAATTAAATTTGTAATGATTTGTATTTTAGTGGTTATGTGGTTTCCTATATTGAATTTCATGTGCTAAACCGTACGAGATTTCTCACCGGCTTTTATAGCTGACGCATTGTTATGCGATTAACCGTAGTGACAGGTGATGATTTAGAAGACTTCGAAGGAGCAGTTCCAGATGAGGGAATACTCTAGAAGATATTTTATTTGAATTAGTTATTTGATTTTTGGTTTGAAAGTATTGATGTAATAAGGCCCATTAGATGGCCATTAGTTTAGACAGTTTGAATCAATTTCATAGACCCATTAATTAATAGTTTAATTTTCAAAGCTTGGTTTAATTCAATTCTATATATTTGGTACCTTGTGAATGGAAAGGATAAAAGTTTCAGTTGTGATTGTGAAGGATTCATCCATAACACCCTTGATTTCGAGGTTCGAGCAATATACTCGAGTGTCGAATTTTGGGGGTGTTACAGTTTGATCCAAAACTTCTATAACCCCAAAAAGTTTTTAATGGTGGGCATTTAATCACCATGTTTCCCATGGTGTGGTCCACCTGACTTTTGGATATACAACACATACATTAAGGTGTGGCCCACAGTCACCACCTGACAGAAATGTTGTTGCCCCTGCCAAATGAAATCCGCTCGCTGTCTTCTCTCACTGGAAGCAGATTGGAGGGTGAACCCAACGCCAGCTACCTAGTGGGCAACATTGAAGGAAACAATGTCGATTGAATGATCACCATCGAAATCTTTTTGGGGCCCATTGTGTTAAATATATGCCATCCAAACAGGTTATCAGGTCATTCCCACCCCCATAAGATCATATGAAGAAACCGGTTGGATAGGTGGATATTTCAGAAAATCAATGTGGACCCACCACTGTTTAAAGTAATGTGACCCACTTGAGTGTCGGATCTATCCCATATTTGGGCCCATAGCTTAAAATGAGCTGACAAAACTAGTAAACAAAGTGGATTTCTCAAAAACATCATGGTTGACACTTTGTTTTTGAGCTCCTTGCTGGGGTTCAATAACAAGGATTCAAGATGTATGGCTCACTTGAGTTTTGAATCTTCGTTACATTTTGGCCCACCAATTAAAATGAATTGAAAAACTGGTGGACAAGGTAGATTTCTCATAAACATGACGGTTGGCCGCACAATGATGGGCATGGTTTTCACAGTGGGTGTTCAATACCACTATTGCAAGTCGTAGAACTCATTTGATTGTTGGAGCTACATACCTCATATTTGGGCCCACCCCTTAAATAAACTGAATAAAATAATTGAGGGGATGGATTTCTGAAAACATCAGGGGTGGATTTTCCACCATGGCACAGTAGAGATCTCATCCATCCATCAGGTGGATCCCACGGTGACATAGTCAGGTAAGTTACTTTTGGAAGTTGAAAAACAAAAGCAAAACACTAAAAGAAAATAAATTATTTTATCTGATAAACAATTTATAATTAAGTTTAATAACCAAACGAAATTGAGAAAGGTATTGATTTTAACTTATAAAAGTTAAAAAATCTATTATTTATTGGCATCCAGACAGACCCTAAACTTTTGCCAAGCTTTCTTGAGCATGGATCCTATTTGTATTTGGCTTTGATGGGTTTATCCTCAGGCCAAGGTTGGATAAGGCAATGTTTGTGAATCGTGACTGAGAGAGAGAGAGAGAGAGAGTGAGAGAGATGGATATAAGGCTCTATGAATCATCACTGACGGGGAATGTGAATTCCTTGCTAGAATTACTTGAAGAAGATGAACTCATTTTGGATAGAGTTTTGACGGAATTTGTTCCAGAGACTCCCTTGCACATTGCTTGTCTACGTGGGCACGTCAACTTCGCCATAGAAATCCTAGGCCGTAAGCCCCAGCTCGCCCATGTATTGAGCTCTCAAGGACTATCACCTCTGCACATGGCATCGGCAAATGGGTATGTCAATATCATAAGAGCACTCTTACGGTTAATCTCTGATGTTTCACATGATCGCGATCAACAAGGGAGGACTCCTCTCCATGTAGCTGCAATGAAAGGCCAAGTCGATGTCTTGGATGAATTCATCAGAATCAAACCCGAGTCGATCCGGGACATGACGGGTCGAGATGAGACGGTCCTACACCTTTGTGTGAAATATGACCAGTTTGAGGCCCTGAAGATGTTGATAGGTTTCGTGGCTGATGATGGTGAGTTCGTGAATCGAAAGGATGAGAACGGCAACACCATTCTTCATCTCGCTACAATGAAGATGCAGATCCCGGTATCTCTCTCTCTCTCTCTCTCTCTCTCTCTCCTTCTTCCGCCAAAATCATCGCTGATGAGTTCCATGGTCCAAAATCACCGACCCCATAATCATAGCTGTCCAATTGCTTTTTATCTTTCCCTTTCCAATATCTACACCTGATATGACCCGGCTTACTTCGCATAGCGACAGACGGTACATGCAGCGGCATCAAGAATTAAAGAATAGCGGCTTTTCGTTTTTAAATAATGGTAAATTATTATTTACCTAAAGGGCTTGTTTGGCACCATGGATTTGAGAGGAAGTGATGAGAAATGGATTCCATGATTTGAATTTTCATCAATTCCAATTCTTATCAATTTCAGATTTTTTGTTTGGCAGCTTAGATTTGGAGATAAGTCAGTCTAGAGATGGAATGGATGGTGTGGATTTTAATCCCACCATATGCTCACCTATACTTTGAATTTTGGTCCCAACATCCATCAATTTTTAAATCCATACCGTCCATCTATTTTTATAGATCATTTTATGCTAAGATAAAAAAAAAAGAAAAAAAAGAAAAAAGAAAAAAAGCAAATCCACATTTTAGGTGGACCATAAAATAGAAAAAAGTGGAGAGTGACCTATATGATGCACAAAAGTTTCAAATTAAACTGATATTTGTGTAGTTTGTACATCTAGGTCTTTGTGATCTTATCAACAAGTTGGATGACAAATGTACATCACGTTGGGTCCCACGGTCAGGGACACATCACGTTGGATCCCACGTTGGGGAGGATTTCTCATCAAATCCCACCTTTTTTTTGGAGGAATCGGAAAGAGCTGAAAAGTGTCTTTTTTAATTATCATGGATTCTTGTGAAATCCACTTCTTATCAAATCCTCTTCGCCAAATAGATAAAAACAAGTGGTTTCTCATCACTCCACAAATCCATGGTGCCAAAAAGATTTCTTACCAATCACCCTGCGATATTTGCCATTACAGCTAGCCATTTTATTTGTTTCGACGTCAATACTGAGGAAGAAAAACTAGAATCTGTAGGGCCACTGTTGTATGTGTTTGATCCATGCCAGCCATCTGTTTTGTGAACTCAAAAGATCCATGAAGCTAGCGGGTATTTGCGTTTTCCATTTTTTTAACACACGCTCACACTCTACATACACCAACACACTCACACCACAGTCAGATTTTACCACAATGGGTACTTCAACCCATGACCACGTGTTGAAACTCTTGTGAGGCTCCAAAGGAGGCATGAGTAAGGACCCATATTTGTGTTTTCCATTCATCTATGTTTGTCTAACCTGATGAACAGTAACCCCTCCCCAACTTATTAAATCGGAGCTTATATGTTACTTTCTAAACAAATAAGCACTTGATTAGACTTTTACCGAACGGTCGAAAAGCTTATTTTTTATTTTTTATTATTTTTTTTAATAGAAATAAGGCAATAAGCTCTTATTTGTAGAGATGCCAAATGCCCCTAACAGAAAAAATAAAAATAAATGATGAATGTCTATTAAGACCATTTTGTAAGAAACAAGTGGACCTTATGATGTTGTCCACACTTATGATATGGATTTGCCTCTTGTTTTTGTCTAATGCCCTAAATTGTTATGGAAGAAAAGATGGACATGCATGATCCCAAAATTGAATCACAAACCAAAGCTCATTTAGTCCACACTATAGGAAATAGTGCAAAAATGATGTATACCATTGAAACCTCCCTAAGGACCACATTGTTGTTTATTTTATCATCCAACATGCTCATAAGTACACACAGACTTAGATAAAGGGAAAACACAAATATCGGATTGATCTAAGACTTGTGTACCCTAGGAAGTTTTCAACGGTAACCATTCAACCCTGCACTGCTTCCTATGATGTGGTCCACTTGAGCCTTCATTCTACCTCTTATTTAGCTCATTCCCTAAAATGATCTGTCAAAATGTAGGGTTGGCGTGGATAAAAGATATACATCACAGCCCATATAGCCCATGAAAGGATGGGAGAGGATTATGTGTGACTTAGGTAACAACTTAGTATGTGTTAACTTACTGTTGGGCCCACCTTGATGCTTTTTTATATATCCACGCTGCCCATCTGTTTCCTAGCCCAGCCCATTTTAGGATAAGAGTCCTAAAAATTAAGCGGATCCAAATATCAGGTGAACCATACCAAAGGAAAAACTGGATATTGATTGCCTCACCATTAAAAATTACAAAGGGCCCCTAAAAGGTTTTCTGTTATGTTTATTTTCCATCGAAACTATTCATAATGCTAAGAAGATTTGGATGAAGGGAAAATGCAACTATTAGCTTGATCCAAAACTTTTGTGGCTAATGAAAAGTTGTTAATGGTTATTCATCACTGTTTCCAATGGTATGGTCCACCTGAGATTTGGATCTTCTTAAGGTTTGGGATCACATCCTAAAATGAGATGGGAAAGCAGATGGAGGACGTAGATATACAAGAAATACATCAAGGAGGGCCCCACACGGTAAGGGTAACACCCACTAAGCCGTTACTGGGTAATAGTTAGGGCTGCACATCTACCCGGTTAACCTGCCCGACTCGACCCGGTAGAAACCTGATCCGTCCCGACCCGACTGAGAAAACGGTCCGGTCCCAGGTGGATGCGCCTGGACCGTTTTTAATTTAGGTACGATTTAGGGTATATGCCAAACTCGCCCGACCTGACCCATACCCCGACCCGTGTATACCCGACCCGAACCGCCCCGTTTATACTAGTTTATTACTTTTAGAAATGTCTATATGGCATTATCGATCAATAGATTGAATAGCTAATAAACATTAGGATGGACTCTAGAATCTTTTAATGGTGAGAGTTCAATGACCACAGATTTTTGTGGTGTGGTCTACCTAAAGCTTTTATCTACTTCCTTCTTGGGACCATGTCCTATAATAATATAGAAACATAGATGGACGGCATGGATTTACAATATATACATTGAGGTGAGCCTCATGGTCAGGGTCTCACCCACATGACTGGTTCCAGGTCTCACCGACTCTCACCCAAGCACACTCATAGGGAGCGGATTAGGTGACATCGGGGATCCACCAAGGTGGGTGGCCCCTGACTATGCATCTTAAAGCCACATCGTCCAACTATTTTGAAAGATCATTTTAGGATATGATACCAAAAATGAAGTTGACTCAAATCTTAGGTGGACCACACCATAGAAACATAGTCCTAACCTGACCCGATTTAGCATATAGGGTAGGGTAGGGTTAGGGTTGACCCTTTTACAAGTAGGGTAGGGTTAGGGTTAGGTCAGCCCGACCCAGTCACGATCCGAACTGAAACCTGGACCTTTAAATATATTTATGTTTGGTCCAGGGTTGGGCCCAACCTAACCCTAACCCGACCTGTGTGCAGGCCTAGTAATAGTTAATCCATTCCATAAATGACTGTCTATCTCTAGCTGACTACATCCACACACGTCTTCCATCCATACTGAAAGCTCACTTTAGGGCATGATCTAAAAAAATGAAGCAGTTCCAAATCCCAGATGGACCATAATATTGGAAATAGTGGTGATTGGCCTTTAAAATCTTCTTTTGAGCCACAAAAGCTTTGGATCAAGATGATATTTGTGTGGTCTTTTCATCTAGGTGTTTGTGACCTTATCAACATGTTAGATGGCAAGTAAATATTTGGGTGGAATCCATGAAGTTTTTAATGGTGGGGATTTAATCACGATTGTTTCCTATGGTCTGGTCCACCTAAGATTTGAGTCAGCTTCATTTTTGGTATCATGCCTTAAAATGAACTTTCAAAATGGTTGGATGGTTGGATTTAAAACACACACATCACTGTGGGCCCTACAGTCAGGGGTCCCACCAACCTTGGTGGATCCGGGGTGTCACCTAATCCACTCCCTCCAGTCTATGAAATAGGTTTGCATACTGAGTTAATCAATTATAAGCTAAGTAAACTATGTTGGGCCCACCATGAATGTATGTGGTTATCCATGCCATCCATCTGTATTTCCATATCATTTTAGGGGTTGAGCGCAAAATTAAAGCAAATCCAAAGAAACAGCGGGAATAATCATTTCCACCTTTTGAAACCTTCTAGGGCCCACAGTGATGTTCATTTGTCATCCAACATGTTCTAAAGATGACAAATATGTGAATGAAGGGATAAAACAAATATCAGATTGATCCAAAACTTCTGTGGTGCCCAAGATATTTTCATCGGTGGAAGTTTAATTTACATTGTTCCCTGTGGTGTGGAGCCATAAAATTACCCCCTAGAGTTTACTCAGTACGCAATCCGCTTCCTCAGTGCAGGAACTTCCCCCTAGAGTTTACTCAGCACGCAATCTGCTTCCCCAACGCAGGAACTTAAATCCGTGTCACATTTTCGTTTACCTTTTTTTTAAGTCATGCAACACACACTCCCACCCTTTTAGCTACACAATGCACCCACACAGTTAGTCACACAATGCACCCACCCACTAGTGGGGATAGTGTGTCTCCTTAGCACTTGAACTTGAGACCTGCTGTTGAAACGCCTATGCATCTTCCAATTGGGCTAGCAGGCGAAATCCCCATCACATAGTAGTGTGACAAGGCCCCATCTACTCCAACCGTTTGTGGGACTACCTTGATGTTTGTGAGAAATCCACAATGCCGATTTGTTTTTTCAGATCATTTTAGGACATGGAATAAAAAAATATGCAGATCTGAAACTCAAGTGGGCCACACGACTGAAAATAGTGGGTAGGAAAATGACTACAGTTAAAACCTCATTGGGGTCCACCATGTTGTTTATATAAAATCCATACTGTTCATAAGGTCATTACTACTGAGATGAACTTAAAACACAAATCTATTAGCCTGATCCAAATATTTTCTGGCCCTATGAATGTTTCAATTGTGGACATTCAAGTGGACGTTCAATCTCACTATTTCTTGCTGTTTGGTCCACTTAAGTTTTGGATCTACCTCTTTTTTCGTCCCATGTCCTATAATGACCTGGAAAAACAAATGGATAGGGTGGATTTCTCACAAACATCATGGTGGGCTCCACGTAGCTTCCTCATGGAGCTTGGGTCCAAATAAATTCCCGCCAAAACAGTTTTTGGACGGAAAATCTATGCGTGTATGAAAGTGTGCATGGCAAAACCGATTTTTTTAGAGTACCTTTACTTTTTTTTCAAAATGAACGAAATTGTCCATTTAAGGAGTAAAGAAGGGTCAGGATGCTGTCCCTAGTGGGGTGGCCCACCTGAGATTTGGATTGGAATGAATTTTGGCCACTAAGTAAAACATCGTTAGACATACATGATGGACGGATTGGATTTTATGCACGCAATAGTATGAGACCCATAGGTTGCAGTATATATTTAGCTGAAACAATAAGCGCTTGGAGTATATCCGGCCTCGTCATGAGAAACACTACCCATGTGTCTTAACCCAAATACTCATTTGCAATCTGTTTTTTTTGTTTTATTTTTTTTATTTTTTATGGTGCATGTACCACCAGTAAACATATCAGAGCTATAGCACCTTTCCTTGACTCAACATGAAAATGAAATTAAATAATAATAATAATAATAAACTGATGCAGATGATGAAGTTCTTGATTGATGAGACCAGAGTGGATATAAACACCATGAACATGAATGGTCTCACAGCCTTGAATGTCTTAGCACTCTGTCCAAGTGAATCTGGAGACATGGAGATGGCGGAGATCCTCCGACGGAAGGGAGCTAAAAGAGCTTGGGAGATGACCACACCACAAGAAATCACCCCGGCCCACACCTAATCAGGTCCGAGAATTTAGGACACCATCAGCACCATCAACAGCAGCACAAAGCAATCTACCGATCCTTGATGAGCTGGGCATGAAGTCCATTGAAGAGTTTCGGAGTATAATAATAGTGGTGGGAGTACTAACCCTGACATTATCCTTCCAAGCGTCCGTCACCCCTCCCGGTGGTCTTTGGCAAGATGACTCAAACGATACCTCAAATGGGAAAAATCACACTGCAGGCACATCCATTTTAGCTGACAAGGATCCTGTGCTGTTCTATGCATTCTATATATTCAACCAGATGGTGTTTGGTTCATCCCTGTGCATGATTCTAATGAGCAAATGGCTGGGCAAACGCAGATTTGTCCGGGACGCGTCTTCTGCAATTTTGGTTTACCTTACGGTTGCTCTCTTTTCAATGGCAGTGGCGTTTTGTCTTTGCAACGCGGCTCATGAACCTGAAAGAATACGCCATGTACCTAGCTGGTTGACCGTCCTTACTGCAATAATGGTGTTTCTTATCCTTTTTGGTTGGGTTGCAATTGCCCCGTTCATTGGGCGGTCGACAAAATATCTTGCAAGAGCTAGAGCTAGTATTGCTGAGATAGGGACTCCCCAGCGTTCCTGAATCATGTCACACCAATCGTCATATTCTTGTCAGACGTATATGCTATTATAGTATAGGATACTTAATATAGATAGATATTTAGATGGATTCATATGTATCTCTTAGGATCTCTACAACTCTTTACAACTCTTTTGCATCTTCTATATATTTTTTTCTACAACTCTTTTGCATCTTCTATATATATTTTTTTTGGAAAATTATATATATTCTATTATATTAAAAAAGAACGGGCCAAAGCCACCATGTACAACTGAGACTCATTCGGGCGGCCCACTACACAAAAAGACACGCAGCGGCCCACCTATCACATAAAGATGGCATAAAAGGGGATTGAGGTAGCCTCATCCAAACATAAACAAACACTGCCTAAGCTAAGATTTTCTCTGCCTAATAACACCCATTCCAGCATTATCCAGGGAAAGAAGTCCCCGAACCATAGTCGGGAGCTCCGCTCTGGAAAGAAAGATTCTATCTATCGCCCTACCACTCCCCATTTTGGAAAGAGCATCTGCCACACCATTAGCTTCCCTCAAAGTATGAGAGAACTTGATATGCATATTGCGACGCATCCTATCAATTTCTCCTAGCCAGTACCATATGTTCCAAGGGCAACGATCCAAACTACTGGTAGTGGGGTTGGAGAATGCTTCCACTAGCACTTCGGAGTCTAAATCAACTAGGACATTTGAAAACCTTCTCTCCTGGCATAACCTAATACTATCTACTACCGCCTGAGCTTCTGCTATTGTATTAGAAACCACACCATAAGACTTATGGAAGGCGAAAAGTAACTTCCCCTGATGATTTCTGCATACACATGCTCCTCCACCTTCACCTGGGTTTCCTCTTGAGGAGCTTTCAATATTAAGCTTGACCCACCCAGGTTCCGGCTTTCTCCAGTGCACAATGCTAGCAGTTTCGCCCATATTTGCTTGATAGCTATAGATGCCAAGCGTTTGCATGGAAAGGGTTTTAGATAAGGTATGGTTATTTATTTGGAATCCTGCTTCCGATAATTTGCAGCCATCTCCTATCTTTGTGCAATATCTTCCCTGGAATATCCATCTTTATATCGTCAAATTTTCTAGCATTCCGAGCTAACCAGATTTCAAAGACTATAAAGGCCGGGACTAACCCTCTAAGATTACAAAATACGGAACAGTGGGAAGCTTTCGCTATCCAAATTTTTATCCTTTGGATGATGGATGTTCCCTGAGCCATAGTCATGTCAAAAGCTGAATTGAAAAACCTCCATACATCTGCTGCAGTGTTGCTCTTATAGAAGAGATGATCTAAGTCTTCAACAGTAGGGGAGATAATCCCAGTGCCAAGGCTCGTCGTTGAAATCTGAGCTTCATTAATGTTGGGCCAAGGTTGGTTATAGTGATACAAAAAAAATGTTGGGCTAGGTCTGATCTACCAAATCCCGACCGGCCTCTTCAATATGAGATGTTGTGATCCCATTGATATCATTCTCCTCTGATGGACAATAACCTCCTTTGGACTGAATGTGGGGCTGGGTTGAGGAGTTGTCCCTGTTTTGAACTGAGTAGTGAGAAGTAAGGAGATACAACAGACTCCCAAGATCTGAAACTGATTGATTTATCATGACGAGAGTGAACTGATCTTCTCTCTGCTTCTGCTTCTGGAGTAAGGGATTGCTGGAGATCTGCATGATTATGTCTCCTGTTCTCAGAATCAGCTTCACGATGGAGGGGGATTTCTGAATTTTCGCATCGCCTTTGCTCTGAATCAATTGCACGCTGGGATGGGAATTGTTGTGCCTGAGCGACTGTCAATGCATCTTCCTGGCTGATGTTGATAGGAGCGGGTTGATGCACAAGATCAGAGAGCTGGGCTCCCCTGCTCGCAGGAAGCAGAGGCTGCACGGGGATCCGAGATGGCTGTAGATTATCTATTGCATGATCTTGGTTCACAGCAGACGCATTAAGAGGCCATCTGGATGCCTGCTTTCTGAATTTCAAAGTCAACAGGGACCACGTTGTGCATGAGCTTCCGCAAGAGAGTAGCTATTTTGGTGCGGAGGAACTGATTCCATAGCCACTTTGGCCAGTCCAGATTCGCTCTGTGATTCCTTAGGACGTCCCAGGTAGATTTCATAGTAAATTTACTGTCCGATGTTCCTCTCCAGATCAACCTATCATCTCTGTCCGTGATTCTTATATTGCTATTAGAGATGTCCAGAATGATATTCTTAGGGAGGACTCCTGCCACAATTGAGAAGTCCCAGGCCCCCTCTTTCCAAAAATCCTTGACACATGCCTCAGCAAGTTGAGCTGGAATTGGACTCGTCGCTACAGCTTGGAGCATACCACCACCTATCTATATATTTCTAATATTATCAATAAAAAAAAGCAAGTTACCATTTTATGTTTTAACATGATGTTAGAGCAATATACTTTCTTATTGTCTATTGATTCAGGCTTTTGGACTAGACCTTGTTGCCATATTGGGCTTAGGGTAGGTATGTTTTTTATTTGTTGTCGGAACATCTAACTCAATTGGAAGAGCAATAGTTAAACTCCCAACAACGGCTGAACTCCCAACACCAAAAGTACATATCCATCAGAAGAACAATGGCTGAAATCCT